>VWYP01029490.1:153290-347842 GCA_013400435.1 Pycnonotus jocosus | reverse complement strand
AAAAAAAAGTCCAGAATAAGACACAAACTTACTACATAATTATTATGAAGTATTACTCGGCAAAACTCACCCTCTAAGTTAGCAACGAAGAATAAAACTTAATAGAGGGACAACTGGATCTTCAAATGATCATCATGTCCACCTCTGCCAATAATTTAAACTGTCTTTTCACTGCTCTTTTGTCCCATTGTCTCTCTCTCAAGGTCCCTAATTAAGCTCCCTATTTTCTCCTTTCTGTCTAGCTGCGTTTTAGGGCGGTTTTGGCTCTCCTCAGCGTTCCNCCGGCGCCCTCCGCTGCGTCCTCTGAGGGCGCCGCGAGCGCGGCCATGGCGGGGGCGCTGAGGAAGGTGAGGCAGCGCCGAGGGCCCTGAGCCGCGTCCTGCTCCTGTGCGGGGGCATCCTTTCTGGGGGGAGGGCAGGGAGTGCCCGAGCCGCGCAGCGTGAGCGAGCGGGCACCCTGCGAGGGAGAGGCCGAGGGCCGCGTAGGGCCCAGGTCACCTCCCCGGCCGCCGGGGGCGGCGGACCCGCGGTGTGGGCGGCTGGAGCTGGGGGGACCGGAGCTGCTCCGGCAGCTGCTTGGTGCGCATCAGGCACAGCATCGCCAGCCGGTCGAAGGAGCGGGATTGTCCCGCTCTGCTCTGCACTGAGGCGGCCTCACCTTGAGTGTTGTGTGCGGTTTTGGTCGCCGCGATCTGAGAAGGATACTAAGCTATTAGAGAGCATCACTAAGCTATTAAAGAATATCCAAAGGAGGGCAGCGAGGATGTCATTGGTCTGTTCGGCCTGGAGAAGAGGAGGCTGAGGGGGGGAGCTCATTGCAGTGACAGCTTTCTCGTGAGGGGAAGAGGAGGGGCAGACACTGATCTCTGTGCTGACCAGTGACAGAACCCGAGGGGATGGGCTGAAGTTCTGTGGGGGAGGTTTAGACTGGTTATTAGAAAAAGAGTCTTCATTCAAGAGAGTGGTTGGGCACTGGAACAGGCTCCCCAGAGAAGTGGTCACAGCACCAGCTTGACAGAATTCCAGAAGGCTTTGGACAATGCTCTCAGGTACAGGCTGTGACTCCTGGGGATGGTGCTGTGCAGGGCAGGAGCTGGACTAAATGATCCTTGTGAGTCCCTTCCAACTCAGGATATTCTGTGGTTCTGATTCTGGGAAGGTGAGCTGCTCCCTCATGGAGCACTGGAACTCTGGGATAATGGGAATATGGCAGGAGGCAGGGCTGGTGTCACAGAATGGTCTGTGTCTGGTGTATATTGAGTCAAAACAGTTTAGTGTGGAAATGGATGTGTAGCTGTGTTAAGGATCTTTATGCTCTCTTTGCAGACCACTGGACTTGTAGGATTGGCTGTAGCTGAGAATCCTCATGAGGTATGTCACACATCTCCTTCTGTAGTCATGGTAACTCTCAGTGAGGTTTTTGTGATGTGTGTGCATCTGTAGGTTTGTGGTGTATATTAATCTGGTGCCAGCTTAATGAAACAATTAAAATTGTCCACAGTGATAAAGGTTTAGTGCATGTCATTATAAGTTATTTTACAAATGTACTTTTTGTAGCATGTGCTGATTTCAAAAATCTCTCTGGTGTAAGTATCTTTATGAACCAATATTTGATTTTTTTTTCATCAGTAATGCCAAAATAAAGAACTCTTTAGATTCAATTCTTCATAAATGTAATTCCTGCTGAACATGCAGAAAGATTTTTGCTGCTTTGCTGTGTACGCAAGTATTGAAATAACTGACACTAAAGGGATGGCCTAGTCTGACATGACAGAGACCAGCCATGTGTGCAAAGCCATGCCAAGGCCCTCTGATGGTGTTCACTTTGAAATATCTTCAGTATTTGTTTTAGGTTTTCCATTTAGAAATTTCTTATGCAACAATTCTATTTCAAAAATGCCTTTGACTCCAATACTTAAGAATGCTGTCAAAATAACCCTTGAAAAAATCACAACTGTTTGGTAGAAATTATTCTAGCTCAGTCTACAACCTTGACACCTTCTGGTTGAACTTACTACATTTTTGCTTTTTTCAGCAACTTAAAGCCAAAAGTACTGGACAATGTTTTAGTTGACATTCAGATTCTCTGCCAATCTTCTTTTTGTTTCCTGTTTTTTCTTCCTTGTACTTGTATTTCTTATTGTTCCAATAGGACATCCATTAGTTGTCAGGTAGATACAATTACCCAGTACAAAAGTGTCAATTTATTGACCACAATGTGTCCTTTATCCCTGCTTTTAAATCCAGCAATGAAAGTTTCAGTTTTGATTTAGTTACTCAGAACCTTGCACCAGCATGAGCAAAAGTGACCAAAAAAACCTCCTTGATAATCTCTTTGTATCTTCCTCAGGTAAAATTTCAGTATCTGATGGATTAGACTTGAATTGGCCTCTCTTTTTGCATCTCTTTTAAGAGCACTTTACAACCTTAGCTGTTTTTTTTTCATTTTGCATCAAGTGTGTTCAGATTGCAACTGTCTTTGTTTTTTAGTTTTTTTTCTTTGAGGAACGTGACAGCAGTAATTTTTCAGTCCTGATAAGTCCCTGTTTTACCTGAGATGGAGTTCTGTGGCTCAGACTTAATTATTAGATAATCTTACACTTCTGGATTGAATACCATATTTTGTGTATAGATAGGAGCTTAGTAGTTTTAGTAGGACAAGAAGTTAAATAATGATGGTTGTGTATTTTAACCATGCTTTGTGATCACTTCAGCGCCTGCGCATACTGTACACCAAAATCCTTGGGGTCCTGCAAAACATGCCCAAAGATGCAGCTTACAGGAAGTACACCGAGCAGATTGTAAATGAGCGATTTGATTTGGTGAAAAAGGTAAGTACAGTGCTATTTCATTAATTATACACATGAAAAAAAAAAAAAAATTAGGATAAGAAAAGTGATTTTTGGGAGTGCCTGGCTGTTTCTCAGGTGCACATGTCACTTTCAGATACCAATGCAGAAACAGTTGAAGTATCGAGGTTTATTTTTTTTTAATTACTGGGGTATTTTGATGGCATATGAAAAGGAATTGTTAATTTCCTGCTGATGTTTTGTGAAAATTAGAGGCAAATATAATTTCTTTTGAAAGATTCATAGAAAAGTGGTAATTTTCACACATTTTCACAGAAAAATATATGTGCTCTTGCCAATGTAGTATCTTAGCACAATCCTTGCCTTCAATCCCCTTTTTTGTTACATTAAACTCTGCATTACTGGTATTGTGTATTTAAGGTGATAATTGAAAGCTTGCATATAATTCTTTAAAAATCTTCTAAGAACAAGGCTTTTTTCCAAGATAAAAACTAAAGCCCTTATCTGTTAAAACTTCTTTGGATTCACTAAATAGCTTTCATTCTTTGTATTTATCGTTGAGGGTTTGATGTTTGTTTTTCAGTAACAAATGAGTGTGAGATTTCTTTGATAATGTAAAATGATATAAGCCAGCTAGTTTGATAGTAGTTCTGAGAAAGACTAGAGTGTGATCTGGTTAAATTATTGTTTTCATGCTCTTTATGGGCTTTCTACTTCTCACTTAAATATTTTATTATATGTATTTGAACACACAGGAGACTGATGTGCAAAAACTACAGGACAAACTGAATAGTGGCCAGATAGAAGAAGTCATTGTGCAGGTAAAGAGGGGAAATTTGAGATGAAGTACAAATGTAGCAGTGTTTTTTAGTGCTCCTTTGGCTGAGCTTTTGTTCAGAAAACTGGAAGTTTTGTATGTCTTCCTTTGCTGCAAAACAGTCAAACAGAAAAAAAAAACAAAACCCTGGAAACAAATTATCATGTAGTGATGGGATGGCCTTGCTAAAACCTAACAAATTAACAACTGCTTCTTGCATTATAGTTACAGATACGCAGATATACCTACATTGCTTCTTACAGAATCAGTGAAAAAGGCAGAAGAGGGTTGAATAATATTGGGGATAATCCAAACCAAGTGGAAAATATAGTGAAGTTGTCATTGGGAATGTTTTGCTGAACAGTATGTCTGTTTGGGTATTTGGGCTGTGTGATTTTTTGCAAAAAACAACCCCCCAAAACATACAGTTCATTTGATAGTTATAGGTGAAATTTATGGTGGGCTGTAATCATGATACATAGTGTCATCACTGAGGTAATTAACTAAAACAGAGGTAGTTTAATATTTTGGCAATTGTATAGAATTTAAGACTTTGTGTCTGGTGTTTATTAACAGGCTGAAAATGAGTTGTCCTTGGCAAGACAAATGATACAGTGGAAACCGTGGGAGCCTCTAGTTGAAGAACCTCCTTCTGATCAGTGGAGATGGCCAATATAATTTTCAAAATGGTGTAACCTCTTGAAAGTAAAAAGAAAAAATCATTAATCTATTGTTACTTACAGTTGTCTTTAAATTAAAGATAATCACTTCATTAAAATATATTTTGTCCACTTACATTTAGCAATCTAAAGGCTGCTGCCAATTTCTTGCAAAAAGGGTTTTAAGAAAATTCTTTCTGGCATTCCTACAACCTTTTGTTTATTTAATTTCTTTTGAATTTAATTTTTAATTAATTTAATTTTTTGTATTATATATTTGTATTTGTGCCTTATGCTGAGTTATTTCTATTATCTGTATTTGTATGTTAAAAATACAGACTTTACAGGCCACTTGAAATCAAAATCCAACTTGTAAAAAAGTATGATGGCTTTGTCCCACTTTTGGTTGTGTATTTTTGCTAGCCCCTGACAGGGGGCCATGCAGGTGATGGAATCTAATGCTTCCAAAAAAGCAGGTTTTTAGGTTTCAGCTGAATCCCTGTCCTGAACTGGCTGACCTTGCTGCCCACATAACCAAACACTATTTCTGGCTTGGGGGAGGTACTGGGAAGATTGGAGAGGCGAGGAGGAGAAAGAAGACTGCTGCTCAAAGTGATGGCAGCAACAGGTTTCTTGTTGACAGCGGGGTTGCCATACTTGGCATAACACCTGTGGCACAAACCTTAGTACTGGGACCTTACAAAGTCATTGTATAGACTTGTATTGGTGTAGTATTGACTCTTGAGTGTTGCAGTAAATGGAATGACATCAGGCTGGCTATGGGTCACCAGATGGCTCCCACCGGGCTCCATCTTAGGCTCAGTGCTCTTCAGGATTGTCATTAATGACTTAGTTGCAGGACAGAAAGGGACACTTGTCGCTTTTCGTGCCTTTTCCTCCGCTGGCCGGCCAGCCCTGGCACCAGCTGCGAAAGGGGTCCCCTCTGTGACCACGCTGTCACCCGGGACCCCTCGTGGGCTCTTCTCTGGCTGGAGATGTTCCCCAGAGACGGTGGAGGTGAGGTTTAGAGAGAGATGACCCCGCTGCCTGGGTTACATAGGTTTTATTGTTCTTAGAGAGAAGCAGCCAAGCCAGGAGGTCCTGGCCTGGTGGGGGTCTCGCAGCAGGGCAAAGCTCCAGGGTTTGTCCTGGAGATTTAAAGTGGGAGTTCCAAGAGATAAGGGATGCTCCAATAACAAAATTCAAGGGAAAATACAAACTAGACAGACAAAAACTATCACCATTGGGAATAGAGGACAGGGGAGGGGGTCTGGGACGGGGCCAATCACCCCACAGACCTCTCAGAAACTTCTAGAAGAAGGGAGATGCCCAAGGTGGATGGCAGTGCCCCGGGAGAGGGGGATTTACAGTGATTGATACATACCACTTTGGGAAGGGACCAAAGGCAAGTTTACAAAGGGGAATACAGACGGCAAAACCATTCACTAAACTAAAAACATAACTAACAAACATATAAAAGTTAAAATGCACCACCACAGACACTAAGTAAGTTTGTTGATGACACTGCTTTGGGAGCAGCTCTTGGCTCCCTGGAAGGCAGAGAGGCCTTGCAGGGAGACCTCCACAGATAACAGAGATGGGCAATCACTGACCATATGAAGAGAGACAAGTGCTGGACTCTGCACCTGGAATGGGGCAGCCCTGGATGTACAAACTGAGGAATGAGATACTGGAAAGCAGTGCCACGGAGACCTGGGGGTCCTGGTCAATGGGAAGTTGGATCTGAGTCAGCAGTGCCCTGGCAGCCAGGAGGGCCAACCCTGTCCTGGGGTTCATCAGGCACAGCATCACAGCCAGGCAAGGGAGGGGATTGTCCTGCTCTGCTCTGGATTGGGGCAGCCTCACCTCCAGTGCTGGGAGCATTTCTGGGTGCCACAAGAATGATAAAGAGCTTTTAGAGAGTGTCCAAAAGAGGGTGAGGAAGATGGTGAAGGGCCTTGAGAGGCAGCCATATGAGGAGTGGCTGAGGTCAGTTGCCACGTCAGTCTGGAGCAGAGGAGCTGAGGGAAGACCTCACCCTGAACTTCAACATTCTCACAAGGGGAAGTGAAAGAGCAGGGACTCATCTCTGGTGACCAGTGACAGGACCCAAGGGAACAGCATGAAGCTGTATCATGAGGGGTCTAGGTTTGCTATTAGAGGGTGGTTGACCACTGAAGGTTAGCTCAGTTAAAGCATGGGGCTCATCACACCAAGGGTGTGGGTTCAGTCCCAGGATGGGCCAGTCATTTAAGAGCTGGACTTGATGGTTCCTTGCAGGTTCCTTCCAACTCAGAATACTGTGTGATCTGGGAACTCAGGTTATTCTATGATTCTTTTGAAAGCTTTTGTTTAGAGATTTAATCTTATAAATCCCAATTAAAATATCCAAACTAGATCTAAGGGTACTGTGCAGGTTTGCCTTTACTGATTTTTTTTTTCAAGACCATTAGTAACATTCCTGCAAGTTTAAAGACAGGAATATAGCTATAACACAAAAATCTGCAGTTAATAAGCATTTATATATGCATTACTTACATAACACAACATACTTGGTCATAGCTGTTTTTTCATAGCTTTTAGGCCTATAAATTTACTTGTGATGTCATTATTATAAATGATTAATTACAGACTTATATAACATTTTATGCAATGGAATTGGGGGATAGGTCAATAGAAAACAAAAACAGTATTCCCAAGATACTCACTCCAGAAACTATTTTCACTGCATTCTTTAGCATTGGGGTTTTTTTCTTCTAACTATTATTACTATAATTAGGAGAATTTTTAGGTTTTGAAAATCAAAAAAGTAAAAAAAACTTCTTTTCATTGTTTGGTTTTGAAGGATTTTTCAGTGTTGTCCAAGGCAGAAGGTCTTTTCCTAGGTAAAGCCACTAGATGGCATTCCAGAAGAGGACTTTGCTAAAGTTAAACAGTTTTCACATGAGAAATATTAAGGGATTACAGATTCGAATGAGGGGCAATGCTGTCACATGAGTAATGCAAATTAATGGATTTTGGTAATAAGTATTGAGCTGACCTGAAAGGAATCAAAATAAAATAAATTAAAAAAACAAACCCAAAGTCTAGTATAAATGATAGTGGCATGAAATACTGGTGGTTAGGGGGAAGGAAAGTTGCCAGAATATGGTAGCAACTATTGGAATTCTTTCTACTCTTCCGTAGCTGAAAGATTTGCTGAACTCTCTTGTTATTTTCTCCACTTCTAAAGATGTATTTGTCATATGATTCAAACCAGCTCTACTATGAGCTCATTAATTGTGCTCCAGGGGAGAGGAAGTTCTTTTCATGGCTCACTGCTGCTGAAATTTGATATATGGCCTTTTAAAACCGAGTTTCACAGATAAAAGCATACTCTCATCTTCTCCCTTTCACAAATGCATATCTATGTCCTCTATACAGAGCAAGAGGAATATGCTTAGCAAGGTATAATTTGAAGGCTAACTAATGATTTCACTTGATTTTTCTCTTTTAATTCTTAGAAATACATGATGACGCAAAGAATTTTATAATCTGTTGTAATATAGAAAGGTAAATCACTGGAAGTTTTAGAGTTAACAAACTTCAGATCTTTAAAAAACTTTGAGATCATTTGATTGAAGTCATGTGAGTTAAAAAAGTACTTTATCTGCAAAAGTGGGAGCTAGTAGAGATAGAGCCTGTTACACCAGAAAAACAACTTGCCCATCACCAGAGCAGAGCAAGTACTGAGGTTTTGTTATTCCTAACCTCCCATCTGTGCTGCTTAACCTATCCCGAGTGGCTTTTCTGAACCTGAAACCAAAACCAATAGGAGATGAGTGAAAGCTGCTTTATCATTATTATTATTATTTTATTATTCAAAGTTTATACGCTATTTCATTAGGAAAAAAACAATCATTGCAAATTGAAAATGTGTTTGAATGTTTAATCAACTATATGGAAGTGATAAAGTGACAAAAATGACAGTATCTTTCCATAGGATTAATGGCAATCTTATTCTGGGAGTTCAACCAAGGTTTTAAAAAAAACCAGCATTGGCAGTGGTAATGGGAAATTGTCCTTTTGATGGGAAGCAGGCCCAGTTTGAAGTGCCACACAATGTCTGGGAAACATGGTAACAATGATCATGGCATATAATTATTGAGCATCCATTTAAATTCGATACCTGCTGAAATGCTTTTTTCAGGATTCTCTTGGAATTGCAACACAGAACTGTATATTTCACATCTGAAAGTTGTGTGACTGTCCCCTCTGTTTTCTTGTAGCATGCTGAAAACATTTGCAGGAGCTAAATCAGAAATGGCTCCTCAAACACCAGGAAATTCAATTTCATATGGCTTTCGTTCTGGTTTACATGTCTTTAATTTCCACTTAACAGCCTCAGTCCTCACACCACGGACCCTCCCAGGAGAACAGCACAATTCGGCACAACTCGTGTCAAGTGCAGGCAGTGCCACACAGCTCGGAAGCGACAGTGTATAGCAGCACGAAGGCTGCCGGCACTCACACACACCACGCTTTCTCGAGATCCAACAGTTCTGGGGGTTTAGTACAACTTCTGCGACTATCTACAGCATAAGGATATAAGGAAAAACGGCGTTTTCATACATTAGTGCTGCTATGGGCTGGTAAGAGCTCACCATCGCCCTGCTCAGGGTCACAGCGTAGGCACGGCCCCCGCGGGTGTGCCAGCACTGGGGCCGCTCCAGGCCCGAGTTCGTGCAGGTGCCGTGGCCTGGAGGGAACCACGGGAGTTGCTCATTCTTTCGCATCGCTTCCCTTTCGCTCTCTTGCTGGCCTTTCTCGTCCCGGTACGTTCTCAGTCGGCCCGACCCCGCCGGGCCCGGCTCCCCAGTGCGCACGCTCATGCTCCCCGGGTCCCGGCCCGGTTGCCGTGGCTACCGCTCCGCNGGAGGGGCCGCGGAGCCGGGAGGGTGCAGGGGTCCCACCCGGGCGCCGAGCCGCGGCCGCACCCCGGCCCCGCAGCGCACCGTGCCAGGGGCCGCCCGAGCGGTTTGGCATCCCCGGGCTGCCGCCGGGAGTTGCTTCCCGGTTCGTGCGGGTTTGTTGTGGTTTTATGATGAGGGATATGGTCTTAGGACTCTTCCAGCCCGTGTCATTTCGGTGGCAACTCGGAAAACCGTAAAGGTGTGCTGTGTCTGGGTAATGACCCCTTGGACCGCCTTGTTCTATTAGCAGAAAACAAGAAGTAAAAAGAACTCTGGTGGCCACCTGCGTTGGAGTATTACATTTGTTAAACACCAGCAAAAAGTGCTTTCTGTTTGGTGGAAACAAAGATCTCAATGCTGTTCTCAGTAGGCCTTATGGGAATAGTTACAGGAAAAGCTTTTCAGGACAGTAAGTTACACTTAATTCTCGTAGTAGAAATGTGCCGGTATGCAATTTATAATAGATCCTGTGATTATTCTTGCAGAAAGATTAAAAGCATGCAACCAATGCTTTAAGAAATGGAAGATGCATCAGATGGGTCAGATGCAGAGCAATCACTTGCATCCTCACAAGGAAAGGCAGTCAGAGAGTCTGGGGTCCCAGCAGAGAAACCTCTGTTTCTAGAATCTGCAGGCACTGCACAGTCAGAGGATGGTTGGGACCAGCAGTCTCCTCAAAACTCAGTACTACCAGAGAATACACCAAATGGGATAGAGACAGGTAAAGAAGTTTTTAAAATGTTGGGCATTAATGGTTTAAATTCTTCAATTTGGTTATAGCTTTTTGCACCCCCACACACCTTCATTCTGTTTATGCTGGCTGGGGTTTGGTTCTGCAGTAACTTTTTAAATTCTCATACGAAACATACTCAAAAGGCAAGAAATGTATTCCTTATCTCAAACTGTAAGTAGTCATTTCTAGATGGCATTTTATAGAATGATCCTTATTTCCAGGAATGTGTATGAGTAGGTATACATACTTTGTATGTGCATTTAAATTAAGTTTAGACAATATTGTAGGAATCATCTTACTATTTTACTTTTCCTAGATTCCCCTGTAACTTACCTGCCACCCTTCTTTATCCTTGTCTTTCTCCACCAGTCCCTCAAATGCTCCATCACTTCCTACACCTGTTCTTCAGTGTTCTGGGTGTCTTCAGTCACTTCCTCTTCCCAATACAGGACCCCATTTTCTTATTTCTTCAGACCAGAAGGGAGTGTATTGTGTTCAGCACCTGAGCACAATGAATAACAATTCCTAGTATGGACTTGCTGACTACTTTGCTCTTGGCTGGGTTGCATTCATCTGCTCTCGTTCTGAGTAGCTGCCTAGGAATGACTTTATGTGGTGACACTATTACATTAGATATCACCTTTAAAATTGTATGATAATACCATTTCAGCTTTCAAATAGACTGTATCTCCAGCTGAAAAAACTATGATTGTGCTGTGTGGCAGTGTTATAATAAAATCATCCTGGGGTGAACTTGAAAGAGTTATTTGTTTGTTTTGAGAAGCTTCTCCAGAGTGAATTTTGGTTTTATTTTTAGCAAGCATGATTGAGGATAATGAAACACTCAGGAAGACTGGGCCTAATTTTCATGAAATTGTCCAGTCTGAGATTCAAGAATCTTTTCCTGGAGAAGTCATTCAAGAGGATTACCACATGCCTGATGTCATAACTGTCAGTGTACAAACAGGTAAATGCTGGTTTTGCACATTTATCGATGCATATATAATTATGTAGATTCAGTAACATAGATGTGTTACTGAAAGAAACAGTATTTATATTTTGGAACTTGCACTTTAACAGGTTTGGATTCATTTCAAGAAGTACTTGTAAAAATTGAAAGACCTACCCATAATAAACCTTTTCTGGGTGGATTTAGGAACATGTCAACAGGAGTAGAATTTCATAATGCAGGATCACAAACAAAACCCAAAAAACGACCTGACAAAGGAATTCAGTTATTTTGTAAGGAAACACAGGTAAAGGTCTTTGTAATGTCTTTTTAGAATGTTGTATTTGCCAAATGGAATAGAATGCTGACACTATTTCTGATAGGAAAGAGGAAGTAAATCTGAGATAAATGTGCAAATGAAATTATTTAGTGGATAAATATCATTAGTCTTGTGATTCTTATTGCAAATAGCTAATTTTGCCACTTACTGTAATGAGGAAGAAAAACCTCTGTGTATTTTCTTCTCATCTGACATGCATTTTTTTCCCAGACGGTTGTGGAAAAAAATAAGCGACAACAAACAAGAAATACAACATCGACACAGATGACTAAAATTGGCCTTTATGTGTCAAACATGACTGACAAACTAATAACTCCTGGAAAGTATTTTACAGCAGAAGAGTATCATAAACGTAGACTTGAAGCAGTAAGTCCTTATCTGTTTGAAACTGTCTGTAAAATACCACATTATGAAGGTTATCTGAATATTCAGTGAGTGTTCGGAATGTTCAAAGACTGAAGTTAAAAGTGAACTGTAAAGTATCTTCTTATGGTCATCTTTTGTCATCTTTTAGATAAAGGGGAAGCTTGTGTTTGCTTTGTGGTTTTAGTGACATTTGATACCTTACTTTAAATATTAAGAATTCTGAATTTATTGTTTTCTATCTCACAGTGACAGTTAAGTTTTCATGTAGAGCAGTAAGGATTAAAAGAGCATTGAGTATTAAAACAGGCTTGTTCCAACAACATTCTCCTGATCTCTTTGGAAGAATCTAAGCTACATGCTTAACATATGCCCTGAAATATGTGGAGTATTAGGTTAGGATTGAGATCTGCATACAGCTTTTGAGTTTTGTGTTGTCCATTTGGTTGGGTTTTTTATCAGACTTAGGAGGTTACCTTGGCAAAGCAAACTGATCTGTTTTGGATTCTCTTCAAGCTCCCTGCTTTGACACTAAGGTAGAAAAAGGGCTGTTCAAACACAGGCAGTGGCTCTGTGGGGTTTTCTGGTGCACTGAGTTGCCTCATGAAAACAATTCAGATTACAGATTCTGCATATTCATTGTGCAGAGTATGCCATTTAGGCATTCCACACTGCTTTTGGAAACCATGTATTCTGTGACTGCACATCTAGCTCAAGTATGCCCTAAATTGTGTTAGGTGAGGCACTGCTTTATAGATGCTCTAGTTATTAATTTGATTGTTGAAAATAGACAGTCTGAATCCAACTGAATGGAGAAACAGTTGATTCCCCAAGTGTCTAAGCAGAATAATTGTATTGATAATTATATTGGCATGGTTGGCAAGATCTTTGAAATTTTCTGGGAAGAAGTTTTCTTGTAAGAACTTGTTAAATCAGTCAGCTTTAGCTGACAGCAATGAGCATGTTGTAGCAGTAAACCCAAGTAGGGTGTAATTTCCTCAGGAATATCAATATGTTTTACTGTGGTCTTTAGGGACACTTAGTGAAATCTTAAGTGTATCTAAAGATAATTTATAATGCACAGTAGAGAGATGTCACCTTGGTGTTGGCTCACATTGCTGGATTTGCACAGTGCAGTATAGGTCCACATAGAAATACTATTTGGAGATAGATTCAAGAGAAGTTTTAGATTGAGATATTACTAGAGAGAGTGTATTAGTATGATATTGTGCTTCATAACTTTGGATGCTGAACAATCCTTAGTATCTCATGGTATTAATCTGCCTAAACTGCTTGTAGTGCAAGTGCTAACTCAGCCAGAAAAAGGTGAGGCTTGTGCAGTATCGTCCCTTAACATACTGTAGACATTTCCACAGTCCTCAATAGCCACAGCTTGGGAAGGTCAATGATTTAATTTTCTTTTTTCATTTCTGTCATAACATCATTAGTAATTTCACTTTTATTATTTGTTCACAAATAAAATGCAGTTGATTTTGTGCCTATGTGTTGATTTTTGTAATGAGAAACTTAAAAGAAATTTTGCAAATATGTCTGTATTTCCACTCTGTAAATTGGTAGTAAGATAAGAAAAAGAATAAAAACACTACATGGCAAAAGACATTTTTAAGGGGAGATTTGAAAAAGATATATAGATATTTAAATGTAGTTTATATTTTGATTTCATTATTTGAAACTCTTTTATCCACTGTACTCACTGGTTAAATTCCTGCAGTTACCTAACTGAGTAATCGTACTAGTGCTTAAACTAATAGTACATGACTGATTTTGTAACATTTAAATTAGTTTCAGTACAAGAAAAAAATCTTAGAAAATGTGGTTAGGGGGCTGGAGAAAACAATGGTTAAGAAAAAAAATACTGTGCTACAAAATACTATGTTGTTTTGTTTTAAATTCACAATTCTTTGGTATTGTATCACATATAGGTAATAGTATTACAGAAATATTTCCGTCGTTGGCATGCTATAAATTTAGTACAAAATCTGAAGGAGCAAAAGAGGTTAAGGCTGGCATTGGAAGCAGAAGAAGAATTACGGAAAAAAAAGGAGAAAGAAGATAAATTGAGGAGGGAGTATGAGAAAAAACTGAACCCTAAAACAAAAGAAGACTTTGAGCTACTGTACCATGACTTGGAATGTAAGTTTTCTTAAAGAAATATCCTTAAAGCAACAAAATAGTACAGTTTGTTTAAAACAAACTTAGGGTTTTTACGTGTTTTTATAGATACTTCCAAGATTTTTTCCACTTTACAGTGTAATTTGTTTCACTTTAAAATAATTATTTTACCTTCATGTATTACTAGAAACAGAAAGAGGGCCTTGATGCTCTGTAAGCACTGTTCAGCAATAACTAAACATCCCTGTGTTACAACATCCAGCACCTTACAAGCTACTATGACTAAAATTAACTCAATCACAGCCAAAATCAGTACACCATTTTTGGAAATAACTGGCTTGTAGAAAAGTGCTATTTGGCAGTTTTACTAACATTTTTTTTGATTTATGTCCAAAGTTAAGGTCAGCTAGAAGAACAAAAAGGGTTTTTTTCAGATCAGAGTTACTTTTATCTTTCACTTTACATTTAAGATGCTGAAAACAATTCTGTGAAGAAATTAGTATTAAGATCCATAATTCATCATTTATTGTAGACTTTTTAATAATGGATTAAATTTTTGTTCAGATTTTTACAATATATGACAGAAGTTATTCCTTTTGTCTTAGTTGTCCTCTACTGATGCTTTTTCTCCTTTCTGGTTTATTCCACATTTTGCAAAACTCTGTTGTCAAAATTTTAAAAATCTCTTAGGAGATTCTGCAGGACATTCTGAAAGTCATACATTTCCCATTCTTGGAGTAGATGATGTCCAATCTCTAAACTTTTCCAGAAAAATAATGTGAATACTGAATAATTGACATAAAATCTTACAAGAATCTAATGGTGCAAATTGAACAAAACCCATAGAGTATGTCCTTTTGGAAAAATAGAAACAGCCAAAAGCTGTGTGCTTGTACCAGCATATAATGAAACAGCAAGACAACTTTTGATTTTTGACAATGTCTCTTTTGAAACCAGAGGTTTGTACTGCCACTTGTAACAACTCTTCTGTTATCTAGGCTACAGTGCTTTATGGCCTAGCTCTTTGACAGTTTGGATGTTGTTGTCCCTGTAGCAGAACTGACCTAATGGATTACCTACTTCATTGCAAAGCCACCTGCCCTACCTTAAACCATCTCTGCTCTTTCTTCAGTGGTAAACTGAGCATGAATTTGGTGGCATGTGTTATTCATAGAGCTTAGGATCACGATTCAAGAATTCCCAAGTTATACACTAATCCTTTAATGCTGTCATACTTTGTGTGGCATTGAACAAATTGCTTTGTCTGAATTAATAAATGATTTATAAATATCACTGTTCGTGACAAATGTAAAAATTATTGCTTGTCTTGAACTTTGCAGTTGTTGGAATGGCATCTTCATGAGATTTCTGGTTTGTTTGGGGTTGTCTACCCCCCATCTTTTTCTTTGTAGATAATTTGCTTTTCATTTCCCAAGTCAAGCCCTTTTAAAGGTGTATCTCACTAATCAAAAGCCAAGGTACTCAAATAGTACTTTTTTCCCTGCCAGTTATGAGAAGTTTTACTATTTGGCATCTGATTTTCTGCAATATTTTCTTCGAGAAAGTGCTTCCAGATTAGTGTGCTATCAGATGCATGATCCACTTTTTTTTTTGTTTTTTTTTTTTTAGTATGGAAAGTCTTACTTGCAGTAGAAACAACCAAGTTCAGTTAAAGTTATGGAAGAGTGCTGATCTTCATGATATTTTTAGATTTTAAACTTATGGTTATATAAGTGCCTCTTGCTTAATGCAATGACTTTGAATTCACAAATAATAAAACTTTCAGTCAAGCATGTTCAGGGATTTCACATCTGGGCAACCTTAAAAAAAACATGTGCCACTTCAGAACAAAACAAATTCCAGTATTTGAAATGGTTTTTTAATATTTTGTTAAAAATAACAGTCTAGTATCAACCTCACTGTTTTAGTTTTTGTTAACTACTGTTGACGAGTTGCTTCTCTACATGGAGATTTGCAGTCATGGTCCTCATTTTAATAGAGCTTAATGATTCTAGGAAGTTGAAGCTTTTTTCCTACCTGCATCTGAAACAATTTTGCATTCTTATGGTGCCAACAGTTTACACAGGCTAAATCATTGTGACAGTAATAGAATGAGACTATTGTCCTCCAGGGATCTGTGAAGGTTATTGCTGCAATCACAACAGGGTTACTATTACAGTCACCCAGTACAAGCAATTCCTGGTGGTACAAAAACTTGCCTGTTGACTATATAATGCAAATGAGATCTATCTATATATTCAGCATGTCTGCATAGGCATCTATTATTTATTTGAAAAGTATGAACTATTCTACTTTATAAACACTGGAATAAAAATCGTAATGAGTAAAATCTCTGCCTGTAGAACAGATAATCTAAGAGAAGTGTTTTAACTTGGTTGCATGTAAATGGGGAATCAAGAGGTGAGTATCCATGGTGAGTGACATCTTCATTTCTGAAAGTATAAGTTTGCTCACTGCATTTATTAGCTCTGCCTCAGAAGTTGCTGCCCCCTTCAGGTAAAATAAAGCTTTATGTAAATTAATTCTAGATAATGCTGTTGTTTGCTGAATTGGCTTTATTTAAAATATATTTTAGGGTTCTCAGAACTTGTCAGACAGCTGTCATATTACAGCTTGAGGAGCCTCAAGGAAATGAATTGAAATATTTAAAAATTGAAAACATAAGGTATCGTAGATAAGAAGCCACAGGCAGAAAATAAGCTTTCCTCCTTTCCCTTCTCTTGCCTCTAATCTTACCTGATCCAGGATGTTACAGGCTTTTTCAGTACATCACATATTGGATGGTTTTGTTTTACTAGGTTTTGCTTTTGCATAACTGTTCTAAAATGATAACAACACTCTGAGGTATTATTCAGGAATGTTGAAGTTTTGGATCTTATAAAATTCCCTACAAAACTCCAGAGGTATTTGAATGGGATCAGACTCTTCAGAGAAGCCAGGAATTGTTACAGGATATGCAAAGGCAGTAAGCACAGTTTGGTTTTACAAGCAGATTTCTGTAAAGCCTTGTATGGGCAGCATAAATGTCAGGGGGTCAGATTCTTATACAGCATGTACAGATCCATGTGCTACTGTCATGAGCATCCTGAGGCTTCTTCTGTGGCCACTTTCACCCATTTGGAGGGTTATGTTGTAGAAGAGGAAAGGGAGAGTAGAGCAATGGCTCTCAAGTTATTAATGTATATTCATCTGCCTTGGATGGCAAAAGGTGATACCACTGCAATATCCAGTGCAAGACCTGGAGTACGAAATGTGATTGTCAGTCAAGTTTTATCTCGGTTTTGGAGGACTTCAAGCTTCTTTAGATTTTATTCATTTATGCAGAGAGAAGCAATAATATTCTCAGCACTGACTACTAGTGGTACCACAGTAAGATGCAGTCTTCTCATCATATGTTTCCACAGGAGCTAAATTTTTTTCTCACATAGAGCTTCTTTTTCTCCTACTCATTCTTGAGTTTGGAGTACAAATTGGCAGTCTGGGATTGATGTACACACACATACTCTCACAGAACATCTGTATAATTTACATTCATTTCTAGACCATCTTGCATTTATTGCAAATAGCCATAACCATCAATTCCCTAAAATGGAAACTGGCATTTAGTGAATATTGAAAGAAAAGTCAATTATGTTGTTTCATAAATATGAAAGCAGAAATTTTGCTGGAAAGCATCTTGTGAAAAATACCCCAAATATTTGTATGTGCAGTATGGATGCAGGAGGAGACTGAGCAAATTAACAGAACTCTTACTGGAGCTGAAAGAAAGGCAGCACTTTGTGCACTTCTGGATGAAGAGACACAGCTCATTGCTTGCATTGGGATGCACAAACTAGATGCCAATGTGGAGAACCAACAAAAGTCAATACTGCACCTTCTGGATAAGGTCAGTAATTATGCTGATCATAAAGAATACCAAAGTACAGGAACAGAGAATACACCTGCAAAGTACAAAAAGTATCTTCTGTAGTTTTTAACAGTAATCATGTGAATGCCAATGTTATAAATATCCAAATTATGTGGTTGATCATGTCAATACACTTCAGTAAATTTCTTTTTCTAAGCTGTGAATTTCGTAGCTGTCAGACCAACTGAACGTGGAACAGTGCATCATTAAGGCTGTTAACTATAAAAATATAAAAATAAATATAATAAATTATAATAATACAAATATCCATCAGGAAGTAAATTTGTCATTAATTTCCCAAATGAGCTTAGGCCTCTGATCATCATATGTCTGTCTTTAAAGAAAGCATTTACTCTGTTTTCCTGTATAAAGAAGAGTTTGAATCTGATTTTAAACTCATTTATTAAATCACTAACTTTGGTTCCATTAGAACTTGAGATTTCATGCTGGTATAATCTTGGGGATGATATTTAAGGTAAGTGTTCTTCAGTCTTTATAAAAAAATAAAGAGAATTCCTTCATTCACAAAGATGATTTAAAATGGCATTAAATTCAGTGATATCGTAATGTAAAATATAAAAAACCTTGTCCTTTTAGGTAGATGTCAAGCCATTGGAAAAAAGTAATAGTTTATTTTCAAAGTATGTGATATGATTATGAAAATAAATACTGCAACAGAAATGGGTTTTAGCTATCTATTTATTATTATTATTATTTTAAAATTTTTACTATTTAGTGCTCAAAAGTAAAAATGGCAGTTTTGTCCAAAAGAGACTTTTTTCATTCTTTTTATTACTGATGCAGGGGAACTGTATTCTAAATGTGATTTGATAAAATGTATTACAATTCTTATTATGAACAAATTGCTTATCTGAAATGTTGGTGGAACTGTTACCACATTTATTGCTGTGGTATGACTGTTTTCTGTCTTACTGCTTTGAAGGATTAAAAAAATCCCACAGGAAACCAAATAATTAGGAATATTTTCAGAGCCTTGAATAATTTCTGTGTTTAATGTTTGCTTCTACTACTTATAGTCTTTTCTGTTACCTTCTAAGAAAAAGAAGCCTGGAACAGTCAAAGCAAATATATTTCTTTCTTAACTGGCTTTGTCATTACTTTTTCCATAAGGACTGATTTTCACTGTCCTACCTGTACAGATTACTTCCAGTTTTCTTACATCTAGAATCAGAAGCAAAATGTTCTTCAGCAGAAGAACTCTCAGTGACAGCTGATGTTTGGAGAATCAGGAGACACATCAGAGACAACAGATATTTTTTGTCTTTCCAGACAGTGGACATTTTCCTGAAGCAGTTACTAATAATTTATTTATTCCTATTTTAAATGTATAAATTATGTTTTTCATGAAAGGGACTGTAATCATTTTAGTTTTAAAATCTATTGAGCTTCTGAACTAGTGCAACTTTTCATGTTTTTCTATCATGTCAGCTGTAGGATTTTGAGTGTACTAAAGTCTTGACATCGATAGCTCAAACTCAGAGGGAGAAAAAGTAACAACTTCTGCATTTTTTAAAAATATAAACTAAAGAAAGTTTTGTAAATCTCAAAATTAGATGAAACAGTGCAATTTAAGCATGTTAAATTACAGTATGAAATTTATTGTTGAGTCTTTGATTAGAGATTAATTAGTTTTTCCTTGAACTTTGAGCTGGTAATGTTGATCTGGACACTTGCCAGTTAAAGCTGGAATAACACCTTTCACATCTGACGAGTGCAAGCTGCAGTAGCCAATGTGGTACAAAACTTGCTTCTCCATGGAAAATTTTGTCCCCTTCTTTGCTCCTTTAAGCATGTACCTCCACAGGCATGTGCTCTTAGGAAGGTTGATACTGGTTTTGTGTGCTCTATGTTCTATGGCGTTCTTCTTTATGCTGAACTTGTTCTTCAGCATTTGTACTTTGGAGAGGAAGTATTTGATTAAGCTTTTATACAGCAATCATACTTACTTAATTTGTGTAATTATTAACTGTCACTCAGTTCATACTTTTCATGCTTTGTACTGTTTGCAGACATCGTATGGATTTTTTAAATTATTATTATTATACTTACTTTTTTCTCTCTGTCTCTGGTGGTGTGTTTCTCACCTCAGGCACTTTTTCTGCTTTCATGCATTGGCAGCAGAGTGTAGTTGTAGTAGCCTTGCTTTCTGAAGTAATGCAGATAACAGGATTATTGTAAATTCCTCAGCACTGCCAGCAGACTAAAAGACAAGAGAAAGCTGGCAGAAGACCTCAAAGTTTTAGTTTTTCTCAAGTCTGTCTGGAGTACAGAAAAATAGTCCTGAAATCAGAGAACTTTTCATTCTTTCTTTTTTCTGTAAAAAGCTGCCTTTTTTTTTTTTTGTTACATTTTAAAATGGTTTTATGAAATACCCACCTATGATAAGGCAGTAAGAAGTTACAGAAATGTTTCCAAAGAATTGATTTTAATAACACAATTGGTCTGTATTAAGGGTCATTTGCAGAACAGAATACCAAGACTGCTTGCACATACTGGGTTTGCAAATTATCAGAAGAATCTAATTTTACTGACTGTGTCCTAGGGTCTACTCTGGCCATTGATTCTTTCTAGAATAACCAAATGACCTTTCTCTATTATTGAAAGTGATTTCCTTGGAAAGGATCAAACGTAGGTACTGAATTAACTACTACATGGAAAACAGTGGTTTGTCCCAGTCTAGCACACAGAGGATTGACAACATGCTAGACCTTCTAAGTCAGTCTGAGTTTTATTGTTTGCAAAGTTTGGGGAGTTTTTTGTTTCATTTTGAAGTTTTTAAAAGAATTTCTAGTATTGTACAAAGATAGCGAAACAAAATGAAGATACAGTAGAATGCTCCCTATTTATGACAGAAAAATTTGCTTTGCTCTAGTTTTGCAGAAATTTAAAGATTTCACCATGTAATTAAGAGTTTGTTGTTTTGGGTTTGTTTGGGGGGTTTTTTTTAGCTAATCTCTGGTTCTGCTACTGCATTTCTCTGTTTTGTCTCTGAAATGTGACCTCTGGTTGAACAATATCTCCTTTAATTACAGTCCTAGCCCCACTGGTAATGTAATTAAATGTCATTAATTTGATGTTAAATCCTTTTTAAAATTAATGTCTTTTTTTTCCTTACCTAACTTTATTTATTTAAAAGTGAGGAAAAGTCTGTTTTGGTTGTGGTGATAACTAATCATATCTCTTCTAGCTATCTAATATTCTTGGTATTTTGATTACTTATTCCCATATTGAGTCTATTTCATCAAAATAATGATTGCATCAATGCCGGGGTCGTGTCCAGAAAACTACCAGGCATGTGAATGCTACACAGTGTTGCTGTTGGTAGGTCACACTGAGACTAGACTGCAAGGTGAAGTTTGTGAGTGTTAGTGAACACTTAAGTTCCAAACATAGTGAAAAGGAATAATTAATACACAGAAGGAGGTTTCAAATACCTCTCCCCATTAAGAAAAGGAAATGGAGTTAAATAATGATAGGTAGGGGCTTTTGAAAACCTTTTTTCTATTGGAATTGGATACCTGTCTCCTTATGTAACTGTGTGATTTGCAACCAAAACCAGTCTTCTGGAAAGAAGAAAATGGTTCAATTTTTCAGCCCTCGTGGGGCAGGTGACATCCTGTAACTTCTTACTGTCTATTAAAGTTAAAGATGTGGAAAGAGATAATTGAAGCATATGGTTAAGTTAGCAAACAAGAAGCTGAGTGAAGTGTCTGATAGACTGTAAACACATACCTTGCCCTAGCTCTAACAAAGTGTATTCCTTCTATCTTTCTCTTCAACTGGTATAAATAGAAAAGTTCCCTGGAGATATTTTTTACTGCAGTAGACTGTAAGGTCTTAAATTTGCAATCTTTACACAGTCAACAGACCTATTGATTTTTACTGATAGTTTGAAGGGATTTATGACTGCAAAGTGAAATACAGAGCAAATGTATTCTAACACTACTGTCAGTAAATCACTTTAAAGAAGTAGAGCATATCCCTGTAGAAGAATATTATTTGCTTTTAATATCCTGTAAGTCAAAATTGTCATGACCTGCAGCTTTAAATAAAGTGTGCAATTGAATGCTTGCTTTGGTGGAAAAGGTGCTGCATCACTGTTGACAATAGAATTAGCCTTTTGCATTAGTCAAGCATTAACATTCCTATTTGCTCTGATGAAACTTGATGTAACATAATGCAAATATTCAGCTGGTGGTCAGATTTTAATAGCTCAGAGTTCTACAAATTGTTTCTGAAGTGTGCACAACCGAGGAGGTGGAAAGCATATGATGGAAAAATCACTGAAATGGACACACAGAACAGTCTCCGTGGCAAAGAACTACTTGAAATCTACCAAAGCATTAGCACGAAGGACCTCCCAAAAGATGAGAGAACATCTGTGCTGCTAACACTCAAATGTATAGTGAAGGTAAGGTTTAGTGTTCTATTTATGTTTAGCTTGAAGCTGTACTTTCCAAAGATGCTGTTACTTAATTATGTTGACACATAAGCAATGTGCTGCTGGAAGACAAGTGCCATGATTGTGAGCTGGCAGCTAGAGAGCCTCATGTACTGCTTGGTGTGTGAGTGTAATTTACATTCCAGATACATTCTAAATTCATATTTCACTTTATCATGTGCATATTTGTCTTCAGGTTGTGTTAGAATTTTAACCTCATGGTTTTACACTTCTTCGTATATTAATACATAATATAATTTTAGTCCAAAGTTTAGTTTACTATCAATACCAACATAATGAGAACCATGGCAGGGATGTATGTGGCAATTTATTTTTTCTCAGTTCTTTGAAATATCTGTTTAAAATCTTATCTGTCTATTGGTTTGGATTACCAGTTTTATGGGTGGCAAACACTGTTTTTTTCTTCTCTTTGCCCCTCACTCCTGCCCCCATTGTTCTTGATGAATTAGAAGCTGGTTGCATTTTTTTTAGTCTTTCATATTGGTTTTATTTATTTATTCATATACAAAAAGAATGAGTTTCGAGGTCTTTTCAGGATGATACTGTTGACATCAGCCTAGAATAGAATGCTGCTTCCTGGTCTTATTAAAACAAACAAGCATCTTGCTGTTTGTTTGAGTAGTGCCAGTATTTGATTTAAAATCACTATGGCATTGAGAGCATTTCTGGTTTATGAACTCTTGCCCATCTTAATACAAGTCAATATTGCTGTAGTGAACAAGTGAATTTCTGTAAAATAGCACTCTCTTTTACCTGAGAAATTACTGAACTCATTTACCTCTTATGTCTCTCTCTCTCTGGAGAATCTCCTGCCCAGCATTTGATATACTGAAGTGACTAATTTCCAGACATGCTGTCAAAGTCCCTCATGCCTTTTGTGTGGTGGATTTCCTGGATTTTCTTGTGGCATTTTTTTAAACCCATCCACATTACACCTCCAATCTCATAGCCAAAGGAAGATTCTTAGGGAAATATTTCTTTGGGCTTTCAAAGACTTAAAATTTATTATTTGTTGAGTACCTCTGCTAAGCATCTTTTAGTGCTTCCAGGCTTACAGTTCCTCACAGCTTTGGTATACATATACAGACCCCTTAAAACAGAATCTGTAAGCATTCTCACATTTGTAGCTCTACAGTTGTTTCATTGGAGATTTTTTTCCCTGAGATACTAACAAGTTCTTCTGCGAACATCTTTTTGCATGAACATACAGAGGTGTGAACGGTAATGGGCACAGAATCCATAGTTTGCTTTCCTGTCTCATTGAATGATTTTGTTTGTTTGCTTCTTTATTGTTATGCAGTTTATTTTCCTTTTTCTCTCTTTTTAAATTTTTTTTTCCAGGAACATGAATGTAAATTAACACAGGAAATAGTGGCATTAATTGACAGGGAAGTTGATCTTATGTCAAGACAAGTGAAAGAATGTAACTTGGAAGGACTGAGGAAAAGAATTTGTACATTATTTCTTCAGTATATCAAAATTCCAGAGTTTAACCCTGCAGTTGCTGGATTACTTAAGGTATTATTCTTATTTTGCAGCCTGACATAGTGGCCCTTGAATTAAAGAGAAGGGAAATGGAAAACACTGAAAGCTTTATTTTACATTTTGCTGTAGAACTGGTGGAGGAGTTCCTCAGGAAGTAAAATGTAGCAAGTACATAGGCTTCACACAAATAAATTTATGTAGTCCTATTAGGAAGCATGGGACATAGACATGATTATAAGCACGTGCCAAATGGCTGGCAGCACTGAGAGAGCCCAGGAACTCTTGTATCTGAAATAAAAAATCTGAAAGTTATAAATGGTAGATCTTATGGGATGGTATCAGTAAAATGTAATAGTAAAGTGGTATCAATATACTGAGAGAGGAAGTAATGTTTTTTCTACTGGTCAAGAGGCAGCATGCCATGCATCCAGAAAAGAGGAACATTGGCCATGTCAATGTCTAGTGAGCTTGCACCTAAGCAAAACCTGTTCTGGCCTTCTGTTGTAGAATCAGTTGCTACTGTGTGTGAAAAAGATGGAGTTAGTTTTGTGTTTTTCTTTTCTGACTACAGATTACAAATAAAAGTATGATTCACTATCATATGTTGTTGCTCTAAGTAGCAATGTCTGTTTTGCATCTATGAGAAGAGCATTCCTTGTACAGCATTATTTCAGGAGTAGAGAATCTGTCAGATTTAGCTGCAGATGTTAGATTTAGAACCAGCTAACAGTTAATTTTACACTAGGTTTATTAGCAGATGTACCATAGCAGAGACTGAAGATTATCAGACTACTCAAACTATCCAGTTACAGACTTGGTCCCGCTGCACAGACTACATTACATTCTTTCCAGAACCCATGAAGGAATATGGGGATGAGGAGGTCACTATCAAGTTTAGTCTATTTTCTTCCCGTGTTGTTTCTATGTGTCAGACATGTGTGTCTGATGATTTTGTATTCTTATGGCACAATATTAACATGTCCATAATCTAGGGGTTTATCTTTGTCATAAAGGCCAGATTCTACATGAAAAATCAAATGCAGAGAGTTTAGTTTCTGTTTTCTCTGTTTTGTCATCTTTCCAGAATAACTGACAATCTGCATACATAAAAGCACCAGGAAGAGCACTGGAACATAATGTTTAGGCTCTTCATATAGCTTAAAAATGAATTGACTGATTTATATAACTGATTTTAGCAAGTGCAGTAAGAAAATTCTTGGTCTTGGTATCCTATCTAAGAAAAATCACAGCACTTTATTGGGTATTTTAAAATCAATACTTCCAGCTTTTACATATTAAAATACTTGCATGAAGAAATGGAAGACATATCTTGACAGTGTTAGAGTGACATACAAGTAAATTAACTTTTTTTTCTTTTTTAATTTTCAGGTTCCACAAGATCCCTTGAAGCTTTATAAAAATGTTTACTTATGTCATAGCTGCGAAAAGTACTTAACAGCTGCTGAGTTTCTCATTCCTGCAAATTCCCACACCATTGGCAGATGTCGCTCGTGTTACCAGCTTGATAATGAGGCTCGGCAACGAGAAGCATATTTGAAGTACAGACTTATACTAGAAAATCTCAGGGAGTCTGAAGTTGATTATCAGGATGATAGCAAAATTGTTTTCTTAGTTCAGGTACTGTTGGAAAGAGCATTGTTACTCATAGTAAGCAGTGGCTTTTACTATATGTCCTTTATTTTGTGTATGTTGTTGACAGGCTGAGAAATGGGCTAAAAGCTACAGCTTCTTCCTGTGATATGCAATGTTCCACACCATGAAGTGGCAGTCCTTAAGCTCTTGAAGCATAGGTGTACTTTTAAAAGTGGTTTGGAAGCTATACACTAAAAGAAGTCTAGCTGACAGCTCAAAGAATCAGATGTTCCAACAACGTTACAAAAAGTGTATATGTAGGTCTGTCGCTGTGCGCTTTCTTTTTACCGGCCTGGCTAGCTCTTGCGCACAGGCGGCACTTGGGGGTAAGGTTCGGTTTTCTGGAAGGACCTCGCCTTCCCTTGTGGGTTTTGGCCCCCGTTGGGAAGAAGCACGGCGGTGGTGAAGGAAGAAGAGGGGACTCTCAGAGGGGACAACTGCAGAGGTTTACTGTAAGGTCCTCAACCTCCGAATGTCTGCCTCTGAGAGCATGTGCTCTCAGATTACCATAGCTTTTATTGGGGGGAGGAGGTGAGGGGTGGATTTGGAAAGGTACAATGGGGTGTATGACAGACAGGGGGGTATACAAATCATAAAGGAAAGGAGGGGATTCTCCAGAGCTCTGTCCAATCATTTAGAGCCTCTCCCAGAACTTTCCAGAAGTTAGGGATAGTCTCTAGAATGACAGGCAGGCCCTAGGGGCAGGGGTTAAGAGGATTGACAAGGGGGTTTGAGGGAAAAATAACTTTGATTGATGGGGGAAACCAACTCAAAGGCAAGAAATTACATGGGGGAAATAGGAATGAACCAAAGGGAGAACTGGGGTACATAAAACTGTAAAATTACAAAGAACTGGAATACAAAATCAGAACATAACTTGAAAAAGCACCACTACATAGGTCAAGATGCTCTTTAACCAAGTGATCATATGACATGTGCATAGAATTTTTTTTTTAACCCAAACCTTTATTTGGATTTTTACACGAGTGCAAGACTTGTAGAATGAAACATCCTTTTTAACCCTGTTTTTCATTTCAGCTTCCAGATCTGCAGTATCTGATTGAGAAAGTATGGAACTGCCAGTCAGCTCTCAGTGCCTGCAGTGACCTGTATGATTTGGTTATGGTCAGGTGGGATAAGCAGCGTGAGTGGTCTCCATGGAACACTATTCTCCTCACTAAAGAAGAGGCAGATGCACATCTTAAACTGTGTAACCTTCAGAAGGTAAATCTCAATGGGCTTTATTTTTCACATTATGTTTTAATAGAATCCTGTGACTAATTATGTTGCGCCAAATTTAGTCATTACACTTGTCCATGTTTAAATTGGCTCATTGTGACTATTTAAATGATTGCATCTGTACTATTAAACAAGATGGACACTAATCCAGAAGACATCTGGCATGTACAGCTCACTCCGTGTACCTGAACTCTGTCTTGCCCCAATTCTCTCTCCTGAAGTGCAAAAAGCTGAGTGGCCTCATCCACGCTGCCTGCTGAGAACAGACAAGAGCTAGCTGCATGAAAAGCATACTAAAGACTAACCATAAATACTCTGACAGTTGTGTGCCTGTGCTCTTACACATGCTCTGGCCTTATTAGTTTCTGATCTTCTAAATTTCATCAAATAGAAGAATGGTTCCTTGTCTATAACTCATCAATTTGTCATAAAATTTGTCACTGCTTTCGTACATAAATGTCAGCTAAGTATCCCTTACAATGTAACTTTATAGTTTGCATTTAAGCAATAGCAACATAATTTCTTTTCTAAGTTAAAACCACTTAGGACTGTGTTAAACTCTTAAAAGTTTTTTACACCAATCTCCCCAAATTCCATATCTAAACATGGCAGTCTGTGAAATATCTCTCCACAGAACATCCTATATTAAGAGTATTTAATTTTGTAAGGCACAGGAGAATCCTTTGAGCTGTGTTTGTCCTGTATTTAATAATGGTTTATTAAGCCTTTCAGTTCCAGCTTATTGATTTATGTCAGTAGTGATCTGCAGTCATTGTTGCCTAGTGTTCTTTTGTTCAGGGTGTTCTAAATTCAATTTTTAGCACAATATATGTGCATCAGAAATGCAGCTTCAGCTGTTATGTATTGCTCTTCTTTTTGGAAGTATTAAGAGCAAACTAAACAGACAGAGCAAATTAATTACTCTCTTTAAAGTTTTGCTTTATGGATGAAATATATCAGAGAATTCCATAGGCAAAAGGAATTTTGCAATCCATTATATTTTTTGTGTGAGTGCCCAGCTTCTGTCTCCAAGCAGACATGTTTATGTGAGCTTTAGCTTTAGAAGGTAAAATGGGTTTCAAGCTGGAAATCCCTTTATTGACTCCTCTCACTCACTGTGAGTCAAGAATGCTATTCAGACAATCTGAATCTAGTGATGCTCCTCAGCATCCATAAATTTCCATTACCAGCATTACAGCAGGCAAAGATCCTGATTGAGCACTTCTCTGCTTTGATGCCATGAGTCTGGATGTCATAGCCAAAAAATAGCATTACCCTCATTAGCTTCAGTGGATGGGGGAGTTAGGTCAGAACAGGTAAGCTGCACAAGCCTACATAAAAGCCATGAGATATTTTCTTTAGGTCTTGCAACAAATATAGAAGTGAATCAGCTGTAGTGAGGACTCAACTCTCTTCTTCTTAAAAAAAAAAAAAAAGAAAAGAGTGTAAAATAAGGAAAATCAGACAAAGATAGAATGTTGTAAGTTGAATAATTGTTTTTCATTCATTGAAACAAAAAGGACCTCTTAAGCTGTTTATTTAAAAGCAATTATTCATAGTTATTTTATTTAATAGCAATTATTCAAAGTGATGACAATAGCAATAGCCAAAGGTTTTTTCAATTAAATATTCTGGTTATTTATTCCATCATCCAAACTACTACTAATAACTAGGAATTTGGGAAAATGTCACCACTGCAAGTGCTGACTGAAATACTGCAAAATACTTGGTGCCATGATTAGTTTAAAATAACAACTCTGATTCTTATCAAGGAATGCCCCTACAGTCTTCACCTTGCAAATGTTGCTATCTAAGCACTGCCTTATTTAATTTTAAAATATAAGTCCAAATGTTCTCACCTGAAATAAAGAAATAAAAAAGTTTTATCTTGAACAGATAAAAAAAGTTACTCTGGTTTTAAAACATGACTAATATTTCACAAGGAGAAATTTTCACTGGGCCATCAGATATTACTATAGAGTTACAAAATATTTCATTATGTATATATACAAATAAATGATCTGCCTTGGAGTATTAAAGGGTCACTATTTATAATGTCTAAAATGTGTCCAAATGTTTATAATGTCTAAAATATGAAGCAACACATATATTTTTAGATATTTTAATTGTATTTATGGGATTTGAATTTGTTTTTCTTTTCAGACTTATGAAGCTCCATTTATCTACAGAATAGAACAAAAGCATATCCGGGCAAAAAACTATTTTGCTCAGGTTCCTGCGATGTCATCATTTTTGCACAGAAGTAACAATCAGGCTAATCCAAATTCCTACAAAAAATGTAGTTCTTCAAAGTTACAGAAGTGAACTAAATTCCTAGGTCTTAAAGAAATATACTTTTTCATCAATACCCTAATTGTATTGCACAGATCAAAATAAACTTCTAAGGATAAAATGACTTGATCTCAATCAGTTAATTTAACTGCATTTCAAGTTTTGCAACCTCTTTTTTAAAAAAATAAAATGTTGTTAAAGAACTTTGTAAATTTGCAGTTTTCAGAGCAATGATTATTTTTCTGTGTATTCCTGTATTGCTTGGAACATTCTATCTGTAGTGTAATATTCCTGTTGGGCAAATTCTGTTAATTTTTTGTCACCCTTTAATTAGAAACTTAATACCATAGCACTGTATTAAATTTATTTTTCTTGTCTTAAGCAATAAGGCAGAAACCCCCTCAAATCCTGGATTTTTACAGAACAACAGACTAGATATAACTTTCCACATATAGCTGCTTTCTCTGCAAACATTTGTGCAAAAGAACAACTTTATACTTTGTAGCTTATCTAGATGGTCATAGTGCAACTGCCAGCATGTAATTATTGTATCCATGATGTTGAAATTATTGTAATTATTATAATTTGAGTATTATAATTTAAATATCATCATTTGAAATACACATTTCAGACTGTTGGAAATGCGTTTATTTTTCAGGAGTTTGTATTATTTGAAGAAGTAAATTCTCCCCATAACTAAAAAAGTTTGACCATACTTACAGACAAAAACATGATATGGTGTAAATTCAAAAATCCAACAGAAAATTGCAGGGTTCTTCTTGAAACCTCTATTGTAGATGTGGTTTTGACCCAGCCTTTTGGTCTAACAGATGAAACTACCTAGGAGAAAGCAGTAGCATTTACAAAGTAGAAATAAGCACATATTTGGCAGCAAACAGCTGAAAACTGAATCGACTCCCTCAACAGGACATGAACTGTAAAACCAGTACCTGGCTGACCAGTGTGTTTTAGCATCAGTGGAACCTTTCCATTCATTTCACCATTAAATTCACAATTCTAGTTTAATTAAATTCTGGATTTTAGTTCAGTACTGAACTAATTGTAGAACTGCAGCACATGAGCATTCCAGCTGACTTAAGTGCTTTCTCACATCTGATCCTTAAGATAGGAGTGGCTGGCTGCTAAGTCTGAATTTGAGAGTGATAAAAGGAGTTTTGTAGTAAATTATGGGTTGAATGGCAATGAGTCACATATATAGGAACCTGCCTCTATAAATTTGTTTCCTTCATTCTTGAACATATTTTGAAAAAGGTAATTTACAACTCCAGAAGGATGATTTAAATAAAAAGTAAGGAAACAGTTCAAACAAATGTGAAAAGCCAGTAGTCCATTGATTTTAATGCAAGGCAGTGTTGGAGGTTTCTGGAATCCTAGAATCATTTAGGTTGTGAGGGCATTTAAGATTGAGTCCAGCCATTAACCTACACTACTAAGTCCATCATTAAACTGTGTCTCTGAGTTCCACATCTACATGGCTTTTAAATACCTCCAGGTGTCGTGACTCCACCACTCCCTTTGGCAGCCTCTTCCAATGTTTGATTACCCTTTCAAGTAAAAATTTTTTCATATTCAACATAAATCTCTTCTGGTGCAACTTGGGGCCATCTTCTCTTGTCTTCAGACTGTTCACTAGCTTCACTGCCCTTCTCTGGACATGCTCCAGCACCTCAATCTCTTTCTTGAGTGAGGGGCCCAAAACTGTATTCAAGGTGCAGCTTCATAGTGAACAGCATTTGAAGTGTGACCTCACCAGTGCTGAGTACAGAGGGACAATCCCTGCTCTAGTCCTGCTGGCCACACTCTTTCTCAGCCAGGCCAGGATGCTATCAACCTTCTTGGCCACCTGGGCACAGCTGGCTGATATTCAGTCATCGACCAACACCCCCAGGTCCTTTTGCACTGGGCAGTTTTCCAGCCACTCTGCTCCCAGCCAGTGGAGCTGCCTGGAGTTGTTGTGACAAAAGGGCAGGATTCAGCACTTTTCCTTATTGAACCTCATACCATTGGCCTTGGCCTATCAATCCAGCCTGTTCAGGGCCCTCTGCAGAGCCTTCCTACCCTCTGTCAGATCAGTGCTCCTGCCCAGCTTCTTGTCTGCAAACTGGGGTACCCTCAATCCTCTCATCCAGATCATTGGTACAGACATTGATCAGGACTAGCCCCAGGACTGGCCCCTGGGGAACACCGCTGGTGACTGTGTGCCAGCTGGATGGAAACTCCATTCACCACCATCATTAGATCTTTCCTGGCACTGCCATGTAGTCACACTGTGAAAACTTTTGTGTAAATAGTTCAAAGTTTGTGCTGGAAGTATAGTGGGTTGGATGCTGACTAGTAGTTGGAACATGCTTTTCCACAAAATAAGTGTCTTCTAACTAATGTCATCCTTCAAATCAGTGTCCAAAAATGGCATTTGAAAACATAGAAACTGAAAGTTTTAGAAGACATGTTGTGTGGAAACTGAGCTGTTGCAAGATAGAAAAAGTATTTTCAATACTTTGGATAGCTGAGTTATTTGTTAGGGCAAAGCCAAGTAAAACCAACACAGTTAAAATAATGTAATTTTTTTTAAAAAGTATCATAATTGAAATTAACATAAAATCCTTCATGTTAATGGTCTTTGGTTGCTAATTTTAATTATTATAAATTTTTTGTTGCTATGTTACCGAATTTCAAACCAATTACTTTTTTACCACTTTTTGTCCATAGCATTTATGATTGCATTCCATTTCAAAGAGGAGCTAATTTAAAATTTTCTCTAATAGTTATTGTATTGCTTTATCTGTTTATGTAGCTTATATATGATATGAAAAAAAGTATTGGACAAGAATGAAAAAGGAAAACGTTTTCTGTATCAGACAGTGGACAATACTGGGAAAGCTGAAAATACCAGCCAGAGTAAAGATTCTGCATTTCTAGGAGAAATCGTTGCATTTTATCAGGAAAAGCAAACTGTTCAGTTAAAGGGTCAGTTTCTAATAGAACTGAGTGAATTCCTTGAAAGAGCAGCTAGTCATCTTTGCTTGGATTTCAGATAGTTACTCAAAAGATGGTTTTAGAATCTGTTGGTAAAAAACCCCTTTTGGGACACAGATCCTTCTAGGATAATGAGAAAAATTGACTGCAAAGTGGCAATACCTCTTCAAAGAAGAGAATGTGAGGTGAAATTCTAACCTTCATTCACTTCTGGTAAGTGGCTGAAGTGATAAGCTTATCAAGTCTCTTAAATCATAGCTTAGAGGTTGAGATCGTGAGGCATCCATATTCCTGAAACACTCCTGAAGGGCTGATGAGAGATGCAGGGATTGTTCTTTCCCAAAGACTCTCACTCCTAGGCAAAGGGGATCAGCCCATATGGCATGTATGGTTCCTTCTGTACGAGCAGAGGCACAAGGCCAATCAACAACTTCTTTTATCTCACGGGACTCTTCTGAGCAGGAGTTTTGGAGCATGAATCAAAATTTGCCTTCTCCCCACCTCCAACACCACTGCCAATTCATTTCCAGAGGGAAAGGTTCTAGCTTTCTTCCCACATGCACAAGTCATTAGTATGGTAATTTGCAAGGAAACACATGTTTTTTGCCTCCCCACTCTCAAGAGGAAAATCCATGCTTTTTTTCAGGATGCAAATTTTCCTATTCATACCTCAAAGGAAGAAGAACTCAGAATAATTGTTTTCTCCACTTCCTTACCCCTAAAAGATGTCCCAATGAGCAAAATATTAGGTCTCTTCTTGGATCATAAAATGATTGTAAACAGTGATAAAGCAGGATTCTAAATTAAATACATGAGGGTAGCAAAGTAGTTGCTGACTCCCATTTGGAAATATGGAAATTTTCCATATGGAAAATATGGAAATATGAATTCCATATGGCATATACTTTTTCAATAGGAAATGTTACTAGTAAAATTTCCTATTAAAATTTTGAAATGAGATAAAAACCATCTTAGGTTCTTTAAATTATTATATATTTTTAAAGAGCCTAAATTTAAATATGTCTATTAGCTAATCTGGGAAAAGTTCTTTAACATGCTGCTGTGGTACCATGTTACTATGTCACAAACTTGTTGCCTAAGGATGAAATTTGTATGCCAAATGGATGGGAGTTATTTTTGTTATCTATATATAGATAATTCTCCTAGCTTGTCTTGTACTGTCAATTGTCCTTATTACAACAGTCATCCATGGCATGTCTTGTAGGCCTAAATGTGCCTTTATCATTCACACTTCTTTTTGAATCCAAATTTTTTACATCAGGAATGTAGAATTCTGAAGTTGAGAGTTTTGATGAGGGTTTGTTTGTTTGTTTGTTTAGAAGCCATTTATTAGCCAAAGATATTAGGGTTCCATTATCTTGGTCTTTTCTCTCCAATTATTTTTTTTATGACTCCCATCTTTCAACTTCAGCAGGATAAGAAATACAGATGATATGGGATAAGCATACAATTGTAAAAGAAAGCAAGTAAAAATCCAGAGAAATGGATTGGAGAACAATGTAAGTACAGAGTATTTAATATTATAGCTGTTCTTAATAAAATTATTGTAGTTAAGTGGGGATGCATAGAAATAGAATAGGTAATAGAAATATTTCCTTCTTCATTGCCATTTTATAATGATTTCACAGTAGTTTGATTTTCAGTATTTCCAATCTATGTCGCATTTATAAAATATCTTCATAATAAAGTAGTTCTAAACCCGGACTCAAGATCATATTTGAATTTTTCAAGGAAAAAACCCCTGTGGAAATGCAATGGTAATCTGTGTGTGCTTTTGTGTATACTGACACACATTAATAAAAACTGGGTTTAGGTTCCTGCTTGCAAATAAAAAAAAAAAACAACTTTGATCTTGTCTAATCTTAATTAAATGAAACAAAATAATAGATTTGTTAAAATCTCTTTGCAATAGGTGTATTTTTTCTTATCAATTGGCAAAACCCCACTTTTTTTAGGAGTGAAGAAGAAAAGGAGAAAATATATGCAGATATATTTATGAGCTAAATTTACTTAGTGAGGCAAATTAAAATCCCACTCAATAGGTTCTTCTTGTTCCTTTTTTCAAAGCTTTCTTCACTTCGGTTGTTCCCAAACTGTGGTTTGTGGAGAAATATTAAAAAGGCAAAGCCAGTTTGTTTTCAGTTAGAAGTTTGTTCAGAAGTGATATGGTAATGTGAGAGAACACAATCTGGCTATGTTTCAAGAACTTTGAAGACTGTTTCTGTAAGGCTGAACACAGAGCATACCCACCAGCTGTGCATCTCCCTTGTGTGTGTTGGGAGCATAGAGGCGTGGAGAGAAGGCAAAGCTCAGGGTGTGCTGGCGGGGCTGATCGGAGCGCACACGGAACCCGGGCGGAGTCCTGTGGTCTGTGCAGCCAGGGCCATGGGGAGGAACAGGAAGTGAGGGTAGAAACCACGTGCTTGTGTTCTACTTGTTGCCCAGAAATGTTCTGTGCAAACCAAGTACACCTCCTACCAGGAAATACTCCATACAGTGCAGCTATGCAGAATGGACTATGTTTGACCACAGTCCCACCGACAACACTTTGCATAACGGTGGTTAGTAAGGTATAAAATGTACCTCAATTTTGTACCTCAGTGGGGGATGAGAATTTGACATAGAATTTTAAGGGGCAGATTGACAGGCTTGTCTCTCTCGCCCCCAACAAAAAGGATGCCTTTTGGTAAGTCTTGTGATGCCTTGGAAGGCTGACCTGAAACAGAGACTAGACAGAGCTAGAGGATAAAGCAAGTATTTACTGAGAGGCCTCCAGGATCCACCCCGGGCAGGACAGGCTGAACCCAAGTGGGATCAAGGATGGTCACGAAACAGTGGCTGACCAGTTACGAGATCTTACATTTTTATAAGCTTTGGTTCATTTACATATTGGCGTTTAATTGTCCAATTACAGCTTCAAGGTGTGAGGTCCCATCCTTCTTGTTCTTCCCTCCAGCCACTGTTGTTTGTGCTTTTGGGCCTGAAAGTTGTGCTTGGTCTTCAGCAGGAAAAGGATTTGGTTTGTCTACCTGCTCTGTGAGGAGAGCTTACTGGCACTTAATATGAGACTCACAACTACATCCCTGGGCAGCACAGAATCTGTAAATATGAAAGCTAAAGCTTAAGGCATCACTTGGATTGTCAGTTATGCTGAGTATTGAACCAGGAAATTAAAGTTGTGATTGCAGTCATATTGTTAATGCTATATATTCTGCAGTAACTGCATTTGTCACTGGCAATCCCAAAGAAACATATAGGCTGCATTCAATAAACCACTAATTTGTGAACCCAACTGCCTCTTCTTAGTGTGATCTGACCTGCAGACTATTTGTGCACCTGGCCTAGGGTGACGTTTTTGCAACAGTGTGTGAACTGATTAGTGTACCAAATATTGTCCTTCTGCAAAATTGAGTTTGTCGGAAATTCTGCAATTCTTTTGTTATGTCTAGGTGCTTCTGTTTCTGCCTCTGTCTCTAGGTCTGGTCTGCTGTCTTACCTGTATACACCCTTAAACAGACAAACAAACACTGGCTTGTTAAAGGGAACAGATAGGATTTCTAATATACCTCTGAGGAGAAGAGGAAAAAGTACAGTTAAAGAGTTAAGTTCTGTGTTATGTAAAGGTAACATGGAGAAGAAAAGGAACATGACAGTGTTTTATTGCTACCCTTAAAATTATTTTTTTTTCTGAGAAATCAGTTTTCAGATTGAGCTGATGAAAAAAATTGCCTTATATTAGGCAACTACACTATAACAATATATTGTGATTCAAGGCAAATGGAATGAACTGATCTGGCTACATGTGCTCAGATTTAGACATGCATGTCTTCTGACCTCTATTTGTGTCTTCTTGTACAATTTTCACTGTGCTTCCTTATTTTTCCCTTATCACAATTCATTTTAACATAGCTCAGAACTTCTCTTATGTATGATCTCTAACATCCTGTTCTGATGGTGAGGAGGCATTTGTGCCCAGAGCCGAACACGTGCCAAGGCTGCTGCTGCCTAATGCAGTCACAAGGTGTAGAAACTGCTCAGTGTTTGGCAGGCACAAAATGTGTGCCAGAGCAATTAGCTTCCGGGCATGAAGGAATTCTCTAAGACTACTTTGATCTCGCATGTGACTTGTGAAATACTGAAGTCATGTCACATTCTGAAGTGATTATAATTTGCCTCTGACTAGATATTTTTGATTTCTGGGATAGCACTGGTCCATGCAAAAGATAGCTTAACAATTCTGTGTTTCAGAGGCTCTGAACGTGCCATTTTCTCTCTCCCTTCTTGCTGAAATCTGCAGTTTGTTGCAGATTTCAAACCTGTCAACACCCAAATGTGTGACGCCAGATCTCAATTCATGTGAAAAAACTAAACTGAGGGACACGATAATATATAGCAGGGAAAGAAGTTAGAAGTTCTGCAGAATATATTTTGTGCAGTACAGAAAACTTTTCTGTAAACTCCATTTTGAAGTTATATAACTGTTATCAGCCTGCGTAGGACAGGAGTTTGGACTTCATGACACTCCCTTGCACTTGAAGGTTAGAGGAAACTCACAGTGCTTTCACCGCAGACACTTTTACGAGCTGCTTAAATCACAAACCTGAAAGTATTCAAAATATGAGTAACTCCCAAGTTGAAGTGAAGGAAGTTGATGTTTTGAAAGCTCCCCGTGCTGCCGGAGAGCAGCGTCACCCCGCAGCCTGGCTGAATCCGGCTGCCAGCAGCCCGGGCGGGAAGTGCAGCTGTGCACACGCCCGGACTCTCCCTTTGCAGCTGGCCAGTTCCGTGTGCGCTCGCCTGGAGCCATGGCACGGCTCTGCCCCGCTGCTCCAGCCCTGCTGCTCTGCTCCCTTGCTGTGCTGCTCCAAAACTCTCTGTCACTGCATCATGTGCCCGTGCTGCTTTGGTCAACGCAGAGGTAAGAAATCGAATGAAAGTCTATCTATCCCTGCTAATGCTCCTGCTCTGCCTGTGTGTGCACAGAATATATTGTGCCATTGAATATGGTAAATCGGCTCTGGGCAATCCAACAAATAAATTTGCATCTTGGCCATCAAACAAACCAACAGATCATTTTACCCGTTTTTATTTATAATTTTAGTGTTCTAAGCTGAGCAGAAGGAAGTAAATAAATTCTGCAAACTAAAAATCTGCAGTAATGAGCTTTATTCACCCTGAAGTGTGTTTGAACCCACTGTTTGAGATGTTGTGACTTAAAGCCACAACATAAGGCAGTGACACAAAAAGGAGCTGACCAAAAACTCTGTGGCAGTTAAGCCTTGGATTTCCTAACTTCTGAACCCTGACTTTTCACTTTAATGTTCTTTTTAATACAGGTTCTGAAGTAGATTGCTGTATGTATATGCATCAGTTGTTAGAAACAACTGCGGTCGTGCATAGACACATGGAATTCAGGGGTTTGTATGCACTTATGAAATAGGACTTTGAAGCTGTTTTGAAAGAACAGGTGTAGACCTCTTTTTTCCAACCAGCAATTTTATTCATGCTCACTTTAAGTATTTTCTACCATTATTTGGGATTTCCAGAAATATGGCAGGTTGGGCAATGCAGTAGCTTCAGGCAGATACTGGATATGTAAAGTTGTCAGAAGAATATGGGTCACTTATTTACCACCTTTGCCATATGTTTAATTATCTTTTATTGATTTCCAAAACCTGAAAGTCTGCATATAGAAATCTGTAAATTTTGAAAAAGTTCAATTTTTTAGCTTTTGCTCTTTTTTTCCCCTAAATGAAAAAAAACAAAAGAATGTTTCAACATCAAGGCAATTTCATGTTCAAAATACTTAGTGATTCACCACTATATGACAGGCACTCATATGAGTATTAACCCATGTATTTAAAAGCAAAATAAGTGTTGGAAAGCACTGTTTTTAGGTTAAAAGTGATTCTAAGCATCTAAGAAAAGGTCAGTTGTTCCTTTGTCCTACTTCCTGGTTTATATAAAAAACATACTCATGCTACATACAAACAAGATCTTATCATTTAATCCCATGTGGTCATAAAAGCAAACTTTGTATCAAGATGCAATTAGCAGCTTGTTCTACTGCAGATTTTTCTGGTTTATACAAATCTAGACCACGAGAATCAAGATACTAGACTGGTTAACAGGTTTGTGTCTCCAGGAATAGAACCTTTTGTGGAAGAAGTGTTCCTCCGACCATGACATTTGCATTTTGAAAGGAGAAGTTCTTGTGGGGTCAAAATTAGTTCTGGTGAAGGTTGATGAAGCAACTGAAAAGAAGTTTTTCATTATTTTATGAAATAGAGTAACACTCACAGCAGCTTTCTGTTGCTAACCCCTAACTCTGGTTATAACTCTTGGTATTTCACAGTGGTGTGAGGTTTGCAGTATGTGATCCACAGGCCTATGAAATTGGGAAAATACTGTTAAGAGTTAGGAAAGATAACTACAGAATTGCAGTAGTTATGGATATCTCTGGATATCTGTTCACTCTCTAGGAACATGTCCCACCAGTAAAAAAATTTAGCAATTCATTAATCAACAGAAGTTGCGATTCACAGATCTATTCCATCACCCTTTCCCAGGTTATCTGTTAGAATTTGATATTGAATAATTGAAGGATACTACATTTTGTTCTAGTTTAGAACTAGCCAGTGTTGCCAAGCCATATCTCAGGACAGCTATATTAGAGAATGTAACACTTTAAAGTCTCTTCTATACATTTTTACTGTAATCATGCTATTAAAGATAATGTTAGATGTCAGAGAGAGGTGAAATCTGCAGCTGACAAACACATGCAGTGCACAAAGCAAAGGGAAGTGTGATATCAGTTTTTGCAGAGACATTTGAAAATGAAATACCTCTTTCCTCTAGAAAGAAAAATGCAGATCCCTACTTGGACAAAAGTAAGTGGTTTTTTTAAAAAAAACCAACATTCTTTCTCACTTCAACTAGGGAATAACTCAGTGTGTCACACTGTCCTGTTTTTCACAAAAGAACATATCACTGGATATTCTTCAAATAACTTTGGCGTGGAAAATTTGACCTTTATTTTAAATCAGCCTTTAAACTAATATTCCCTGGCTGAGTTTTTGAAGCAGGAAAGGTTAAGAGGCTCTTCTTGCATATGATACACAGAAAAAAATTGATTTGGCCATTTTGAACCAATATTCAGAAGAATTTCTTTTCCTCCACAGATAAAGAAAAGGACTTTGAACAAATTCATTAAAATTAGCTTTTGTGATTGCCCCCTCATGTGTTTGTTTTAGGAATGACTTTTGCCTACAGTCTTTTAAAATATATTACTTCCCCTTTTTTATGCTATGCTTGTAGAGGGAAAATAATCCTTTTCTGGCAAACCCTAATATAAAAAGGAAAATTTTTTTAGCTATAATTTTATTCGATTCCTATGGAGACACTGTGTGCCAGCTTGAATGCTATTTTATTTCCATTGGGCAGGGGAAAACATGATTTCTAAGATGGTAATCACAAGGTGACTGATGGAGACAACTGATAAGAATAACTTATAGAAAGAGTTCTGAAGCCAGCTACAAAGCAAAAATGTAAGATCACGAGTTATACTGCTAGAAGTCTTGTTATCTTCCCATCAGCCCTTCTGGTGGGTCCAGATGCAGGAAATGTTGAAATCTTTGCTTGCATCAATCTAATTGCTGAAAGTCCAGAAGGAATACTGTTCAGGAAAGAACATAATGTTATCATGTCAGAGCAGTGAGGTATAAGAAAGAAGCAAAATACCAAGCTAAGCTTGCTTTCCTCACTTTCTTTGGGACGTTGTCTGGCTGTTGGAGGAAAGAGAGAACAGTTGAGTTTAAGTTTCCTCAAACTTAAAGCATTCTTAGGATTCCTTAAACCTGTGTGTTCCTGCACACATATTAAAGTGCATACATGGGAAGAGATGCTTGTCATTTTGAGCCCCGAAGGTGCTGTGGCAGGGAGTCTGATGCACTTGGTGTGTGGCTCACTCTCCAAGGCTGTGTGTATTTGGACACAGGATCTTATCTCAGCAATCGATAGTAGCAATCAATACGTGTGTTGGCCTGGGGCCTGTTTCACACCTTGTCATCGGTCACTGGGGTGAGGAGTTCAGCAGGATGAGCTGCTTGATTGCACTCAGGGAAGGACATCCTCGGTGTATCCACGACCCCTTGGCACTCACAGATCTCCATTCCACCCTGCAGGTCATAGTAAAGCACCCAGTAAAACATACTGACCTGGCAAGGAGGCTGGTGGGGGCTGGAGCACCCCAAGTGTTGTGAGGAGGGGCTGAGGGACCTGGGAGTGTTTAGCCTGGAGAAAAGGGGGCTGAGGGGGGACCTTCTTGCTCCTTCCAACTCCCCGAAAGGAGGCTGGAGCCAGGTGGAGGTTGGTCTCTTCTCCCAACTAGGAAGTGACTGGATAAGAGGGAACAGCCTCAAGCTGCACCCAGGGAAGTTTGGCTTGGATATTAGGAAAAATTTCTTCACTGCAAATGTAGTCAGACATTGGAACAAGGAAGTGGTTGAGTCAGCTGGAAATGTTCTAAAAACACGTGGATGTTGCACTTAGGCACATGGTTTAGTGGTGGACATGGCAGTGCTGGATTGACAGTTGGACTTGGTTTTAAAGGTCTTTTCCAGCCTAAATGTTTCTGTGGTTCTATTTCCTGTCTGAACTATGCTGAGAATGTTGTACCAAGCAGACAGCAACAGCCCCCTCAGTGAAGGGTGTAGCCTTCCCTACTGCCATGCATAGCGCTCAGACGCAAAATAAATGCATGTATAATGTTGTGAATATAAATATTAGGCAAATGCTGCATTTTAGTAGAATTATTGAACAACTGATGTAGATTTTTTATGATGATGAAGTTACTAAAGTTGACTGCTTGAAAGTTAAGAAGTCTCAAAAAAGGTGTTTTCAAGGTTAGATAACTAACAAGAGCTGCTTCAAGGAACAGGGAATTTCTTAGAAGCAAGTATGCTTTAAAAGAGGATCATTAAACTTCTGAGGTTTTGAGTTCACAGCAAAAGCCTTTACCATTGTGCTGCTGCAAATAATTTTGTTTTGTTTGATGTGCTTTCTGTTACCTTTTATTCTTAATTGCAAGTCCCCAAAGCTCTCAAAAGCTTCATTTTTTTTTCTAAGCTTAGGTATGAAATGGATTTTAGTTATTTTTTAAATAAATATACCAAGATACTCAGTGTAATTTTCTTTCATGCAAGCCATTTTTTATAATCTCTTAATTTAATTTATCTGCTTTTTCTTTAATATCATTAGTATTTTGATGTGGCCACAGAAGACACAAAGTCAGTATGAAAGTCAGTTCCTGAAGAGTTGTTCAGAATCTTTAGGACTTTCTGTGTTTTCAGATATATTCATTTAAAATATTATAATTAATTTTTTTGAAATTATGAGGTTTTTCTTCTCTGAAAAGTTGAGGCATGCTTGTTACAATTTTTCAGTTTTTATGGTTATAAATATATGTTAATGTGGATTTCCAAGCAGAAATTAACAAAGAAGTGAAGACGTTGAGTAAAACTAAGAAAATATCAGATAATTTCAACTAATAACAAATCATTTCCTTCATCTCAGCAAGATTTAATTCTAAAGCTTGTAAAGTGACAGGCAAAAGTTCTACTAGAATTTAATTTTCACATCTCCAGGACATTGTCCTGAAGGAGTCTTTCACACAGAGAGTTTCAGGTAATGTTTTCCCAAATCCCAGAGTCTGAAGTGAGGTAGGTATCATTTACGGCTGCAGGACTGCTCTGGTTTTATCTCTGCCATGGGCGCAATTTGACACTTTCAATTCACTTTCAGCAATCTTCTTTGGAATTACAGGGAAGAGTGCAATTTAGATTTTCTTTATCCAAAAAACAACATTGAACCCCACTTGCTCATTAACCCTGCTCTGTCTCCATCTTAAAAGACTGCAAAGGTTGTTCTCATTCAAAATCTGTGCAATGGTCATTTGGAAATTGCTTTGGGTTAGAAAATTTAACTTTTATCTCAACTTGTTCAAATTGCAATCAGATAAAAACTGATGCTAGAGCACACAACAACTGCCTATATTCGAGTCTTTGTAATTAGAACCAGTTAGAGTGTTTGGAATACCTGTTTTCTCAGGTTTTAGCAATTGATGTGTACCTGAGTAAAGATGGAAAATTATGCATCAAGTTCACAGTTTCCCACCTAGGAGAGAAATGTTCATAAAACATTTCTTCCCCATAGACTCGTGTTGCATACTACTAAAATCCTAATGAGGTGTTGAAAGAATAATGCCACCTCTTGTTTTGCCTGTTTTCTGTAGCAGCAAAACTAAATAGATGAGTTATTTCTTTGTCCAGTCCTCACACTGACAGGCTGGCAAAAGGGTTGTAAGCTGGGTGCCTTGGTCATTCCCTTCAGAAGAGCTCCTGCTGCTGGAAAGGTGGCTTTTCTGAGCGGCTTCTGTGGAAGAGGTAGGTCATCATGAAAACCTTAGGAGAGAACGTGTTTACAAGAGCACTGAAAGACACTTCCTCTAACAAAAGTTTTATAAAAAGTGTACTAGTTTATGACAACTTGTGACCTAGTCTGAGTTCTACTCCTCCTGATCTCTATCTGTCAACACTGCAAAGTATTTTGGGGGTTGGGATGCCGTCTGGGAATTCTCTCGGAATGTTTTCAACGTATTCTTCATTGCACTTAGTAGGTAACTTTTTTTGGTAAGATGCTGTTGTACACAAACAAGAAAATAAAGAGAGACATTACCCTTATTCATTCTTGGTTTAAGACAGTCAATTTGATACAGGCATAAATGGGCAAGTTCTTTTTCTCTTGATTAGAATGAAAGTAAACTGCACTGCAAAGCTGATCTTAAATGAAAGATGATGATTTCATTTACCTGCTGCTGCATATTTAAAGAAAGAAGAGGTGTCATCCTTGCAAGCAAATTTTACAGAAAAAGGAATTATCCCTTTGTAGATCACAGTGGAACCAAGACACGGCTGTGCATGAAGGACAAGTTGTCTCAGCACAGGAGCTGATGGTACTCTTGCAACCTCTTTTTGCCCAGAACTCCAGAAACCTCGTCTTGTTCCTGCAAGATAGGGTATGTAATTCATTTTTTTTCCTCACCAACACTGAGTCTTTACTTAAATGAGATGCCATGGCTCCTTCTCACCAACCTACTCTCTTTGTTTTTCAGCTTAGCATAGATGATTTCACATACTTCAGTGAATCCTATGGCAACAAGAATCCGTTTCAAAATGTTCAGGCAAGCATTTATCTCTTTTATTTCTTTATGTGCAGTATTTAAAAAGGAAAAGAAAAAGAAAGATGTAAGAAAGACGCAAAGAGAAAATAACTGGGGAAAGGGCACTGAGTTGCAGTTTTCCTATTTAAATTATTGAGATTATTCCAGTTTAAGGACATGTGTTAAAGGAAATAAACTGAATTTGCAGATACGTGATTTGCAGCTATTACATTTTTAAAGACTGAGTTTTCACAATTCATGATCACTGGCAAAATTGTTCTTAAATATGCTGCAATTTTCTATTGTAAAAAGCAATATAAACTTCAAAATCCCAAAATTCTGTTTTGAAGCCATAGGAAGAAAAGAACTTAGAGGAACCAATAATTTTTTTCTTTTTTTCAGAATTTAACACCTATTTTGTTTTTACAGAAATTGAAGCTCATTCAGGGACTTAACTGTTTTATATTTGTGTTAAGTTAATATATCACTACATGCTATATTGCCTTAATCTTCATTAAAATAAATAATGCTACTTGATTAACTTGAAATAAACTCTAGGCACAGAATTTAAGATAGAATTCTCCTGAGTCAGGCAACAGCTTCAAATTCTGTCCTCACTGAGAAGGTTTATAGATTTTGTGCAGAACATCTATGGTTGTACTTACATGACAGTTTATTGAAATGTAATTAGACAAAATGTTCACTTGTGAAAGTCATAAAAACATTCCTGGAGGCAGTTCAGGATGAATGTAATATTAGTAATGTAAATGGTATCAGAGCACACAAGGAAGTGTAAATTCCCAAGCACAGCAAGCATTATATGTAATTAAATACATAAATATTCACATAATGCCTGTCTCTACATCTGTAATAGGAACCTCACATCTTCCTTGTACAACTGGAACTGGAGATATTTAACTCTTTGTCATGTAACAGTATTTTAACACTTATGCTGGAAGAGAAACAATTATTCAGAGTATCTACATGGGTTTTCTCAGGAATGAATGAGAGTCATAATCATCTGTACTGTAAGGATCAGTGGTTGTGTCCGCAGGCAGATGCAATGGTTCTTCTCTGCTATGCCTTATCTTCTCAGGATTTAACATCTCTGCAAGGCTGTATCTGGACCAAATTTTTGTTGCTGCCTGACTACAAAACTGGTTTAATTTCAGCTGTTTGACATGCATTGCAGTGCATGACATTGCAAGTTCCTAATAATGCGGTTATTGGTTTTGATACCCCCTGTGCTCTGGACTCCAACATGTGGTGGTCTTATTTAAGTAGGCCTTGGATGTATAAGAGGCACATCAAAGTATTTAAAACATTCTTCTTTTGCCTTGTAACCGGGACTCCATTAGCACCGTAGACAGAGATTGAAGGTTTTAAAGTCTAGAGATGAGGTCAGAGACTGATGAGTTCAGAAATCAGGTGGTATACAAAGGGATTGGGGACCTAGTGAGGGCTGGTGAGGAGGTCCTCAGCTAAACAAAAGGTCATGTTTAAGTACATCTTTCTCTGTATCTGGCAGGTCAAAGACTTATACCCAAGTGTTTAACAATCTAAATAAATGCCAGCAACTGGGTTTTTTTGTTTCTGACCTTACCTCTGTTCCCTCTCTGTCTTGGAGCTGAGAAATTTTTCCATATTATGGCTTCTTTAAAACTGGAAAGTTTATTTTTATAAATTGCTCACCTTAACTCCAACACTGTCTATATTTGTTCTATTGGATTTGGCAATCTTAATGCTTTTCTAGTGTAGTTTAATGGAAGTGAGGTGCTGTAATGTGAGTGAGAGAAAATGAGATATATAAACTACGTAATTCTTTTTCACCTAGGTGCCCATAGAGAGAGTTTTGTCAATATCTGTTGCATAGAGTTTAGTTCTTAGGGCCAGAAAAGGAACTTTATAGTCATCCATATTGGACATAACAGAGTCTACAAAAATTTGCTCAGTTGTTATCATATTATTTGAACTCCACTTGAGATACTTTGGGTAAGAAATCAATTCTTAATCATGCTATGAAAGATTGCAATAAAATTCACACAACACAGGACAAAGTGAAGGTCGAGTCTGAATTTTCTCAGTGGGGAAATTAGAATCCTCAATGTTGCATAATCATCATTTTACCTACACAGTCTATATTATACAAGTGATCAGTGAAGCTATAACAAATGTTCCATTGCTCTCAAGCATCCTCTATGAACTTCAGGAATGCAAACTTATTCATAAACCTAAGCTGGAGATTTCCTATAGAATGTATAAGTGCATGTAACAGCATGTGTACTAGGAGAAGAAAATGTTATTTGAAAAAGTTATAGGCTTGTAAACCCCAGAAACATTTGCAGATATTCAGTTTGTTCAGCTGCATTAGCAGCTGTTCTGAGCTTTTGGTGTCAATGGGTTTGCATGCAATAAAAGATTCTTATTCCAGTTAATACAAAGGGAATCTTATAGGTAGATAATTTATCTTGAACTTTCAAACAACTTCTAAATTAAATAATAAAATACTAAGATTAGCATTTAGGAAACTTCTTTGTCAAGCAGTTACCTACCCTACAAACTATTTTTCTTTAATATTAGCTTTGGCTTTCCCCAGACAATGCTCAGCTCCTTAGAACTGCAGTGTATATTAACACACTCCAATTAGTGGCCAGCTGTGCAGCTACATAATTATGACAGTAAGTCATTGCCACTTGTAGTCTGATAACTCCATCCTATCCTCACTCTGTGGTCATAGACTGAGCAGTCCTATTTAGTCACGTGTAATACAGAGGTACTAATAAAGTTTTGATTGTCTTTATTTCTGTTCTTTTAGTTTTATTATATTATTTTTTGACAAGGGAACATGCACAGAACTGCATAGTAATAAAGATAAAAGTTCATCATAGATTTATTCAGTGACATGGTGATGTTTTGTTCTCTAGACTTTTCTAAAAGAATTAATATAATACTATTAATATTTGATTTTTTCAATCTGTATCACTATCAGCCTCTGAATTACCATATTCAAAGAGCTGTTGTAACTCTCAAGGTTTCATTGCTGAAGGGTAACACTCAGTTCTGAGTCTATTACCTATTATTTTGTATGTAAAATTAGGTTGGTTTTTCTGTCACCCTGTACTGTGCCAAAATCAATTTACATCAAATCTTATCAGTTAGTTGCCCAAGAGATTGTACCAGAAGCTGCTTCTGTAGTTCATCAGTGCCTTTACTAACCTGAAAAACTCAGCATAATGAGCAAGTTTTCATTCACTCAATATTTATCTTTTTATCAGATAGTTTAGGAACATGTGGAACAGAACAGACCCTAGTGCAGTAACAGATACTTTTTATACCCCTTGCTTGCTAAATCTTTACCTATTCTTAACTATCTTCAGGTGAAGACTGCCTCTCTCTCTCTCCAAAGCAGCTTGGTTTCTTAAGTAATCCTTGCTGCAAGACTTTGCCAGATGCCTTGTGTGGGTCCAAGTAGACTGTTCCATCTGGAGCTTCCTAGAGTGCATGCCTGTTGAACCCTTCAGATATCTTCAGCAGAACTGTTAGGCAAAACTTTTTTGTGAAAGCTACATCAATCTTTTCCCCACTGCAGTCCTTTGTTATTGTTTTAGTCTGTATTTTATGCTTCCTCCCATTCTTGGACTTCAGGTTTTCCTCTTGACAGTCCCTTGGATCTGTCTGTAACCCTCAGAAAAAAAAAAAAAATTGGTGTTATATTCCCCCCTATACACTGTACAGCTTGGAGATTTTTTCAACAATACTTCCTGTACCTGCAATGCACTTTATCAGATAAAGTACATCAGGTCAATTTTCATTAAAATTATAGCTTTATGCATACCTATGCTTTATGCATTTGAGGGGCAAGGCTACAGTGTAAAAGTTCATGGGAGAGGTAATAATTGGAAAGTTAAAATTAAACCTTCTCCTTCTTTTTCCCTTCCTCTCTCTCCTTGTCCCTCTCCTGTTCCTAGGTACTATGTGGTTTTCTTTAGCAGAATGCAAAATTGGGTGTTTCTCAATATCCTTTTCATTCTCAACCCCTTTTGGAGTTTTCATGTTTTGAACAAGCATGGTAGATGAAATCCTAAAATGTGTAAAGCAACATATGGCTGTTGTAAAGAAAAGCGCACAATTGCCAAATGGCAAGAAGAACAAAGAAGCATGGGATCAGATTGCCTACCTGAGGCTGTTGAGCTGATATCCAGCTGTGCCTACCCTTCAGATGAAAAGCAGCTGAATACCAGTGGCTAGAAGCTGAGACAGATGGCAGTGCAGCATTTGTTAGGAGCAGAGGCACAATTAAATATTATTCAGTAAGGATACATTTTATATCTTATTCTACATTAAGTGAGTAATCTGCTTAATAGATATTCTTGGATGAAATGGCTGTTGCCATTCTGGATGCTGCTAATGGACAAAGGATTAAAATATTGAAAATAGAACAAAATCATCGAATTGCTCAGAATTTGAGATCCAAATTCAAATCTGTAAACAAATCAAAATGTAACGTTTCATCTTTTTCTTCCAGGAGGCACTAACAACGCTACTCAAAGACCTGTACACAAGATCAGTGCTTTCTGCTCTGTTTTAATTTCTGCAGTTACTGTTCTATTAGTCTGGTTAATCAGAAAACGCTGCATGATCCTCCCGTATAAGCATCTATAGAAATGTGAAAATACCTATAGCCTTTTCCTAGGAAGGAAGATGTGAGCAATTAAAAAGAACCAGAGCAGGTCAGAAAAGTAAGCAAAGAACAGAAAAAGGAAAAAATGAATAGTAGGAGAAAATTGTTAGGAGCACCACAACACTTACATCAGACAGAGGGAGAGAGTCGGTAACAGCCTGAACATCTGAATGTTGGATCAAGTGACAGAATTAATCTAGACTTAAACATAGAAAATACGAAAGCAAAGTTAACAAGCTGTAAATTAGGACTCAATGAAAAAATATCTTCTATTTGCGTTGGGTTTCTGTGGCAAGACTTTGCTGGTGGGCAGGCTACAGGGATGGCTTTTTTGAGAAGCTGACAGAAGGTTCACCCATGTCCAAAAGTGTCAATGCTCCAAGAGGGACTTGCCACTGGCCAGGGCTGGGACCATCAGAGACGATGGTAACATCTTTAAAAAGATGGAGAAGTTACAGAAGCAATTGTGTTTTGAGAAGAGAGGAGTGAGAGGGTAGGAGAAAACAGCACCAAGGTCAGCACAGAAGGAGTGGCAGGAGGTGCTCAGGCACCGGAGCAGAGATTGGCCTGCAGCCCCTTGTGCAGCCCCTGGTGTGACAGCTGTGCCTCTGTTCCATGGAGGAACATGGGGGAGCAGAGATCCACCTGCAGCCCAGGGAGCACCCAGTGCCAGGAGAGCTGGGTGCCTGAAGGGAGCTGTGACCCCGTGGGAAGGCTCCTGGCAGGAGAGACCTGTGCAGAGAGGAGCCCATGCTGGAGCAGTCTGTTCCTGAAGGACTGCACCCCATGGAAGGGACCCATGCTGGGGTCCATGAAGAACTGCAGCCTGTGGAAAGGACTCTCCTTGGAGAAGTTCACAGAGAAGTGATTCCCAGGGGAGGGACCCCATGCGGAAGCAGGGGAAGAGTATGAGGAGTCCTCCCCACAAGAAGGAAGAGGCAGTAGAGACAATGTGTGATGGACTGGCCACAGACCCCATTCTCTATTCCCCTTCACCACTGCAGGGCAGGAGGTAGAGAATAATGGGTAATGGTGTGCCTGGAAGAAGAGAGGGGTTGGTAGAAGGTGTTTTTAAGATTTGACTTTATTTGTTATCATACTCTGATTTGATTGTTAATAAGTCCAATTAATTTTCTCAAGTCAAGTCTGTTTTTCTTCTGTGGTTGGTTAGTGAACTCTCCCTGGTCCATGAGCCTCTTATTTTCTCTCCTTTGTATACTCTAAGAGGGCAATGATAGAGCAGTTTTGGTTGGTACCTGGCATCAGGCTAGGGTCAACCCACCACATCATTAAATATGGGCTACAATAATTTTTATAATTTTCAAATCTTCATCTTGCATTTTGTTTGCCCAAATATTTTAGGTTAATTTTATTATCAAGAAAAATGCTGGGAAAGATGTTTTTTGACTATGTAGTTTCCAAATTTATAGAGTAAGAATCTTTTTCAATTCATTTCACTCAAGTATCTTTATCAGGAAGTCAGCCATCAGAATTGTAAATAAAGTGAAAGATACCCTGATGCTTTATCTGAACAAATTCAGCCTGAGCTTGATAATTTGTACTTTGAGTAGAAAGGTGGAAAGTATATGACATGAATTTTCTTTGTGTGTGTCTGGAGGCTCTGTAGGTGCTGGAATCTGCAGCTTTCTTTATCTAATAGCTACAAATTAGACATTTTTCTGTACCATGTGCTGTACCACCAGGATGTACACAAATGCAGGGTCTTTATTATGCAAAGTGTGACTTAACTGAATGGAGCTACTGGAACTGGAAGTGTCTGACATTGATTTTCTGACCTCCAAGAACATTTAATTAGGGAGTCATCTGAGCTTTGCTTCTGGCAGTGTTCATAACCACTACACTCACTCCTAGCTGGAGAACTTCTGTTTCATCTGTCTCTCCACTTCCACCACACGTGTGGAAAAGAGTAAAAATTTGATGTTACTGAGTGCTTTAGGCTTGCTGCAAGAAAGTTCAGGAGCAGTCTGCAAGCCACTCTCAGGCTGGTGAGAATTCATGTGCTGTTTACTGTGGAGGTTCCTCACCTTAAATATTAAATTAAGGATACATTAAAAAAAAAAAGGTTGTATTTAATTATTAAGCATTAATAGTAATTGTATTAAGTATTAAGTGAGTAAATAAACTTCTCATAAATTTATTACAGGAAATTCTTCAGTCTTCTCCTTCATCTTTAGTTCTGCCAGCTGTTGACTGTGAGGCTACCAGGGCTCTCCTAAGTGTTCTTCAAGAATCAGGAGATTGGAAGTTAACAAATTTAACTAATCTCAATATCTCTCAACTGGAAGTGAATGCATCTAATCCAAACTTACTGGTGGTTCAGCTACAGCCACTTTCCAGGTAGGAACTTATCATGAACAGAACTGACCCACTGTGTGCATGATTTTATGAGCTTTTGAAAATGTCAGTTGTATTCAAGAAATTAAAAAAGTGGAAGCTTGTAGGGCTATCAGAATTGTTTCTCTTACAAGCATGAGTTCAGTGGTTTTCAAAGTCCCCTGATGAGCTTACCAGGTGTAATAGATGAATTATGTTGAGAAAGGCAGTCAGGCATTCCTATTTTTTCTGCCTCATTATATGAGAACAAAGGAGCAGCTAATAAAACTAAATGGCAACACACTTTTTAGCAGAAAGGCTCAATTATTTTACTCGGCACGTGATTAACCTGCAGAATTAATTGCTAGAAGGCATTCCAGGGGTCAAAAATACTGGCAGGATAAATAAGTGAGCAAATAAACATACAGACAAACCTGAAGCTAATAAAGAGCCTGATTTTCCATCACTATGGAAGGAAGAGAAAGGCTGTAATTCTTCATGTTTCCAGCTTTATAAGGGCTGTGATCCAACTGAGATAGGAAGAGACTGTTCCTTCAGGTGAATGTATATTTAGAAAATATATGGCATGGCTGCTGAGCTTCTTCTGCTTACTCTTCTTCACATCTTGTTACTTGGTGTGTTAGTATAAGGTGCAGATATCAACATGTCCTAAACAAATGCAATTCTAGCTGTCATGTCACTACACAAAAAGAGCTATGGTAACTATTTTAAAGAGCTCCTGTATGAATGTTAAACAAGGGACCAACACCAAATGAAAAAAAAAGCTTCCCAGTGACTGATCAAAATACTGTCAGTAGTATGGCTTCTCTGCTGCCTAGGAAATTTGGGGGGTTTAAGGATCAGCTGAAGATGTGGTCCTTACATTTTTAATGGCTTTGCAGAAGAAAAGGAGATGAAAGGAAAACAGAGGGACTGACAGTAATCCTTTTATCAGTCAGTATCTTCATACGTTTCTGATTCACGTAATTCTTGCTTAGGAAAGATTTTTAATTATTTTACTCCCTCTTTTTCTCTAGTGATTTAAAAGAGGTTTCCACTCTGGAAGCAATTGCTGAAAATGGTAAGTAATATTACCTAGACATAACTAACATTTCATCATTTGTGTTTTCACTTGAGTAAGCTATATTCTCTAGTTCCCAGGCTTTGCTATGCTACTACTGTTCAAAGTATCCCACTCCCTTTCTACAGTATTTATAAGCTGTGGTTGTCTTAGTTTTAATCAGACACTAAGTATCTGCTTAAAAATCCACCTGGATACAGCTCTATGCATGAAATGTAGGCTTGATAAATTCACATCTGCTTTGGGCATGGGCCTTTGCTCATTCTCTGAGCCCAATCCCTGCGTGTCTGTGCAACTTGAGCTGCCTCCTCTGGTCTCACCTTGCACACTGGCAGCTGGAGGTGCCAGGCTCAGCTGGCAATTCCAAGGCCTTGGTCTCAACAAAGGGTGTCTGCATGAATAGGAAATATTTTTGTAATCTTTATAAAACAATACTGATGGCCTTCTTTGCCTTTGATATCAGTCTTTTACTGGTTTTGCAGTGTATTAAACACTAGTAAAAGTTGTGAAAAGAATCTCTCAATATAATACTATAAAAACAATTTCTTGCCTAGCATCTGGTTGGAAAAGTGGTGCCATACATGAAAATGGCACTGAGAGGCATCTCATTGCAGAGCTTTCACTTACTACTCTAAATTAGAAATCAAATTATAAAGTGTGCAAATCAATGAAATTATAGTTTTAGGGGTTTACAGTGTAGTGGGCTGATAATTAAATAGTGTTCTTAATGGTTGTGACTGTTTCTGCTCAGAACTGGTGTTGTAAAATCAGAAGTAGATCTGAAAATCGGGGAAATACCTTAATACTGAAATCCGTTGTGTATTCTTTTCTGTTTGTTTTTGCATAAAATGAGTGGGGTTTATACTAACACAAGCAGTTGTGTTTTCATCTCTGAATTGCATAGGAGATATTTTGTTCTCTTTTCCTGTTCTCAGAGCATAGTGGATAGTTGAGCCTTGGCTTGATATTGGTCTTGGCTGAACAGTGGCTTTTTCATTATGGGGCATTTCTTTCATCAACTGCATGGATTCAAGAATAAACTTCCCAAGCCCTAGAATCATGGTATCATAGAATATGCTGAGTTGGAAGGGACCCATTGGGATCACTGAGTTCATCCTGGCCCTGCACAGGACACCCCAAGAATCACATAATGTGCCTGACAGTGTTCTCCAAATGCTTCTTGAGCTCTGTCAGGTTTGACCCTCTACCACTTCTCTAAGCAGCCTGTTGCAGTGCTTTGAGTAGAAAACCTCCACTGACTCAGTTTCATGCCATTTCCTGGAGTCCCATCACTGGTCACAAGCGGTGAAATCAGCAGTGTCTGCCCCTTCTCTTCCCCACGTGAGGAAGTTGTAACTGCAATGAGGTTTCCCCGCAGTCTCCTCCAGGCTGAACAGACCAAGTGACCTCAGCTGCTCTTCATAAGGCTCCCTTCTCCCTTTAGACCCTTCACCATCCTCGTTGCCTTCCTTTGGACACTCTCTCATAGCTTTATATCCTTCTTATATTGTGGCACCCAGAACTGCCCCCAGCTCTGGAGGTGAGGCTGCCCCAGAGCAGAGCAGAGTGGGACAATCCCCTCCCTTGCCTGGCTGTGATGCTGTCCCTGATGCACCCCAGGACAGGGTTGGCCCTCCTGGCTGCCAGGGCACACTATAGACTCATGCAACTGCTGTTTCAGACCACTTTGTTTGGGGAAAGCAAAATTAAGAGGTGATCTGTGGGAGGATGGAAGAAAAGGCTATGCCAGCTTTTTTGGTTAGTATCAACTAGATGTTAATTGGCAAGAAGGTGTGTGGATTAGGGAAGTTGTGCCACTTTGCTTGTCCAAGTACAGAATCTGCACTGTGGTTCCCATGTAGGCACCTAATTTAGGTGCTCTAAAACATGGTGGACAGTCTGAGCTCTTTTCTTTGGAGAATTTGAAAATACTTCTTAAGAAAGGTAAAGTTCTGATCACGGGCAAACAAGAGATCTATATCAACTCTATTGTCATAAGGATGTTCACAGCAGCTTCTCTGGATGAAGGAATTACCTCTAGAATCTTCCTAAAGGGAAGAGTTATAGATGTAACTGGTAACTATAGTTACATGTAGCTCCTTTCTGAAGGGAAATACAAATAACATCTTTTTTTCAGAAAACTATTGGTTGCTTTAATGAAAGAAAACCCAAAGTCAATCTCTGCATTTTTATGCATATTGGTTTTTTTTGTTCTGCAAATTTTTGCTAGGGCTGAAGAGAATTTCAAAAGTCTATGAATCCAGAATACAAAATCGACATTATATAATGCCTTGGATCTCCACAACCAATGTAATTATGGCAGTAGTTTTTAAGCAATTTTTTTCTGAGTAAGTGCATTTCTTATATTAGATTCTCTTAGCAATGATTTTTAGAAGGAAAATTTACATAGCTATGATTCTTGACATGAGGAAATCAGTTCAGTTGAAACCCTACAGGAAAAAACAATGCTTGAATTCTCACAAAATCAGCCAGGACACCATAGTTACAGTAAATAGAAGTGGTTAAAGAGGATAATAATATAAACTCTTAATTTCAGCAAATGCAAATTAAATGCAATTTCTGTAAAGTATAACCTCAAAATCTAGGAAGTTTGTATGTCCAGGTTATAAAATCCACCATGGTGGTACATGAATAGGAAGTGGGAAGGCACTGAAACAGTAAATGTGAGTCTGCTTGTTTGTTTCCCAAACAGTCCCAATAGCAACACTAATAACAAGTCACAACTATTGTGCTCCTTATAAGCAGATGTTTATGTTTCTGCATAAATATTGAAAACATTTATCAGTTGTAAGTATTTATGACAACTGCCTGTGGTTTCAGAACTAGAGGAGGATCCTTTGTTTATGTGTATTTGACCTCTTTGAAAGGATCTCTCTTCCTTATTTGACTTCTCCTTCCTTTTTCAGAAATATTTCACCATATTTGTCCTTTGGCCTCCAATGTAATGAGCAGGAAAATCTTCTCTGTCCTGTTAGGGGTACAGAAGCAGGCTTTAAATCCACAGAAGGGAGAAGAAATATTGCTACCAGTATTGTACATGTCACACCCTCGTTAAACACCATGTTTTGAGTGTTGTTTCTCAGTAATAGTTACATGTATTTTGTAATTCACAGAACAATACTGCTTAAATTTTATTATTTATTTGTTAACTGGTCACTTGACTAACACTTTACTGACAAAGCATCCTGCTCTCATCTCTTAGGTGATTTCTTCTGCTCCTGCTTTTAATTGCCCAAAGTTCAAACTTTTGGGTATATTTTCTGTGATTTTACTTTTCAGTTTGAAAATCTCCCCTTTTTCTGAACTGTTGTACTTTTTAAAATATTTTGTCATTGAAATTATGTATTTTTCAAGACACTGAGTGTGTCTTATCCCATTTGTACCTAGATAGAATGAGAACTTAAGTTGCTTGAACAAACTGAATAAGCTTAGACATCTAGCTCATTTCTTCTCCAGCTACTGTAGGATTTTAGCATTCGCAGCTTACAGAATTTGTTGAATTATACATGATTCTATTTACAGACAAAATAATTGGAAGAGTGACCATGGATCTGCAGGAACGAGGGATTCATTTTTCAGTAATTTATACTGCAGTGAGACCTTCAAGGGTGAGTTATCTTCAGTGCCTAGAACTGTCAGATTTTTATGATCCTATAACTCAATGTTTACAGAAGAACTCTGTAGATGATTTTCAAGATTATACAGAAAAGCAATCTATATTATGTGAGGTTTTGACCAGAAATGATTGCATGAATTTTCATATATGATAGCTATATCACACAACTATTGAAGTTTTATTGTTCTAGGAGACTATAAATCTGCCTTTGTCTGTAGAACTTATTGCTGTTTTTAAGAACTGTAAATTAATTTTTTTTTTTTCAGTTTAACTCTAGTGGTTTTGTAATGACTTCTGCATGGGACATTATCAAGCTTTGTAGTGTGGCTGGTTAGTGCAGACGGAGGGTTATTAATTAACTGAAGGCTACTAATGTATCCATTTAAAAATTAATAGGTTTAATTTCTTTTAATCAATACTTGGTATTTACAATGGCAAGATAAAGTTTTCACCCTTGCTGATAGTCAAAATATAATTTATAGATCACATCATATCACATTAACAGTAAGTAACAATGCAGGATAGTTATTTATGCAGAGTTATCTTTTTGTATGACATACAGGTTGCACACAAAAAATATTAAATTTTTAATTTTAATGTGAATAAATGGAAGTCAGTCTTGTCTTGAGAAAAAAAGAGTTCCCATTAAGAAGAGAAACATTTGAAGGATGGGCTGAATCCTAACAAATGCAATTTGAAAGAAACATATCTATCTGTTTCAGAGGTAACATGATCTGAAGCTCCTAATATGATAATGGAATCAAAGAATCATTAAGATTGGAAAAGACCTCCAAGGTCATTGAACCTTTGATCACCATCATGTCAACTAAACCACAGCACTAAGTGCCACATCCAGTAATTTCGTAAGCACTTCTAGGGATGATAACTCCACCACCTTCCTGGACATTCTGTTTCAATGCTTGACAACCCTTTCAGGGAAGAAAATTGTCCTGATGTCCCACCTGAACCTCCTGTGGTGCAGCTTAAGGCCATTTCCTCTTGTCCTGTTTCCAGTTGCCTGGAAGAAGAGGCTGACCCCCTCCTGGCTACAGCCTCCTTGCAGGCAGTTGGAAAATTGTAAGGTCTCCCCCTGAGCCTCCTCCTCTCCTGGCTGGACACCCCAGCTCTCTCAGCCACTCCTCATGGGACTTGGTCTTTAGACCCTTCCCCAGCTCTGTTGCCTGTCTCTGGACATGCTTCAGCCTCTCAATGTCTTTCTTGTAGTGAGGGCCCAGAACTGGACACAGTGCTGAATGCAGGGGGACAATCCCTGCCCTGTCCCTGCTGGTCACACCATTGCTGATGCAGGCCAGGATGGCATTGCCCTTCTTGGCCACCTGGGCACACCCTGGATCATGTTCAGCTGCTGTCAGCCAGCACCAACAGGTCCTTTTACTCACACAGACCCATGAGTGTCTCAGTTGGTCACTAGCTGCTTCCTCTTGGAGTGCAGGGGTTCTACTTTGCCCCCAGACCCTGTCTACCAGCTCAGGGGCCATGTTGCTCTGAGGATAACCAATCTTGCTGTTAAAGGCTGAGGCAAAGAAAGTACAAGTACCTCAGCCTTTTCCTGGTCCTTGGTTACAATGTTCCCCCATTCCCCATATCCAAGGATAGAGAATTTCCTTAGCTCTCCTTTTGTTGTTATTTATAAAAATACATTTTATTATCTCTCTCAGCAGTTGCGAGATTGAGTTCTAACTGAGTTTTCAACTGTTAAATCTTCCGAGAGGGTGTCCATGGCAGCAGGATGGGACAGAACTCTTTGGAGACAGGGTTGCTCTGGAGCACATGGTTTATTACAGGGAGGTGCAGGGGGACACTGCTTTGAGCTACCAGCATCCAGCTCAAAGCATCATCTGAGGAGGGGAGGGCAAAGAGAGGGGTGTTCACAGAGGGCTTATCTCCTCTTGCTTTACAGCTTTATCTCTTTCTCTGTTGAATATTCTAACTTACAGTAACCAACCGATAGGGGCACAAATCCTACTACCTCTGCATACAGCCTGTAAGGACTACTATATTACCATATCACTCTATATTCTAAACCTTAAGGGTCACTCCTTAGTCTGTCTTTTCTCTGATGCCCTGAGGGGACTCTACCCATGGGTCCCTGGGTCTTCCTTTGTGTGCTATTGCTTAATCCACCTTTGGCTAACAGCTTTCTTCCTGCAGGCCCTGCTCACATCTCAAAGGCTGCCTTCATCTCTGTTTTGTTTTCAGGCTTCATAGTTTCAGAATTTCCTTCTAAGCAATCATATCTATAAGGTCCCTCTGTCTCACCATTCCCAACATTCAACTTTTCTAATTTTCTCTCTACATGACCTAACGACACCCTTGTGCTCTCCCTGAGTTGCGTGCCCCTTCTTGGAAAGGTTACCAACTCTTTTTTTTCTGTCTGATTTCCAGTGAGAGCTCCCTATTCAGCCAGGCCGATCTTCTTCCCACATCAGCTCATCTTCAGGCACATGGGGATGGCCTGCTTCTGTGCTTTTAAGATTTCTTTCTTGAAGTGTGTCTAGCTCTCCTGGACTCCTTTGTCATTAAAGAGTGTCCAAGGTAGAGGTTTTGTTGCCCCCCTTCCTCACTTCACTGAGAATTGTAATCTCTATCATTTTGGGGTTGCTATGCCTGAGGCACCCTCTGACCACATCTCCCACCAGCCCTTCTCTGTTCATAAACAGCAGGTCTAGCAGGGCACAACTTCTGGGATGTTCACTCATCAGATGTGTCAGAAATTTGTCTTCCTCATGCTCCAGGAACCTCTTATACTGCCTCTTCACTGTGTTGAGTTGCCAGCAGACATCTGACAAGTTAAAGTCTCCCACAAGGACAAGGGCTAGCGAACATGAAACATCATCCAGTTGCCTATAGAATATTTCACCTGCCTTTCCTTGGTTTAGGCAACATGAAAGACATTTGTATGATTGTCCAGATCTGGTGTGAGAAATGCCAACAGGATCTTGAGAAGCTAGAAGGTTTTCAGGAAGTAGCACAATCGAAAATGCACTGCTATTCTTATTACAAAAATAAAACCTGGAAAACTTGTGTTCGGTGGATGTGAAGGGAAGTCCCTTTATCTTATCCAAAAGAAAAGTAAGAGGCCACTTAAATGGACTTCATAAATGTTCTTTAAGCCAGTAGTGGATGAATCCCTCAAAGATGTCCTGTGTTCATTCAAAAGAAGTATTTTTTTTTTTCATGGAGGTAGGATCTTGAACCTCTGACTAATCCAACAAGGTGATTACAATAGTCCCTTCAGGCTCTGGGGCAAAGGCTAATTCTACCAAAGGAAAGCAAGAACTTTCTTCACCCTGTGAAATTAACTTCCAGAGACTGGAATTTGGAGAACAGACTTTAAAAAAACCCCAGCAGCATGAGGAGGCAAGCTCACACTGATATTCTCGGTACTGTGTGTTTTTGTGGCAAAGGAGAGAATATTAGTCCAGAACTTGTGATCTGCCTTTTTTTCTTTTCTCTTTTTTTAACAAAGATCCAAAATAAAAATAAAATTTACTTTGTTATTATGGCTCTTTACTGTTTGAAATCAAAGGCATATGGGCATTCTTAGCTCAGTGTTTCATTTAGAACAATTGGAATGAAAAATATTTTTCATTAATGAAAATTTGGAATTAAGAGAAGGAATTTTTTTAATCAATTTAAAAAAGATTTTAAATCTATGCATATTTCAACAGGCTTTCCAAATTAAAGTAACTTAGTTTGAGCAGCTGAAGCACTTTTAAATAATTAAAGCAATGTATTTTAAGATGTTCTACATATTTAAAATAAAAGCAATTTAAACTTTTCTCAATTGTATAAATTTAATACTTTATAAAACCATTTGAAGCATTTTTTGGCCCCTCACAATAACTTTAAGTTATTTCAGTGCATTCAAGGTTATCAGCTACTGTACAGAGCTAGAAAAGCCAAAGCAGAATGTACTTTTGAGGGTTTATCACACTGTGTATTTGCATATAACCTCTCCTTGGTATGTATTGCATATCTTTGGCTGTGCTTGAACTGTGGAAGGTATGAACTGTTTCATAACCAGAAGTGAAAATACTAACTCCCTTTGCTTAAACTATACAGACTATATTGCATGATCTAGATGTTACAGCATCACTCTCCTATGATAGTCAAGATCAATATCTAGAAGAAGTAAAATGTTTTAATAATTTTGAGAAATATTTTCAAGTACACTATTTAAATTGTATAGCTATCATTCACTATGGAAGATTTTGCAGTCACTGGTGGTCTTATTTCAGGGATGAAGGAAATTAGCTTTAGGTATTACACTTAAAAAAAAAATATAAGCTCCTTCAAGTTTGGCAAATTAATTTTATACAATAAAGCTCCCAAAAAATGGTGATTTTGAGATGCTTCTCTTCTGAAAGCTCTACCTCCTTGCTCTTGGGCTGTTTATGTCTTAACAACATCACTATGTTATATTCGTTTGTTCTTCCATTGCCTCAAGCAGAGAAAAATAGATGTGAGAAATGCATGTATTAGAAAAGGTTCCAGACTGGCATTGGCTTCACAGAAAGTGAATTAATGAGCAAAACTCACTTATGATTGGGCATCTTTTCTGATTTGATGAGCAAGTGCTATTTAGTTTAGTCAGTGCAGACACAGATGCCTTTAGGCTATTATAATTATCTGTTCATTATCCCAGTGCATGATATAGATTTGTTCAGACTGGTTCTTGTTCTGTTCCAGTTTCAGCATGATTGGAGTGCTAGAGCACCTCTTCTGTGAGGAAGGGCTGAGGGAATTGGGATTGCTCAGCCTGGACAAGAGAAAGCTTCAAGGTGAACTAACTGCTGGCCTTCCAGTACCTGAAGGGAACCTACAGGAAAGCTGGAGAAAGGCTTTTTCAGAAGAGCATGTAGTTATAGGAAAAAGGGAATGTTTTTAAACTGAGAGTAGGTTTAGATTTGATATTAGGGAGAAATTCTTTACTGTGAGGGTGGTGAGGCCCTGAAACAGGCTGATGCCCCATCCTTGGAAGTGCTCAAGGCCAGGCTGGATGTGAACCTTAGCAACATCTCTAGTGGAAGGTGTCCCTGCCCATGGCAAAGGGCTTGGAACTAGATGATCTTTAATGTGCCTTTTAATTCAAGACATTCTATGGTTCTATGATTTGAAGCTGGAAGACAGAATTAAGACTCTGAAAGAGAGACTACTTGGTGACCTACTTGAAATAGTTTTGCTAACCAGTCAATGATTCCTCCCACCATCTCATAAAGGAGCTGCCTTCCTCTGACAAGGCAACTGCTGAGTCTTGTGGCTCGTGCTTTGAAATGCTTTGTCTTGTAAGTCTGGCTGAAATGGGATGAGTAGGGATCTCTCTGGCTGAGAGAGTGAATTGTATCACCTAATTCTGGGCACGTGAACTCTATATCTGAAATCATCACCAGGGTTCTCTTTATGATCAGGGGGTTTTTAGGATATGATCCTTTTGACTGTTCTGTAGGAGAACACTGCAGGATGAAATGAAACTCACCCTTAAAGGCAGTCATCCTGCTTAGTTAGATCTTGACACGTGTATATATAGTCAGACAACTCTCACTCCACATTTCTCCTTTTTTTTTCCATTAAAAAACAGAAACTTATCTGAAGATATGAGGAGTGTCTGGCCAAGACTTTCCTTCTCTTTGAAAATCATTTGATAGCTTATTTTTTTTCATGAGAACCAAACCACTCTGCAGTCCTTGTTCTACTCTTTCATCAGGAGTTCTCATGAATATGTGAATTTCTGTATCCTTGAGGAGTTTGATCATGGTCACTCCTCCACTTTGCTTTTTTTGGCTTATGGTTGTAATGCATAATTTTACCTTGCTCTTGTAATTGGAGAGATTAAAAATGCTGCAATGGTTTAAAGACAGATATGCTCCAAATCATGAATTTCATCCAAGTTTCCCGTCCTTCTGATACTCATAGGTGTCCCTGTAACATTTTTACTAGTTTTCTTCTGAAACTGCAAGACAGTTTTATAGTTATTATCTTTTCTCAGTGAGATTGAATGCTGAGGGACCACATATTGCTAAAAGGAGATTTATGGCTACATTCCAGCTGATACTTATTTTGTTGACTCCACTTTTTAGAGATGCATTTTGAAATGCTGCTTAAATTTTCCATACTGCCTCCACATTTTTAGAGAGCTTCAGTTACCATCAGCTTTGGACTCCTTCATTCTACAGGCTGTCTACTCTAGTTGGTGTTTCTATGTGTTGAGTCTTTGATACCACTCAGAGCCAAGCAGTATGAGTTATAGGAGCTCTTTACAGCCAGAAGTAACATTGGAATCTGTCACACAAGTGGTTACTTTTGACACTTAAAAAGTATCTCATCTTCAGGTGCTATTATTGTGCACCTCAGCTGAAAGGAGCAGGAAGAGTTTTAATCTGCTTTGTCAAGTGCTTGTGGTTATGTTTTCTTTGTTTCTGCCTTCTATCTAACACGTTTTTTAAAATGCATCATATTTTACTCTGCTGTATCTTCCACTTACCTCCAGCTCTCCTCTGCTTTGTTGACTCTTCAGTTTACCACTCTGAGGAGACTAAATGCTGCAACAGCCACCCCACTGACTTCACAGCTTCTGGCTAATGGAATGCTTTTGACCATTTAATATACGCAAACATGTTACATAACATGAGCTTTCCCATGAATAAACATTAGAAAAATGCTTATAATGCCATTTCAGGAGCTGGGGTGTAGATTAAATATCCTCACATATCCTTGAGTACAGGAATTTCCTTATTCATTTAGTCTTCTATTTTTACATTTGAAGGAGCAACTGTAGTTTGACACAGTATAATAAAGCATCAGTGTTTCCTGCCTAAAAGAAGAAAATAAAAGGAATTTCTTATCCTTTGGTCCTCTCCTCTCTCCACTTAATGAATGCCATTATGATAAAACATAAAGTTTAACTTGTAGATGAAGAATGTACATTTGATTATTTCCTAGCAAAAAAAGTTTTGAGGATTTTTTTCTGACACAGGTAGAGTATTTTTAAATAACTAGAAAAGAACTGCTTGAGGCAGTTTGAAGCCAGTTAGTTGTCACTCTTGATGAACAAACATTTAGCCAGATTATTTTCAAAATTGAGTGATGAAAATGTGAAAGATTCTTGTTAGCAGTTCTGTGTGATTCATTCCATGTGTTAGTGAGGAATCCAGAGAAATACCTAGTGTTTTACCTTTAACTCTAGATTTTGCACCAGAGCGAGCTAAGATTCACTTGCTTTAAACATTTTTACAACTTTAGCCTACATTTTATATTATATTTATTAATATATTACATGTCTATGCACTTCACTGCTAAATAAAGGGCAGCATGGAACTAAGCTATTATTTTTATCTGATCAGAACAATTTTGTTATTTTCAAGTGCTAAGTTTTAAGGCATAGATGAAACCTGTAATGATGTTCCATATAGATCAAATCAGAAAGTTGTATTTATATTGCTTTTGAAAACAAAGGACTGAGAAAACTGAGGTGGGGGAGGTATGGTAGAGAAGGACACAGGTGAGGATGAGTTGTGTCTTAGAGCTAAAATTTACCAGATATTGGTAAAATGCAGGGATAAAAATTGCAATGAGTATTCTATACAGTCATATATAAGCAGAAGTCATAAACATAATAATGCAGAAAGAAATCAAGGTATAAGGGTAAGATAGGAATATGTAACTGTAAATAAGCATATTTATATGACATGTTGGTAGGCATACTAAACATTTTCTGGAAGGAAAATGCCTAGGTAAAAAAAGTATTGGAGTGACAGAATAGAGCTCTAAAGGACTGATGTGTCTTAAAGGAATTTTGGATTCCAGGAGACAAAGATAAATATTCTGAGAATCCTGGAGACCTATTCTAAGAACAGTCTTTGAAGACTGAGGCTGAACACAATATCCAAGTGATATGTCTTTAACATAAGGATTAAAATAATCTATCTGTGGTTTGATAAATTGCCCAATAATCTCCACTAATTATGTTGGCTGACATGGCTTATATTGGGAATACAAACTGCTTCAACACAACATATTAAAAGGTCAAACTATATGTCAAAAAAGCATTTTTACCCTCCCCCTCCTCCCCCCATGGAAACATCCCAAACTGTGTCATAACTAACATAGTGAAAGAGGTGAGGCTATTAAAAGTAATAATCAAGCTTCAAAAAACGCAGTCCTGTATGCCACAGGAAATTAAAAGGAATATGAATTGCAAATTTAGTTCCATATCACATGGCAGACCTAAAGAGATTCAGAGGAATAATGTGCAACAGACCCAAAAACTATTCATAAAAACACATTAGACAGGAATTCTTTCAGAGAGTACTGGATCTAATAAAACAGAGGAATGCAGAAAAACAACTGACAATGCAAAGCCAAATGGCCAGTGTGTTGATCATTGCTGTGGTAGAACATAAAGAAGTCCTCACTTCAAACATTTTTTCAATAGTCATTGAGTCTCAAAACATTTTGCTGCTACTCTGTTAGTAATATAAGAGATTTCAGAATAAATCAATAAAATTAATTGTGTCATATCATCATAAGGTCATATATTATTCACCCAAGTTTAAACTAAAATAACAAACTGCTAGACTGTCATCATGATTTCTAATTTACAATTTTTGAATTACAATTTTTTATAATATGTATATATGCAAATTTAAAAAATTGTTTAGCATTCATTGCAGAGGAGCAGGTTTCAAGTGTGACATGGGGTTTGAAAAGAGATTCCATTTGTCTGGAGAAATACTTCCAGGAAACCTAACTTCCATACTGACAAAAACAGTTGAAACTGTAGTCATAAATATGTGGATCTATGAAGAAAATGGAATGTGGTTTCAGTGTTCTTTAAGAGGCATAGGATGTGTAAGTAAAAGTAACTGTGTTGCTAAAGTAAAAAGGATTAAAAAAAAATTACTTGGTAGCAGAAGTAAAATCTTTAAAGGTAGGAAACTAATGGCAAAAAGAAAGGGTTCATGTTCACAGTGGGGAGTATTTGCCAGTACTCTTTGGGGATCGAAGTTGATGCCTGTGCTGTTCAGTATGGAAAGGGGGCTGAAATCCATAGGTGCCAAAGTTTGTTGATGTACTGACAGGTTGGAGAAACCACTCACTGCACTGCATTACTGAGTGATAAAAAGACAGATACAATCCAGCCTGAGGAAAAGTTACACATAGGGAAAACAAATATGCATATTACAGTGTAGTGAGTGGCTGCTATTTCTCAGAAGAGGAATTGTAGTACAAACGTGGGTAGATCCCTTGGAACATCCCAGCAGTCAGCAGTAGGATGAATAGCAAGCAGTGTTACCCACCACTTGGAAAGGAGGAGGGCAAAGCAGAAAGTGTCAGCTCACTAAGCCCTTACTGAGGACAAGTCTGCCAGTGGAAGAGTGCATGTGGTTCTAGCCACCCCATCTCCAAAGGATACAGTAAAACTACAAGACTGCAGCTAGCAAAAGTGAGGGAAATTCAAGAGGGAAATAATAAATGAAACCATCAATTATGTGGAGAAGCTGACAGGAAATATTACTTGTTTTCTTTGGAAAATGTTCATGACAATCACCATTCAGACCATAACACGGGAATGCAGGGGCAGCAAAATCCTTTAAAGGAAAAAAAAGTGAACTATTTTTGGATGACAAAAGCACACAGATTTCATTGATTATATAAACAAATGGAAGAAAGATAGGAAAGATGGGTGGAAAGAAGGTCCTGTTACATATGTTGATTTGAATCCAACCTTTAGCCCTGAGGGTTTCTAACCCAAAGATTACAGAACTCAAAGAGTGCATCCTAGGACAAGTATTGTTTGTGTTTACCCTTTCCTTATTTCAGCTGCCAGTTACTATCAGGAGCTCTGGCTGTGAGCTAGGTGGACCTTTGCCCTCACACAGTTTAGCTGGTCTCATGTCTTGGCAGTGGAAGCTTGGGATATTGACATAGCATTTCTCTGGAACAAGAGTGTGAAAAGTAATATGTAACTTATTTAACTAAAGGCCAAGAGCCGGAAGAGGCAGCCAACAGAACAAGCAAAGCTCCACTATAAGAGGCTCACGGACTTTCCTCCTCATGCTCACCAGTAAGTTGTTGTAGAACTGCCACCTCTGAAAATGAAAATAATGGCCACATCATAAAAAAAAGCCTGCTGCACGTAAATCACTGTTTTGCTGGCAACCAGGAAATCCATAAGGAGAAGTGACTGTGCCAGCTGAAAATCGAGTAGGTGGCAGCTCAAGCTTGGTGCAATCTTCCCTACTTTCAGTACAGTGAAAGGGGCTGGATTCTGAAGATCCTTGTGATTAAGCATCTGCAAGTTGCCTCTGGGAGCTCTGAATCCTTTCCCCATTCATTGCTACTGGTGAGCACAGAGACTGGTGTCTTCAGTGCCTTCTCCTGACACCAAAGCCCATTGGCATGGTCTCTTTCACAGGGACATACACAATCCCATTTTAGGGAAGCACAGGGTTAGGAGTGGGAAACAGTTACATCTATGCTGAGGATGACCATGTCTGTGAATCCCCCCATGAGACACTTGGGGCTGAAAAGCCAGGAGATGAGAGATGGCTGTATGGTTGGGTGGCCTCTGCATGTGCTCAGAGCAAGACTTACCCCAAATATCTACCTGCAATACTTCTCTTCCTTCTCTCTGTAGGAAATTAAACAAAAGCTTGTAAGACAACAAACTTGTGCAATCAGGGGGATGCTCTGTGCACTGAAAAAAAATAATTTGTATCCTGTATAATTTATTTTGTGCTGTAGCCTCTGTTGCCTGTCTTAGAGAAATAGCTATTAGAGGAACAAAGACACACTTTACTGACACAGGACGTAAAAATTTGCTCTTAATCAGTGAAATGCAGATTATAAATCCTGGAAAGTGTGAGATCTGATGGCAGAATAACAAAGCCCTAAGTTTTAGTTCATTCAGTCTGTAATACAGTTAGGACTAGTTAGAAGAAAGCTGGATTATTTAATTTTAGCTTCAAATAAAATTTCATATTCTGTCTTTCTTTCTACTTTATAAAAATTTCTGAAAAAAAAATTATTTTCTTTATGTAGTGCCACAGAAAATTTTGATTTTGGAACTTCAGTGTTTTGTGGTAGGAAGGCATTTTGTTGTGCTGTTCTAGATCTCCTATATTTATTTATGCATGTAGCAGCTGTGTTTTTCTCTAATTTTTAACTCTTGCCCTGAATGTAATTCCCCAAAGTATTAGCCTATTCAAAGCCATCAACTAATGATTTCCTGCCATTTGAAAAAGTAAAGATGGGACATCATTGTTCATACATAGTCATTGTGTATACAAAAACATAGAATCATTAAGGTTAAAAAAGACTTCTAATATCACAGAGTCCAACTGTCAAACTATGCAGCCATTTAAACTCCTAAGTGCAGCATGCATGCCTCTAAAGTTAGGATATAGTATGATAATTTTTTAATGGATTTTCAAACATATTTATGGTTTTAGCAGAGGAATATACCTTTCCTTTAGGGATGGATTTTGAAATGTTCTCTCTAAAAGTTACTTTATTAAATCCTAAAGGCTTATTTCGGAGAACTGTGTTACCCATTCCTGCTAGCTGACAACTTCAAATTGAAACTGATTTCAGTCAAGTAATGTGTTATATCCTTCCTTTTAGAAAGCTGTCTAATTAGAAAATCGATTGATTAAAGAAAGTGATAGTAATATCCTTTGAGGAAATAGTCCTGTGTGGTCAGATTCCTGTACAGTCACTTGTGCTAGCAGCACAGGTGACTCTGCTGTAAAAGTACAGCAGAGCTAGAGGCAGTGGTGGGAGTGCTCTGGGACTTGCCAGTGCCCCACTGGACTGTCAGCTGGGGTTGCTGTTAGAGAAGAGGCAAATTCGCCCTGTGTGAGGCTGACAAGTCATTGTTTCTTCTGGGATCCCACCTAGTAAGGTAGCACTGCTCTGGCCCATGCAGGCCTACCAACTCACTCCAGACTCACACAGGAGTCTGTGCTTTTGAGTTGCTCTATTACACATGTCCTTGGTGTCACTGCTAAACCAGAAAAAAGGCAAGAAACTAATCCTTTTCCTGAAAAAATGCCACAGACGTATTTTTTAATTTGTTGATGGAAGCATTACTTTGAAAGTTGTACATAAAGTGATGCCTGACATCAAATTTGATATTACACAGTATCTTTTGTTCTTGTTCTGTCTTTTCTGTTTTATGAAAACCTCAATGTTTACAATTTTATTGAAACACTGCAACTATTATTGTGATTTGATTTCTGCTTTAGACCAAGTAATTGAGTGATTTCCTAGGTTGATATTTAATGAATCAGAAGAAATACATTCTACTTTTTAGTGCACTATAGTATGAAAGCTGAACCTCAGTTATTTTAACAGCTAGATATCTCTTCTGGGGCTTTCAGCCAAATCACTTGCAAAATTCTGCAACAGAACAGGGAGGTCTTCTTGCCTTATGTTGAGCAAAAGTATTGGAAGGTGAATGTTGGATTCTGCTGTGCCTTATTACTGTTAAAAACTCCTTCCATCTCCCCAATACTTGATTTCCTCATGACTCTAAAAATATTCCTTGCTCCTTATCCTCACTTCTCAGGATCTGAACTTCCAGCAGGAGTAAGTGAGTGTGGTTGAACCAAATCCCCAGCCAGGCTTGCCATTACCTGATATTGAAGCTTGGATATGGTGTGAGAACAGCAATAGGCATCAAGCTGCTAAAGCAATCCCACAAGAATGCTGGAAGGAACTTGGTGTTTGTTTTCTAATAAGAAGTCCTAATTTCTCACCTTCTAAATTTCCATTTTCCAAAGTTTCATATCAAAGCATCCTGACAAGGATTCATAACCAGCAGACACAGAAGTGGTAGTTCCACCCAGCTGCTGGGAAACATTGTATGCTTTGGTCTCATTTTGGTTTAGTTGATGGGCTAAAGACAGTAGGAGATAAAGGAAATTATGAAATTGTAGTTGATGACATTGGCTGAGGTGTGTTAACTGGAAGATTTAACTAGGTTTTGGTGGAAACGTCTATTTTGAGTAAAACTTGGAAGATGAAGAAAGGTTTGTCAAGAGAAACTAAAGCATGGAAATCTTAAAAAAAATCCATGGATATTATTTCCAAGATTAGTTTTGTCTAGACTTTCTGATGTGGATTTTATTTTTATCTATACACCTTTTAGCTTACATACCCTACTGTCAGAAAAATTATATAGATATTAAGTGTAAGAAAGCAGAGTAGAAGTTAGAAACCTTTTTATAGATCTTCTATGAAAAACATGTTTGTTTTAACTTCCCTGTCAAAAGATCCAGTTTGCTAGATTTATTGGCTAGTTTTGCAGATTAGTCCTCCAAAGTCCTGTAGGATACAAATATTGAGAAGGGGAAAATTTTAAGGGTTTTCAGATTTTTAATTTCCTTGTGACTAGCCTACCTCTGGGACGAACAGTGCTGGCAACTCTCCCAGCACTGTGAGTAACACGCTTTGGCTCCTGTCTGCATTTTTCAATTAAGTAACCCACCAGACCCCTGTGTAACCTCTGTCCAACTCTCACTGCATATCTGTTCCATTTTATTGCCACAGACACTCCTCCATCCTTTTTCACATCTCCCATAGCAACCTGAATTTTACATATGGACATAAAAAAGTGGGGGAAAAAAACACTTGGAAGTGGGTATTCCCCTAGCAATCTAAAAATTATGCAAAATCTGTAGATTCTTTTATATCTGTGGGAGAATTGCCTGAAACAGGGCCCAAAATCTAATGCTTAGCCTGGGGACATTGGCATCAGCAAAAGTTTCTTGAATGTTACATCTGGTAGATTCCTTTCAGGATTTTTTTTTTTTTTTTTTTTACAAAGCAAGTTCTTAATGTATTTTTTCTACCTTTTGTATATTGCTTGCAAAATCTGATCTACTAAAAAGGTGTAACAAAGTTCTAACACTGTTCAAGAAGACCAATACATTGTTTTCATTGAAATAATTGCCTTTGGGTTATTTGTCCTAACTGAAATTTAAGTGTCGTAGCTTCTTCCAGCTGCTATTCCAGCTTATACATATTCTGGTTTCCTTTCTAAAATCAGGCTATTTTTGTAGATAAATTTCTGCTCTTCCTTAGGTTAGACGAAAAAGCTCAGTATAAAAATCCATTGAAAGTTGTAGCAAGAAAATAACAGGAAATATACATTTCTTCAGAAAACAGGAACTACATTTACAGATGTTGTTGTCTGTGCCATACATCATCTTCTTTTAAAGCTTTCAAGAGGAATTATTTTCACAAGTGCTGCATGACAGCACCTTGCTGTGCTCTGGGTTCTGTTGCTTTCATGGTCCCTGCTACCTCTCTTGTCTCTGCACAGTGTCGGTGGCACAGAGTAGTTCCATTCTCTGTAAATGACAGTCAAGAGATCTTTTATCCATCTTTTATCCTGCTAAAGGACAGGCCTGTGAAGAAGCACATCTAGCCATGTATATGTGAGCTGATACTGTAGACTGTGTTTATGCAGGCCACTGAACTGAGCAGCGTGGTAAATACTGTGGTTTTACTGCCTCTTCTAACAGAAGATCTTGAAGTGCTTGCTCATGTCTTGGGTAATTTCAACAAGTCACAGTAGTTCTATCAGTTATGAAAGAGAACATTATGTTTTACCCTGTGATCATTATCCCTTACTGCAAGATGTGCATTTTGACTTTAACATTCATGTCCCAGCCTTGTTTTTTATGAAAAACCCTAAGTGATGCAGAACACCAGGTACAAGCTGAGTGTCACAGTTGCCAAGCCATTTGGCTTGCTGGCAGAAGTGTGCATGGTTCAACAGGGAAGCCATCAGATACTAATGTGAGACAGTAAGGTTGGTCATATATCCTGCAAGGCATTAAAGTGATAGTTTGTTATTAAAATGATAGACTGTTAATAAATGAATGCCCATTTCTTATTTACCTGCTTCGTCAGAGTAATAACAGAGTAATAGTGGGAAACAGAGGTCAAGGATTCTTCTGGCACAGATATCAATATGCTACTGAAATTTGTTCTGATGTCTTTTTTAGGCTTACAGTTGCAAATAGGGTTGGAAGGGATCCTAAAGATCATCCAGTCCCAGTCCCCATGCCACGAGCAGAGACAACTCCAAGTAGATCAGGTTGCTCTAAGCCCTGTCTAACCTGGCCTTAACTCTTCTAGGTCTGAGGCACCCATAAGTCACTCTAGAGGAGAATTAAAAAACAAAATCCCAAAACAATAGAAATAATAAAAATGTAAGCAGTTAAAACTTTCGAAAATAGAGATAATTGGTAACTGCTTAGTGTTCTAGATTTTGACAGCTTAAAACACTGTTATGCTAAAGTCTTCCACTGACAGGCAAATGAAATAAGTCAAATCAAATATATTTCTCTTTGCTGCATGTGTGATTTCATAAAACTGACACCACAAGGAACATTTTTACAGTTATACCAAGTTCTAATGCTAGCCTTTAAAATTGTTGACCTTTAGCAGTGATATGGCCTGCATCACAGATTCGTGATACACTGTCCTTCAGGAAAATGGATGTATTAGCAGGGGTGGTGGTGATGCTATCATAGTGAGACCATGATGCCACATCAGATAAAAAACATGGAGGAAAACTGATCTGTTTGTGTGGGAAGGAATATGAAATGATAATTTCAGCAAAAGCATTTGAATGTGCTGATACTTGGCTGGGATGTGAATGCTGAGTGGCTGCTGATATGCCACAGCCAAACCCCAGAAAGAAGCATGATCTACCATTCTGCAGAACTCCTGCACTGAGCACATGGCAGCCTCCTAGATTTTTAAGGATATCTTGGGGAAAAAAAAGAGATTTTGATGATCCCTGTTAAAACTAATTGAGAAAATGCAAAGATACAGTTCTTTTTGTATCCTGTGAAAAGAATTACAGTTGGTACATGATATGTAGATGCAGTTCCATCTACCAAACCCAAAATCCAGTTCAGATTAAAGGTTTATGTGGTGTTATTGTAGCAGTTGCAGTGCTTGCCCTTCCTTCCTTGGACCTTGCACTTTATAATTTAGGCCATCACATGTCATCCAAAATGATTCTTTGTCCTCATTTTTGCAGTGTATTTTGAACTTGTCTCTACATGCATTGCCTAAATATTTTCAGGTTATTTTCTTCATTTTTGCTATGCTGTGCAATGCTAATTAGCAATATCTGACTCTGATACTGGTGTTTGGGGGTTTTTTTGTTTGTTTGTTTGGGTTTTTTGGGGTTTTTTTGGTGGGTTTTTTTTTTTTTTTTTTTTTTTTTAGAAGCTGGAATCCTTATGTAGTTTTGCAATACTAACAACTGGCTTAATCAGGTTATGGCTAAAATTGGAAAAATTGCCATTTGTCATCCAAGTCAGGTACATATAGAGAACACACTGTAGTGCACAATGTAGTATTGATATGGACTAAACTAAGATACAGCCTAAAAAGAGAAAGGAAATGGACCCTTCTGCCTACTCACCTCCCTCCTTGAAAGTACAGAAATACCTTTTCAATAAGAGAAGCAATCCCACAGAGAGGATGTGGTCATAAATCTATGCTGTTAGAAATGAAAAGGAGCAGCAGGCACCACCAGGACACTTTTCTTATTCTTGATGTGCACGTGTTAGCAGTAATAAGATGTCAAGAAACAAAAGATTGAAACAGAAGATACAATCATGTATTAAACTGATATTCAAAAATCTCATGTTGTAACCAGTGTAAAATGTAGTCTTTTTCTGTTGTTCATTACCATTCCTCATTTCAGCAAATGAAAGTTTCATTTTCATAGCATTTAGTATGGTTTTTATATATGTTTACAACTATTTGATTTATATTTGTTTTCAACTGTAATTTCAAATGTATAAAATGGCCCCAAATCTTTTTTCTTGTCTCTAGCCACTCAGTGTTGGAAGAACCAACAAAATTGTTGCAACAATAACAAAATGAGTAATTTTGGATGCAAGGTCTGTGTGCTTTGAAAAAGATTTGAAAAAGATTTGTGTATCAAAACGTTGCTGGATCTGCTTCCTTTTTCATTTCCAAGAGAAATTATTCTGAATTAGGAGGCAAAAGGAAGAAGTTTGTTCAGGCTACCTCTATTGCAGGTTCACTTAGTAATTACAACATTCCGTTGTGGTCTAGGAAAATGTAAGTGGCACTCTTTCTTTTTCTTTTCTGTACTTTATTTAATCAGGTCTTGCTGTTCACTGCATGACTGAGATCAAAAATGCCACTGATAAATTCAGAGAATAAGACAGTGATTCACACATCCCTCAGTTTGGATTAGGAGAAGGGCACACTGAACAACAGATTTAAATATGGGTTAATGATTGGCAACATTTCCACAATGTATTTTTCCTAAATAATCTAATTTGATTTACAGTAATTCAGTGTAAGTATAATACGTTTGTCAAGGTAGTGTCCTGTAATTTATAGTTTAGCATGAAATATATGACATTGGAGAATGATTTTGATTCAGTAAGCTCATGTTTGTGCAGCAACAAAAGAAAAAGAAAATATTCCTTAGACAGAGAAATTCCTTAAACAGAGAAATACTCAGCTTCCCACTGCAGTAACCTGGAAGGAGCAACTGCTGTCCTCAGGTCTCCAGTGGGTCCCAGGCTGTGCTGTTTCAGTGATCCTCCTTCCAGCCTGAAGACTAAATTTTTTAAAATCTCTCTCTGATTTTGAGCATGCTTAATTCACAGAATCACAGAATATGCTGAGTTGGAAGCAGATTGAGGGATCCCATTAATGCTCATTTCCCCAAGTTTTCGCACACCGTCTCATTGCTCATCACTGGGCAGCCTGGTCTTGTTCCTTTCCCCCTTCCATGCGTGTTTAAAGCTTTGTCACCAAGTCCCACTAGCCCCACTAGCTCCTGAGCTCGTCTTCCCCTCTGAGACAGGTGCATCCCATCAGGTGTCAGTGGACCTCATGTTGAGTAGATTATGCCATGGTCAACAAATGCAAAATTTTTCCACTGAGACCAACCTTGGAGCTGTGCACTGACCTGATGGATCTGCCTGTTCCTATCAAACCAGGGGATTTCTTTGTCTCTGAAAGCCCTTCTTTCCAGGTTTACACTCTTTTGGTTCATATGCTTTCTGAGAGAGACAAGGGAATCTGTATGTAAGAGCCTCATGGCAAAGTACTGCTCCGAGAGCAATAGCAATAAAGGCTGTAGTCTTATGATTATATTTTAATAGCTTTCTTATTATTTTAAGGTACTTCAACTTAATCCCCCAAGTTATCCCACCCAATCACAATATCCAATGTAGCATTGTTTTCAGCTCTTAGCAGGTGGTTTTTAAAGCCCTCTTTAGATGATACATGGGGCCCACATAGTGAAGTCAATAGTTAGACAGGATATAATTTAGACTTCAGCTTTTCCTCTCAGTTTGAAATAAAATGATTACATTTCAGGAAAGTCTAAGGAAAGATTTAAAGTTTTATATCAAAAGTTGAATATTTTCTTTTGTTGTACCCTCTGCTTTTAAAGAAAATGGTATTCATTTAAAATAATGCTTGTTCTGATGTATTTGAAAAGGCACAACTCTGAATTAAAAAGAAATTCATAAAGTATGCATGTTTGGGAGGGGAAGATTGTATTCTTCGCTGGAGCATTTAGTCAAAGGGTTTTAATGCAGCCCATTCTGCTAAACTGATAGAATGAGGTATCTGCAAAAACAAGCTGAAATATAACAGATGGCCAATAGTGTTTACAGAGCAACCATTAAGGTGACAAAAATCTTCTGGGGCCCCTCTCCACAGGCGGGTTATAAAGCCATATTATAGTCTCTGTTTCAGACTGGAAAATGGTCCTTGACTGCCTTTAAACCCATGAAAAGTAATTCTAGAAAATAGTTTCACATAATTACAGTTCTGGCAACTCTTGTAACCCTTTTGATGCCTTTCATTTCTTGTACCCTAGAGTTATACAAGGGTAGAGGCCACTTGTAGCATGCAAAGTTGTAAAGCTGACATGAGACTCAGAACTAGGTGGAATATCCCAGATATGAATAGAGTAAGAAGTGAGGAGTAAGATAAGAACAGAATAAATTTGTTGTGTCATAAGGTAAGGTTGCTTTAACTGTTGATATCTGTGGGTCTGCTTTACCAAGGATGCCCTGGGCACATTTTTTAAAAGCATTACCTACTAAATGGTATTCCTGGAAATATCCTGAAAGCAGATGTGTCTCTTGTAGGAGTTCACCAGATCAGCCAAATGAGCAAAGGTCTTCTTTTTCCAGAAGCCATCAGAAGAGTCTAAAAATAAGCTTGCTGTAGCTAAGTAGACTGCTCTCATGCTTGTTAAAATGAAGACTGCAAAACCTGTTACTGTTACTTTAGGGGAGACTGTCACTGAACTACCAAGATGAAATTTTCTTTCTTGGATTTTATTGCAGAAAAAAAAATGCTAATTTCTTTCGGTATATACTTCTGGGTAAAAAAACATTCTTCTACCAGTTAGCACAAATGAATACTACTATCTTAAGGCAACACTAGCAGCATTGTTTTACATTCATTTGCCTAGTATCAGTGATGCCTATTTTCACATGTGGACACCTAGCATGGGAACCTCAGTTCACATTGTCTCATTAGCCTCCACACCACCAGACAGACAGTAACAAATATTGAGACTGATTGAGGATTTCAGAAGAACAGGTGCTTATGGTACAGAGTGGTGAAGGTCTGTTTTCAACTGAAATGACTCTTACAAAGGGATGAATTGTTAATATGTTGTTATTCCAGATTTCCAGAAGAACTGATGTGGTGGCAGGTTTAAGACGACAATTAATGGCTGCTGAAGATGAAGACAGTTTATCATATCCTCCTCTGAATGTGACCACAGGAAATGATACATGCATCCTTTTTTATGCTAGCAATTTCACCCTCAAAGCCAACAGTTCAGTTTTAATAGATTTGACAAATGCAACATTTTTAACACAGAATGTGGATATTTCTGCCTCTGAGTGCTCAGACAGTAATACAACGTGAGTAGCATAAGAAATTTCATATCATAATACATGTAATTCTGAAAACTTTCAGAAATATTACAATGTAAAATTAGTGCTATTTTATCTTCTTCTAAAGCATCCAAAAAATTTTTTTAAAGTACTCTTAGAAGAAAAATATTAAGTCAAAACCACAAAAACTGTTCAGATGAGTCCTCTTATTTTCACCATTTTTTTCTTCTTATGTTCCCTGCTTCCTTGTTTGTTTGCATTTGGTCCAGACAGGTTTCCCTGAGCCTGATCTCATAATCACAAAAATCTCCACTGGCATTAATGAGATCATAATTCCATTCCCTTGAAGGGAAGTACTGCTAGTTACAAGGGTAACTCAGCTAGAAGTACATTAATGAAACATGATCTCTGTTTTCCTTTACTTTGAAGCACCTGCTCTTGGGTAAATAAAACCCTAGAAATATTTAGTCATATTTTTCTATGTACTGAACCTTTGCTATATGACTTTTGTAATTGCCTACTGATTTACAATATATCCCTCAAATTGAAATGTCACAATGATCTAATTAAAGCTGACTACTCTAACATTAAAAATCTGTTTCTTATTCTTAGACTGTCATTAAAATACACAAACCCAGTGACTGGAATCAGCAGCCTGGAGATAAGGTAACTTATGATTTATTTTAAATTGATCTTTTGTGGCTTACAATACATGTTAGTAAATTAAGAACAAAAAATAGGGGAGAAGTTAAATGAAAATATTTTTTAATTTATTATTTGATTTCTCTTCTGAGAAGTCGCAGTGGAAAACAATAGTACAGTCTTTATATAGAAAATATATTAATATGCTCAGGTAAAGTTCTGAAAAGTATTGTAGCCAAGCATCACTACTGTAAGGTACTGGTATATGCAGCTTCCTGTTTTGCTAATAGGATCAGTCCACAGTCCTCTCAGGTAAATCTATTCTGTGATTTGTAAAAACTTCGACCCATTGAAGTCCACCTGCATGGCCAGGGCTGTATTGAGTCCTAATGTGGATTGCCAGTGCACTCTGTTAGTGCTAGCTTGTAGTTAATGAGAGGTGCAAAAAGTTTTAAAAGATCTTTACTGCTCCATGGATGGTGACAAGACCTGATTACTCCTACCATGACAAGAGGGAAGAAAAGCTAGGGAATTGGAAGATCTGGGAAGAAAAATCAAAGGGAGAATCATCAAATTGTTTACGTGGAAAAATATCTCTGTGATCATTGAATGCAATCCACAACCCAGTGCTGCCAAGTCCACCCACTAAACCATGTCCTAAGCACGACATCTTCTAAATATCTTCAAGGATGGAGACTCAGCCACTTGCCTGGGGAACCTCTTCCAAGGCCTGGCAACCGTTTAACTGAAGAAATTTTTCCTAATATCCAACCTAAACCTCCCCAGTGCAATTTGAGGCCGTTTCCTCTTGTTCCATGTCTTTCTTGGGAGAGGAAACTGAGCCCCACCTCACTACAGCCTCCTGTCACATTGTTTTAGAGTGATAAGGTCCTCCCTGAGCTTCCTCACCTCCAGCTCCCTCAGCCACTCCTTGTGCCACAGGACTTGTGCTCTGCTCCTTCCACAGCTTTGCTGCCCTTCCCTGGACATGCTCTGGTACCTCAGTGTCTTTCTTGTAGTGAGGGGCCCAGAACTGAGCACAGGATTCGAGGTGTGGCCTCACCAGTGCTGAGTGCAGGGGGACAAGCACTGCCCTGCTCATGCTGGCCACACCATTGCTGATGTCTTTGGCCTTCTTGGCCCCCTGGGCACAGTCAGGGTCATGTTCAGCTGCTGTTAACCAGCACCTCCAGGTCCTTTTCCACCTGGCATCTTTGCAGCCACTCTGCCCTAGCCTGTGCTGCCTGGGATGTTACAGCCTAAGTGAAGGACCTGGCATGGTTGAACTTCATACCGCTGGCCCTGGCACGTCAGTCCAGCCTGTCAAGATGAATGCTCAAATGAAAAAATATCACTGTTTACACTGAGACAGAAAGATATTCTGTGTTCAGGTGAAAGGACCCCAGAAGAACTTGTCTTGATGAGAGTTGATGACGTGTTTGGAGTGACATTCAGAGTACATTTGCAGTCAGTGTCAGAGATCATGACAGGTGGCAAAAGAACAAACATACTTTGTTATTTAGCATCTTCCTTCTCCCTCAAGCAGCTAGAGCTTTGTAAGAGGACATATTGTAGAGATAAGATTGCTGTTAATATAGTATTTTTGGGGTTTTGACTTTTGAAGTTAGCTCTTTATAGCCTCCCTGGGACTTGTTCTTGGTCAAGCATACCTTGGTCTCAATAATGTAAATCATCAAAGAGACGTGTATTTCCCCAAACACTATGGAGAACTAAAAAAATATTTTCCTTGGATCTCATTCAAAAGATACTGATCTCAATCCAAAACTCTATCCAAGCTGTATTTTTCCTTTTACTACAAGCCCTAAAATATCACTTTCTCTGGTGCTGCCCTGATGCTCCTCTGTCTGCTCTTTAGTGCTCCTTTGATAGAGAGAGGCCCTCCAAAACACTGCTCTGATCCTCATTCTTCATCTTTGCATATCCTAGGACAAGTCTTAGCTGGTCTGCTGTAACCTCTTTCTGTATGAGTGAATGTGGTTGTTTCCTGCATTTGTCCTGGATATGGCTAACCTCAGCATAGTATCCTTTCTAGTAAAATTACAGTTTTGAGGAAATAGTACAGATCACAAAGCATCCCATGGAGCATGGCATTATGCTACAAAACTAGTTAATAGCTGGATCTTAAAGGTGTTGTTTTCTTTAGTAGAAAGAACAGGCTTCACTTAACTGTATAATGGCAAATTGCAGACCTTGAGACACTACTATAGAAACAAAATCCTTTGGCAGTTGAAAGATTTATTTTAGATTTTGTTTTCTGCAGATAGCAAAAGATCAAATGTGATGTTAGTGCACACATAGATTTAGAGAAGATTATTTAGATTTATGTTTAGTAATCTACTTGTTAAAAAGTTATAATTTAATTAATTATTGGATGAAAAATTTAATGCGGTCATGAATCTGAATTGCATCTGGAGAGAAGAAATTTGAAGCAACTCTGCAGACAAACTGTAATTCAAACGAAAATGCCAGTACAAAAGGTGAATGGTTCATGTTTTCTTTCTTTTTCAGGAAAAAAAATTATATCCTTTGAGCCTGTTGTAGTAAAGGCAGAAATATTCACAAAGCCTTTCTTGACTTGTGCTTCTACATGAACACATAACTAAATACCAAAATGTATAAACAGCCCTTGAAGCTGGAATAAGAAACTCAGGCTCCACAATAGGTGAGGACTTGAAAAGAGAGCTCAGGTAAGGTCCTGGATGTTTTCATGCAAGCAAATAAGAGTAGCATAGGCTGGCCGTGCCTTGCAGGAGAATTTGATTTATTCCACTGGGCCATATGTGATCCAGATTTTTAATAGACCTTCAGGGCAAATAAACACAAATACGTCTAAATAGATCAATTTCTATTTATGACACAGGTGCTTAGGAATATAAAATAGAGTAGAGGAAGAATGTTGGGAGTAGCTTTCAGGGTAACCATTTCTTGGACCTTCATTATGCACTGGCCTGTGTGTGGGAGAGAGACTGACTGCTTCTCTATTGTTTTTTCCCCTTTCCTTAACTTATTAAGCTGTCTTTATTTTGACCCACAAGTTTCCTCATTTTTGCTCTTTTTATTCTCCCCCCATCCTGTTGAACATAGGGGTTGAGCAAACAGCTAAATGTGTGCTTGGCTGCTGGCTGGTATCAACCCATAACCCCTCAGAACCTTTATAAATTGACAATAGTTCTAAAGAGTCACCTGATTATTTGTAGTTTTCTATTAGATTGTCACTTGATGGGACAATGGTGTCATTTTAGGCCTTTGTTAGATACCATAATACAGTATTGCATGCTATATAATGCAAATTATAAGATATATGGAACATAACCAGAATAAGCCATTGACTTTTTTTCATGTTTCACTAACACTTTATTCACCCTGTGTATCTCAGCATGTCTCTTGTCAAGAGTTTCTAAAATCCATAGAGATATGTGACAACCTCTGTTTTCCTCTTCTGGTTTATTTGGATTAGATTTCCTTTTCAAGATTACACCTTGGTAAGATCATGGTCTGCCTTCCCAAACAGGACACAAGCAGGGCAGAGGTGGAAGGAGCAGAGCTAAGAGCCAGGACTGCACTTTTTGCCTCTGTAAAGGCCTTTTACCTAAGTGTAGGATAGCATATCTTGAAGATAGAAAGTGACTCCAGAGAGGACCATGTTCAAGTATCTCAGTTTATTCATCAATAAAAGAGGTTCTAACTTCAGCAGCATGAGCAGAATCCAGAGCCTTCCCCCTTCTCAACACCAGTGTATGCCCACGTACGGAGCAGCTGGTCACATCCCACCTCCCACTGACTGCTGCTTCATCCTGTGCACACACACAGCTGTCACCTCCCTCTCCCTCTCTCTAGCAAGAGCTACAGTCTCACTCATCCTCCTGCACTTGCACTGGGAGATGAGCTGTAAGGGAGTGGTTGTAGAGTGGTGTTCTGATAGTGTTAGAAAAGTAAGCTACTGCTGCAGCAGGAGTGGGAGCAGTGGGCAGTAGTCCTATGCTGGAAGAAGCATCATCTCAGCTCTCTCATAAACTGATCCAGCTGTTCAAGTACTTGTTTGTCATTTTCTCTTGGAAAAAGTGTCAAAGTGAATGGAAGTGCTGAGTATTAGTATTCCAAACTTACATTGATACATACTTCACTGCTATTGTTGCTCAATTTATAGAACAGAATAGAGCTGACCCAAAAAAGCATGTTTTAAAGTCTTTTGCTTAACAGTTGTGTTCCTCTTTGAATATTTGAAACAGTAATTCTAGCTGTCTTCCACTTCAGAAATACCTCTGCTTGTAATGATTAGCCACATGAGACATGATCAGTGGTGTTGGCATTCAGAGTTCATACAATTATCTGGCACAAAGGGAGCCTGGCCCATGACCAGGAAATTTTTGTGCCACCATACATAAAGTACATAATGTCTCTAATGTACATAATTGTCTCTAATGTTTAACATGAACATAACATTTCCTTAAGAAGCCAAGGTACTTTCAGTACTGCGGATAAAACCTTTGTTCTCCCTCTGTTCTGTATCATTAATTTGCTATAATATGCTCTATTTTCTATTTGAGAAAATGTTAAACTAAAAGAAGTAATTCTATAGATTTTTGTTGTCTGAATGCCTTTTTTTCTTGTAATTTAATAAACTGTAGTTACATCCGTTATCAGTTAAGTGTGTGCTTGTTGGAGGCAATTCACTGTTAGTTGTTTGGAAAAATGCCAGGCATAACAGCCTTTTTACTAAGTTAGCTGTGCTCAACTAGTTAACCAATTAGAATGTTAATTCTCATAAGTCTGCGAGTAACACAACATTTTAGTCTTTGGTGTAATGTGCATTCCCTTCAAAGTCATTTTAGACTGCACTCACATACATGGCCTTATAAAACTTTTTGCTAATATGGTCAGTTTATAAGGATTTTCCTTCTTTATCACTTTTCTCATTTATCAGCAAAATTACAGACCACACTCAGCCTCTGTGGTGCCATAAACATTTAAGTAAGCTTCTCTGAGTTTGTAACTGGTTTTCAGCTAGTCCCTATAGCATTGCTACTGGGACACCATGGAAATTCTGTTCAGATTGTACTGTACATCAGGAAAAGGTTCCTTTCCTCTAGCAATAATATCAAGGTTTTAATTTTGTAACTGTATAAGAATAGTGTATTTTCTATATATATTTGTAAATGTGGACTGGATGGAATTCAATTTTTTTCTTTTTTTTTCTTTTTTTTTTTCTTTTTTTTCTTTTTCATTGGTGCTTGCAGCTCAATGTTTTATGGATAGAACTGTTCAGGCTTAAAACATAAGGGATGCCAAAAGAAAAAACATCTCTTTCTCACTTCAATGACACTGTGTTCTGGAATTCCTTCTGAGCATTTTGAAACTCCTGAGGTTTCTGAACTTCCGTGAATCTAAAGTCACCAATTATTCATAAATATTTTTTAAAAAAGCATCATTTGTGCTTAGATTCTGTGCTATGTGGATGACAAGATATTGAAAGTAACTAATATGAGCAAACAAGCAATATTCTACAGAGAGAATATTCTCTCTATATGCATACACCCTACAGAACATAAAATAATCTATATTGTGCCTCATTTAAGATGACTATACTTCCTTTTCAAACCAATCATAATGGCATCCACATTATTACTTCAAATTTTGAAGTCTATATACAATGTTACCCATTGTGGATAGACATAATAGAATATTTCATTTTGTAGCAAGTCTTATTTATTGCTAAATAGATTTCTAAATCTTTCGTGGTTACCAATAATCAGAAGAAATAATCAGCAAACTGTGTAGAGGTACACATGCATAGACCAAGTTGGGTTAAAATATTAAACAATGTACACTAAGGAGAAAGGTTTATAATTTCCTTATGAAGTAGCTTGAATGCGTAAAAATAACTGTATAAAAAGTGGTAAAGATTTGGGCAGTCCTGATCTGTAAAGGATCAGAATGTACTTCTGGATGTTCTCAATTATTTCTGTTGGGAGCTGTTCAGACTACATTGGTAGTAACATAAATTCCATGATCATAAACTGATGCAATACCACACATACACAGATGCTTTCAAGATAAGAAAATACTTTTTTGTGCCTAGCCTACTTCAAATTGTAAGATTAGAGCTGACAATTTTTCCTGATCCACCAGTGAGTGAAAGCTCTGTCTTCTATGCCAAATTCAGACCTTTGCAAAGGAAATTGCCATTTAGGCATTTGAGCCAAGAAAGAATTGCAATGATAAATTAGAATGGCTGTCATGCCTGCATCTATCATAAAAAGCAATTTTCCAAAAATCCCATAAAATTCTTATTCAGAGCCACTGCAGTCTTACTGATATTTTCTCAGCTTCTGCTCCACTGATTATAAACTGTAGGTACCTGATGAAATTCAGCACTGGCAGAGGCCCTCGAAGAATGAAATTGCATTTGCTTCTTGCCTGCCACAGCTATAGAAAGCTGTGCTTGTGAGGTGAAACTTTAAGTAGTAAACACATTCACAGTAGTAAACACACTCACAGTAGCAAACACATTGCACTCTTCGCCTTCAAACAATCTTTAACAACATGGGAGGCCATGTCATCATCGGCTGTGATGTTTGCAGCTTGCTATAGTAAACCTTTATCTGCTATGGGTACTTTATCAAATGTATATTAATTTTTTCCTTCTAACCTTTTGACCTTTTCTTTTTATCCTCTGTTTTGTTCCTAGGTTTTTAATGACCAACAAGTTCTATGAAGGCTCGGCTAGAAAATGGTCCACTGTAGATTCAGTTGAGATTTTACAAGATGGAGAAAAGTTCGCTAAATTTAATGTTTCTAGTATCTCTGCCCCTGCAGAGTATTCATTTCATTGTCAGCTGGTGGGAACAAGCAATCTCTATCCTGCAAGGCTGGTTCCATTCAACGATGAGGCAAAAAGTTGGGATATTTTCATTTCTGAGTTGCAAGTGAGTATGCATTGCCATTTCAGAGATAACTCTGGAACTATTACTTGCTATTGTAGGTGGTGAATGACACACATTCGTAATGCCCTTACTTTCATGCCAGCCTGAGGGAAAATGTAAAAGAAAAGCTCTTCCCCTAGGTGAGCCATTCAGTAGAGGGGTAAAAAAGATGCCGGTGGCTGAACAAGGAAAACATGAAAGCACAGCTTTGAAAAACAGGACTATGAAGTTGTCCACAGAAAGGAAACCCAGTTAAACCAAATGCACTTAATCAGGCAAAGAATGACTAAGTCCTCATGCCTGTTTAATGAATTGGGCTGCTCTTGGAAACAGGGGCCTCTTAGGTGGGTGGCTTTATGCTGCTTACTTTGTTTTTATTTGATTTCTTGGTGCTTTGTTTACTTAGGAAAGTACAGCTTAGTGTGGCTGCTGTTTTTCGTGACATGGGCTGTCTGTGCTCCTGCAAATAGAAACAAAGACCAGTGCAATTAGATTTAATGGGAGCTTTGCCATGGACTTCAGTCAGGAATGGTGCTAGTTCCTGCATGACCCAGAAGGAAAGCAGCTTGCTTTTTTTGAATGACACATAGCTTTTCTGCATATTTAGTAGCAGTTCAGACTACATATGTGAGGTGTAGATGATTATACCTTTACTACTTTGAGCTTTGTTCTTAAGAGAAGCATAACAAAATTTATATCTTAAAACAATATTGCACTAAGGGATATCTTTGATGAAAGAGATAATGAATATAATAGGAACAATTCCAAACTACTCTATTTGTCAAACACAAGCTAACCCATGCTAAGTGGATACAAATGCTGATATAATTGTATTTATAATTTTGATAACAAACCAAATCTCAACAATCTGACCCCAGACTTGACACTTCTGCTTAAGCAATGGAAATCTCACAGAAAGAGCATTAGCACTTTGATTTATTTTCCACAGATTCCAGTACCAAGTCTCACCATTTATTGAGAAACAGTTTTGCAATGCACACCAATGTTGTGAAGGTTCCTTGTGATGTCATTTTATGTAAGGCCTGAAGATATCATAGTTCATGCAACTGTACTTTGCCTTGTCAACTCTTTGGAGTCAGGCTTTCACATCACTAAGATACAAAAGGACACGACCTATGAAATTACAAAGTAATTACCACTTGGTAATTACTACCTTTTGTAAGTATACAAAGTATACTTACCACCTATCATTTCTTTCAGTTTCTATATGCACTGATATTACTGCCTTCTCAAAGCTTAAATAGGCCTTGCTCCAACCTTAGTAGGCATCATTTCAATGTGGTCTTAACCAAGACTAGAAGTAGTGGTTTCCTACCTTCCATATTGATTTGGAAGCAGCTGCTTCCACTGTTCAGACAGCAGAATCTCCAGTTCCTCTTAAGAAAGGGTTTTTTCTCTGATCAAGTCCTAAACATGGAACACAACCTGAAAATTCCCAGTCTGGTATTTTTCTGTTGTGTGAGAAAACAGGAGGTCACCATCCTGAGCTCATTTCCAAGTTCTCTCTGACCTAGATCATACTTTTCCAGGTACTTTCCACTGATACATACTGAAAGGTGATCTCACTATCAGTCCTTGTTATTGCATAAGGTTTAGATACCCCCAAACTCTGTTGCATGGTGAAAAATGCATGTGGGATGTGCTCAGTAGTTGCAGCCAGCACAAAATCTTGTTGCTGAAACTGAGGAACATGATTTTCATGTCAATGTTACGCAATGAATTAGAAACCAGGATCCAGTGCCAATCAAACTAGCACAATTGCACTTTGCAACACTGGGGCCTGGAAGCTGAATCACAGTAATAGAGGGACAAAGGCAGCTGCACAGGGAAGCCTTTCATAGCTTGTTCCTAGGCAAGGTTGGACCAGTGTAGCCTTTTACTTCAGTTCTGGAGCTGCCTCACTCACTGCCATCTAAAAAAAAGCACTGCTTTTCTTTAGTAAGTGTGGCTCAGAAGTACTTTGAAACCTATGAAAAACTGCTAAAAACTTCAAAATCAAGAACATTTTGATTCCTTGTAGCTAAAGTCTTTCACAGTTCAAAAATTACAAGCTTGATGTGCACTTAAGAGCCATAAACCCGGCATATTTTACTTGAAGTTTTTGTCAAAGACCATATGATGAGAAATCTGCATTCAATATTATTTAAAAATTAACAGTAAATACAGACTTGTGTAGTCAAGACAAGTGACTGGTCTAAACACCAAAATTTAAACTTCCACTGGACAGAGGCCTGTATACAAAAGACTTTTGCATTCATAAATATTAGAGAACCACACTTGAGTATTTTTAACTTTTCTATATATGTTGCTAAGATTCTCATTTTCTGCCTGGTATCTAACGCCCCCACAGAAATACTAAAGCTTCAAAAAACCAATAAAATAACCTGGCTTACTCTTCATCTTTTTCCTAAAAGTAGACATAGCATTTTAGGAATGTACAATTGAATCCTTCACCTAGATGGTTCAGTAAATATAATGCTGCTTTAAAAAAATATAAGACCACTAGAACTGAAATAATAAATTCCAGTATTTCTGGCTCTAAATCAGAAGTGGCAAAGCTCTTCTAAACTGAATATACCTGTTAAGTATTTCAGAGAGTCCTTGTAAATGTGGTAAGAAATGTATATTTTTTGCACATTTTCAATCCATTTTTTCAACACAAATGACATAAATCATCACTATCTATCTGTTTTTGTTGTCAATAAGTCTTTCAGGCTCCATTTCATTACTCCTATTCACATCCTCACTTGTGGTCAAAGCAGTGCCTTAACAAGCAAAGGCTTTTGCAGTCATGTATTCTCTAAAACTGTGCAAATAGTTGTCCAGCCCTGCAGTTTATTTTCACTAATCCTGCTTTAATCAGAAGTCTGAGTACCTTTGGTGAAAGCAGACCATCTTTGCGACTTAGCTACCATGACTTGACTTGAAAGATTTTTCTAAAAGGTTGAATTACTTAAATTGTCTTCACCTCCACATTATCTACAGAGCCTTTAGCCTCACATAATATTAGTTTTATTAATCTGGAAGGTACAGACGTTGCTCATAACACACATATTACATAAACATTAACTTTAAGGACCTGAGCTGTGACAGAATGCAAACCCAGAGTGTTTACTGGTGTAATTGATGCATGGTAGATTTGTTCAGTTTGTAACAACACCTTTCCTAGAAGGTACAAACTCCTTCATGACCACAAATAATCTCAAGCATTCCATTTATTTTATTGTGAATCATAAAATAATCATGGTTTAAAAGTAGAAATCCATTATCTTCTGCTTTCTTGCTTGTTTCCAGGTGAGATAAGTGATTTAAATAAAATGATAATTTTAAAATTTTATTTGATAATATTTTATGGAAAATAGCATTTTTAAACATGTTATTTCTCTACTGGTGGGTTTATGATATTTGGTGCTTTCCTTACACATCCATTTCAAAGATTCTGTAAATGCATAAGAATCCCAGTCTTCATTTTTTCTTTAGAAAATTATTTAAGAATTAATCAAAATGAGGTCAGATTAATTCTTTCCATCCTCTTCCTCCACCATTTTTGTTCTCTTCCTTCTAGAGGAATCAGTGTTTATGACATTATGTGCGTGTTTGTAGAGTGGAGACTGTTTTCCCTTTCTTCATAGTTTTCTAATCCTTTGATTGGTTTGAACAAAATTTCTGGAAAGTTAGTGGTCTCAAAGGCATTCAGTTTGTTGATATTTTTATACAATTGGGATCTAGACAGAAAATATATCTCCAATTTTGTTGATTTTTCTGAGGAAAACATGGTTGGAGGACAGCCAGTAGCAGACATTGCAAATTCAGTCAAATCAGAGATGTTACAAACTTTTCTAACTGCTGGAAAAGTTTATATAGGTTTTATAAGTTAATAGACAACACATATCCCATATCTCAATAAAGCAAGCCTTTCCCTCTGTTTTGAGTCTTTGATGTCTAAGGAGGGAGGAAGAAAGATTTCAGAACTTTTTTCTCCTTGAATTTTCACTAAAACTCAGCCCAAAAAGGTCATCTTTATTAGATGTATTTTAAAGTAGGTTCTAGGAATTCTGTTTGTCAAGGAGCTATTAGCTAAAACTCAAACTATTTCAACAAATCTTGAGCAGCCTTAACTCTCTTGCCTTTGAGTGCTTTGGGTTTCTTGATTCTGAAGTGGTCATGGAGCTGATGATGAATATACTGATTATGTGAACACAGAATACTGATCACATGTCCCCTCTGGGACTTTACTTCTAAAAGTAATACAAATTTCTGAAGTGAGGAACCTACTTCTTACCAAAGAAGTGGGTTCTACATCTTTAATTTCCTAGGTGAAAAGGAGATCTGGAAATTTATTTTGCAGAGGATTTTGTTCTCACTCTTTTATTAATGGGCAGAGTATGATTGATAGTTAAAAGGTGTGGGCTTTTGTAATTACCACAGATATCCTGAAAGTAAGGACTATGCCTAATTGCTCTCATCTGTCTACCTTTCCTCATTTTCAGATTCAAGGCTTCAACATTATAAACAACCAGTTTTCCTATGCAAGTGACTGTACAGGTTTCTTCACTCCTGGAATCTGGATGGGCTTGGTGACATCTCTAATTTTACTGTGGATCCTGACCTATGGAATCCATATGATCATGCAGCTCACAACAAACAGCAGATTTGATGATCCCAAAGGTCCAGCTCTGTCAGTTCCTCAGACAGAATAGCTTTGGATTGACTTAATGCTGCTGGCTTTTCCCTGTCTGATGTTTATGATTTTTATAACCTTTTTACTTCCTATGTTTAAGTTAAAAAGATTTAATAGAAAACCAGATAATTCAACTACATATAAAAATGATCCTTAGGTTTGGCAACAATAATAATTCTATCTGTTATTATGATCATTTGTTAATAGCTTTTTGTTTTAAGGTTCTGAAGTGAGACTGTCGAGGTTATTACACTCTCTGGCTATTAGAAAGGCCATCAAAAACTTCCTTCAGATTAACTTTTATTGGCAAAGAAAACATACTGAAACACAGATAATTGGGAAGGATAAAATATTTGATGAGAAACTATATATTGAAAATACTGGTCTCTCTAAAGGCTCTTTAGTGTCATCCTGATGCTATGTCTTAAGAAATTTTAACTGTGTTTTGAAATTTTTTCTTTTGAGTGAAAAATCCAGAAATGTACAGAACTAATAAAATATAAGTCTCTAAATAAATGGTCCTGAGAAGTCTTTTCAAAATACTTCACTTTGTTCAGATGTGGAATCACAAAGGATAATGGGTAGGTTAAGGTTTAGCTTCCATCTAATATTATCTTATGCTTGTGAGAATTGTTTTGAGTAAGGCTGACTTGTGTTTGCCTTAGCCATGGACTCTGATGGGAGGCCAGTCAGTGGCAGATAGGTCCTTGTCCAAACTGATCACAAAATTAAATTTGGTGTCATGGCAATGAATGCCAATTTTCATGTTCAGAACATATTATGATACAATGTGCTGCTGCAGACAGCAATTTAACACAAATAAGGTAGTTTTCCTAGCCTCCTCCGTTTTCCAGGCATCTTTGGAAAAGTTAGGAAGTTAAACAAAAAGGAAAAATGATGCTATATATAATCATTAGAAGCACTGTGCCAATGAACTGTTTAAGTCTGAGCATTTTATGGTCATCTCAGCGCTTCTAGAAGCCTGAAAACATTCACAGTGTGCTGTATTCTGCAATTAATAGAAACACTACATCTCCTAATGGAGTAATTTTATTATGGAGTGAATTACTATATTTTACGTACAACTAGGAAATAGTAAAAGAGCAATGGTAAAAAAGGTAAAAATAAGACTTTTATTCTTTCTTCTGGAATTTTTTTTATAGCTCAAGTTAAAATCCCCAAAAATATAATTTTGACAAAATTCATAAAATGAGAAAAATTCTAACTTTTCTGATCTTGATCCATGTCACAGTACAGTGATACAGAGGAAAGACAGTTAGAATCAACTATTTAACTAGACAGGCAATTGTTTTTATCCATCATTTCTGGGTGTCACACTTTTATTATGCAGTCCAAAAAGTAAATTAAATGCTGTCTGAAGCTATTCCTTCTGAATCATTCATTCCTGACCCAGAAAACAAAAGGAAAGTGTCATATAACTAGCAGAGGTGTCTCCTGTGCTATAATATTTTTCCCAAATGCTTTTCAGAACCTCAAAGAATGCATTTGATCTACACAGAACCTCTGTGTTAGAAAGGCATATTTTCTTTGCATAAATTAGTTGCCAGGAGAGAACTGGACTTGTTTTATTAATTCTCCCTTTGAAGCGAGTTGTATAAATGTGACAACAGAAAGTTGACACAATAGTCATGTAAATATCGCTAGAAGAGGGAAAGGCTGTGCAAAGGACTTGATTCATAGAAAACAGCTTTTTAGGACTTTTACCTAGCTTCAGTAAATTTTGGAAAAGATTTTGTTCAACAGTGGGGATAAAAAGATCTGAAGAAGAGTTTTACCAGGCTGCCTAGTTTAGGATTCCATCTCCAGCAGTGGTGTGAGCATGACGAGCATCTATAGTGCTCCTGCAGAGGTTCTCCACTCTCCACCATCCAGCTCAGGCACTGCCTCAACCAGAAGTGGTGCCTTTGTATTTAGTAATTCTGGGTATAGCTACAGCCCATGAATTTATCCGGCCTGCTCTTGAGCCTGTGGACTCTTGTACAGCTCAGTGTCCTGATTATAGTGTGGGAATGGATGTTTATAGCCTCTCCTGCTTGCCTAGGGGGGACTCTGGAAAAGAGGGCAAGGAAATAGTCTTGCATTGACTGTACCATGAGGAAAAGATAAGCCTCTTTCAGAAGAGCTCTTTGATGTGTTTGGTATTACACATTCCAAGGTGAAGGCATTTTAATGGAGAAAAGCTTTTCCTTTCTACCTTCTCTCAGAGCAAGGATACCATGCTTTGGCAAGTGGGGCTGTGGGGCCTACAGTCTGTTTGTGTACCCCTTGGGATATCTTTGCAATGGAAAGATCAAACCACGGGCTTATCCTTGTGACGTCTGTGCTGGAAAACACATCAGGAAAAGAAAGGAACTATCTAAACTATCTACAGCTCTAGCTGTGCTGTAGGCCAGCTGAACTAGGCTTTGGGGTCAATGGCCTGTCTGTCATGGAAAGGAACTGCTCCCTTTCCACACAGGATGGGTTCACCTTGGCTTCATGGCAAACACCACCCTGCTGCTTCTTCTCACAGGGGCCACCCCTGCTGAAAACACCTGGACACAGACATCCAAAACACCACCTCAGAGGGCCCTGCAGGCTGCTGGGGTCCCCATGCCCCCTGAAACCCCTGCAGCTGCACACCGCACTCCCTGTGGCTGCAGACAAAGACAACTGATCACTTAGTTCAGCAGAGCTGGCTTCCTTTGTAAATAGGACTCTGCCTCAGGAAATTTTAGGAGGATTTTGCACCTGTCTGTGTTTTGTTTCCCTTTCTGAATAAAGTGGAAACCCTGTCAGGAGCCTTCTAGTTCTGCATACTTCTGATTTCACAATTCAGCTTAATCATAAATGTACTTGTTAAAACATGCCTGTTTTGGGAGCTGTTCCAGACAGAATATTAGCTCTGTCTGGAAAAGTGTGAGCCTTTAGGACTTCTACCAGAGTTTGCTGCACTTATCAGAAGTATTGACTTCAGTGTGTGCTAGCTCATTTCTCTACCAATTAAAAAAAAAAAAAATATATAGTAAAGATGAAGGGAATCATGGGTAAGAGCATGAGTTAGAAAATTAAAGATTTTTTTTAAAATTTACATATATATAAATTAAAATTTATGGAAAAAATCAGAAACTTTAAAGAACTATGGCAAAACTTGGAAAAAAATCAATATAACTCTGAATAATCAATATTAAAACCAGAGAAGCCCCAAAACTAAGCACAAAAATCCTGAAGAAATAAGGTATTTCATCACAAAAATTCAGCTATAATCATTTGTTGAAAGGGATAGCTGAGATGGAGCTAGAATCTGAACCTCCTGATTTGTGTCCTGGTCTGTTGGTTTCTCTGCCTGTGAAATTATTCATTTCACAAATCACACAGAAACCCATCAATGACTTGTAGTGACACAGAATTATAATAGAAATAGTCCAAGAACAGTATTTTTGTGTGGGCAATAAAGCAAGATGTGTTATTCCATCTGCAGGGGAAAACTCAATGAAGTAATTAGCTCCACCTTTCTTTCTGTGTGACTAATAAATTATGTGCAAATCTAAATCAGCTGAATTATTAGACAGTGCCCAGGCATTAAAGAGTTCTGTAATTATTTCAGCATAAACTGAAGTCAAACAGGAGAAGCTATAGAGGCTGAAAACCAGGAATGACCTTGAAAATCTAATTCCTGAGATAATCAGAGACACAAGAAGTCTGAATATCAGATACTGGTCACTGCTGGCAAAAAAAATGGCAATAGTGGTGATGATTTTTGGAGCAAATAGAGTGACAATCTCACTGTTACACTGAAGAAGAGAAAGAGACAATGCACCCAAATGCGCAATCTCACATTCTCTGATGGGTTGACCTTGCTTGGCTGCCAGATGCCCCCTTGGCTGCTCTCTCCCTCCTCCTGCTCAACAGGACAAGGGAAGAAAACAAGATGGAGAATCTTGTGGGTCAAAATAAAGACAGTGACACCATTTAACAGTTACCTCTAGGGGCTAAACAGATTTATGGAGCATTAATTTATTGCCAATTAAAATAGGTTGGGAAGTAAGAAACCAAAGCAAGACTAAAACAGTGCCTTCAGTCTGCACAAATGCCAAAAAATCCCACGGTGCCTAATACCTTCAGTAAAAAACCCTGATCTTCAGTTTGCTAATAAAGTTTCTGTTCTCAGGTTAGTTCATTACTTATCAAAAAATAAAATAAAGGAGAAAAGAACAGTATCTTCAGAACTCAGATTTCTAAAGGCTTAAAAATATTTGAAGTACAAAGGGGTGGGGCAAGGAAAAAAAAAACAAACAACGGGATCTTACCAGGGGGTGGTTCCTTAAACAAGTAGTCTCTCCTGGCCAGAATGTGGGTCAGTGTCTTTCCTAATCTTCCTACTTGTGTTGTGGAAAGGGAACTTACAAGAGTGACTGAGTCCAAGAGAACATCAGCTGCTATTGATGTCCCACAGATGAAGTGGCTTCCTTCTCTCCACCACAACTTTTTGTGTACCTCCTGTGGAAACACAGGTTCCCTGCTCCATATTATCTGGATTTCTGTATAACTCCTGAAGCTGGTATGTTCTTGAATTATTATAGTTGAGCTTCATTTTAAACTGTTCTTTATGTCTTTCATTATTGCCGTAATAGAAGATAGACTACTGAATGATTGTGTATTTTCTGCTTTGCAGAGAGAAATATAAGTGTCCAGTGGAAGACTGAGAAACCGATTTTTAGTCTTAGTATTTCTTTAACTAGTTGTGAGAAAGTAACATAAAATGAATGGTGTACAATCACCAGAACATCATATGCAACTAACTTTTGGTAATGAAAACTGCAAAAATAATGCAAAAATGAACCCTAAAAATGCTTTCATAAAAGTAATTTAGGAAGGTGGATAAGTTAAGGACTTTCTGATGTAATGTTTGAACTATAATTTTGTGTATCCTATTTACTTTGGGTACATATGGATGCATATGGATAGCAGAGTGACCAATTCAGTTATTTAACAGATATATTTCACTGAAGTGCACTGATTTAAGGCAGGATTTAAGATATTGCTGTACCTACCTATCCTGGCTTTCACTCATGTATGTCTGTGCCTCAGCTGCCTGTTAAAGCCACACTGCTGTGCTCTCTTGTTCCACCAAAAACATAATGTATCAGATTTTGCACTAGAGTAGCAGAGATGCAGGTTCTTGTCTGGATCTGCCATTCCTGCTGCTGAGTAACAAAATCCTGGCAGAGCACCAAAGCAGATAGCTGCAAACACTGATGTCTTAACATACTATACCAATATTGGGGAAAGATCTTTACTGTAGTTGTCAAAAGGGGAAATAATAAAGGATGCAAATAGCCAAGTGCCTTGGCAGGATCAACATCACTGATAGCCTGAGAGGCAGGACCAGCTCCAGTTCAAGGAATGTGTTTTCTGTCTCCACAAGCCTCAGCACAGTTCAGCTAATAACCTATGTCAGGGCAAGTTCAGGAGTGCCCTGTTTCATATCCTGCTGTGCAGATCCCTAAAGACTGTCTAATGGCAGAAGGTAGCTAGAGAGCATCAAGGTCCAGCTGTGGACACTTTCTCTCATTCTGTATCCCCAGACCCTACAACTGAACAGGGATGGCCCTGGCCCCCAACAAGTCTCAATCCTTCTCTTTAGTGAAAAAGAGGAGAAACAAATGTGGAAGAGGAAGGGCAGAACAGATCATCATCTTTTCCTCAAAAGCAAGAATCCTTGCCCTTCTGGGTAGTTTCCAGAGTCCTTGCCTGGAAAAGCAAGACTGAAAATAAAGGGTCCAGCCACTTTTAGTAGAAGTATGCACACCTGTGTGATGCTGGGCTGTCTTAGAACATTGTTCAAATCTTCAGCTTTCTCTCCCAGAGCCACTCTTTGGGGCTGTCTGCAAACTAAGGCAGGAGTCACTGCTTTGGCTGCCCTCCAGAAATTCTGAGGTAGGTGAAAGGGAGTGTAAGCAGGGTAGCATGCAGCTGCATCACATTTATCTTATCACCTGTGTGAAGCATCAGAATTGGACTCCAGAGTGCTTGAAACAGAAAGCTGACTTCTGAGTAGAAAAATCTGAGGTTTCATCTATCTTTTTATTACTAATTAATATTACAATACCAAAATAGGCTGTTTTCACTGCTACAGCTTTCTTGGATATGTACTTATACTGTAAGAGTGAACCAGTGCCATCAGTTTTATTGGTTTAGATTTTCACAGGGTTTTTTGCCAGTGTACTGATTAGTTTTGACATCAGTATTTACACCTTAATGGCTTACTGCTACCAATTTTTGTGTTCTAACAGTGATTAGTAGGTACCTAAATGGAGATAAATTATGGTGGGGTTTTCATCTGTTTGGTTTGTTGTCTTGGGTTTTTTTCCCCTTAAATAGCACAAAAATTCTTTTCTGGATATAGCAGGGAATTTATTGTTCACTCATATTTTTGGCATAATTTGAACCCATTTCTGCTATAATTGCTTTTATAACATTCTGAGATTCAAGGGGGCAGAAAGGGTTTATTGGGCTAAGCATGCTTCTGGAAATGGGTAAATGAGCTAAAGATTAATGATGACTTTTCTGAATTGTAATATCTGAAACTCTAAAAAATGGTGTATAAGAATTAAGAAAGACATAGCTTTTTGCCTAATGCTTCTGTTTGTTATGAAACTCTCAGTTAACACTTGATCTAGTTACTTTTACCAACTTACTTTATCAGAAAGCTGAAGGCCTCCTTCAGTGAGGTCACTGTTTTCATTTGGATAGCTGGTGGTTTCACTTCAAAGATTCAGTAAGATTCCATGTTACTCATTAAGTAAATCTGCCCCTTGTCTAATCAGGAGTGTATGCATCTGCTGCAAATCCAGGGTCAGACTCAGCTGCTCGGCAATGGGATTCTCATTCCAGAAGCTCTTTATGTTGTATCTGGAAGTTACATAGTGATCAAACCTATAGCTTGTGTGCTTCTCTGACAGTGTAGTATATAGGGCTTCCTGTCTCAAAGTGTCAGCTCAGCTCAGCTGCAATAGAATCTGTGCTCCAGCACATTGCACCCTGAAGGGAACTTGCAACAGAGGAGATAATGCCAGCCATTTGTGTTCTAAGCGAAATAATTTCATCATTGTAGTTTGTTTTAGTGTATTTGGGAGGAGATGATCTTTCCCTTTTAAACAATAAAGACAATGTTAAACAATTTCCTATTGGATACTTCTTTTAGGGAACTTTGTATCTTCACTCTACTGATGGTGCTGTGGCGGTAGTCATTTCATACCAGCTACTAGTACAAGATTCTGATACAGAAAAGGTCTCTGAATCTTGATGTATTAATAGAAATCAGTTGATGTATAGGTAAAAGCTGCAGCTTTTTGTCAGAATACAGCCTCTTTTTTTCTGGTATGCTACAGCATATTGTCATATATAAGCATGTATAAGCTACAGCTTACAGCTGAGATAGCACTGGTTATGTGGACCATATGATTTGTTCAGGACCATAAAATTAACAGCTCCTCCCGCCAAAACCTGAGGGGTTAATGTGAAGATTGTATAGATTTCCTTCTTCCTCCTCTGCAGTGTGGTGGTCCTGCCATGTCTTCTCCCAACAGAAAAGGTTTTATCATGCTCCCATCACATGGGCAAAAGCGGTTTGCCATTTGAATATTGCACCTTTGTTTGCTTCATCATTTTTGTTCATGAGGCTATGCCATCCTTCTGGACTTCTGGATTTAAGCTTGGCCTGAGTTGAAATTTAATGGTTCCTCTACTTCTCAATGTTTGCAATGAACCTTCTTTGCCAGAAAGCAGCAGAAGTGAGGGTTGACCTGATCTGATTTGGAAATAGTGTCAAGTGTGAAACTTGAGATCTCTTCTGCCCACATAAGGCAACACATTCTAACTGGTCCTTCCTGTTAAGTGACCTGCTTGCTTAGAGCTGAGGTCTGTGCTTAAAAGCATTTGGCAAGTGCAATGCACACCTGAGAGCAGCACAAGGCCCACTTACAGCCCTCTGCAGAAGGAAGCTGCTTATTTGTTTAGGAAATAGAGGCTATTTCTTAACTAGCACTATTTCACTCACTTCCATGGCAACAGGCTCTGAGAGACAAAGCAGGTCTTCACCAGAACACACAGCAGCTTGAAAACAGAATGGAGATAATTTTACATAGCAATAATATGAAGTTTCCATTAACTTTTGAATTTTACCTGTTAGTTAGCTGATGATTTAATCAGTGAAGTACTGGCTATTCTGCTAGCCATTTATGAGCAAATTGGCATTGATTTCTTTCAGTTGTCAGGCATCTCTTGTTTTTGTAATGACTGGGAATCTGCCAGCACAGTGTGGTGCCCCCTTCCCTCCTCTGCCCACAGGTGCCTTGCAATGATAACTGTATTTAAGAGGCATCAACATTTGAAAATTATGGCCTTGTTCAATGGTACTGGAATTTTTCTATCTATTTCCAGAAGTCAAAGGAATCTGTAGCAAGTTACATCCATGTTTGTGATTGAATATGAAATAATATGGAAGTATTTGGAAATGATGAAACATGGTTGATGCGGTCTTTTTGCTGTCCTTCCCCTCAGGTTTTTTTAACTGGTTATTGAGAAGCAGAGCAAGCCTTGATAGACCTTCACAAAATTATAGTTCTTTCTGCTTTTGCTCATGGGTGTTTGTGTCCAGTATTCCTAGAAAGCATCTGGGAAGGACAAATGTCCTGTTATTTAAATCATGAGCAAATACTGAAATTTTATCCTCTTATTTTATCATTGCATCCTATTGTGCCTAATGATTGCATCAAGATTGTAAGAATATAAAGTACCAAATTCATAATCTTTTGTTGTTCATGCTTTCAGATGATGTGGCATTTTTTACCACAGTTAATTTTGAGAGCTAAAAAGGAATCTAGTTTTAGAGCAGAAACCCCACAATACTGTTGCAGTCCTATCAAGAACTACTTAGTCATAAGGTAGCTGCATGAAATCCTTGATTTTTGAACTGAAAACAAAGTCTTCTTGAAAATGACTCCCTCAATAATAGTCTTTCAGTTAAACATGTAGACTGCTTTACAGAAATTTTTTGGCAAACCAAAGGCTATAGAAGCCACTGGCTCAGCAAACAACAGGAAATGTTCTGGCTAGTTATCCATCTATGCATCTGTATACCTCACAGAATCACAGAAGGGGTCAGGTTGGAAGGGATCACAGTCAGTCATCTGGTGTAGCCTCCCTGCTCAAGCAGGGTCATCCCAGAGCACATGGCACAGGATTGCATCCAGTTCTTGAATATCTTCAGAGAGGGAGACTCCACAGCCTCTCTGGGCAATCTGTTCCAGTGCATGGTCACTGCACAGTAAAAAAGTTCTTCCTCATATTCAGGTAGAACTTCCACCCACATACTTTGTTGTTGCTCAGACAGAGAAACACCACCTCTGCTTTGCCATTGCCGCCCCTACACACACAGGGGCATGGCAAAACCTCCAGGTGTCACCATCATTTCTAAGGAGTCTTATCACCGTTTAGTCTGTCCTCAGACCTTGCTTCCATGTAGCACTCCCATAAACTTCCCTGAATATCTGCTCTGCTATCTCATTAATTTTGGTGTTAGGAACAATATTTTCATAATTCCACATGTTCAGAACATTTTATTTTCTTCAATTCATTCACTGTGTTTTTTCTTGGTGGTGAGAAAATCAGATCCTTAGACACTAAATACATATTATTTCCTTTTACAATTTGCTGAGATGAATAATTCTAACTTTCGCAAATGAACTGAAAAAAAAAAAAGGAGAAACTCTGTAAACAGTCCTGTATTCAAAATATTTTTTTGAATGTTCAAAGTGGAAAAGGTCAGACACATTTAATCTCTTACTCTTCCTGCAGGAGAATTTTGTCCTTCTCCTTCACCCTTTAAACAAGTAATCCCTCAAGCCTGGTAAACATTAGAATCTCAGGACCACAATGCTAATTGTTATATTTCATTATCTGAAGAATGAATGAAAGGTATTAACATTTTTGTAGCTAGATTAGAGACAAATGACAGAGCATTCAATTTTTGTGAAGCATGGATGTTTTCAAGAAGTCAGTGAAGCAGAGTCCTTTGAAAAGTCAGTGTTGAAAACTTTTCCCTTTCTCCTGAAGTTATACCCTTTGCCTGACTGTGACAAAATTCTCACTGTGGTGAAATGAATCGTGAGGATTCTGTCCTGTTAAGCAGGGAACAGAATCATTTTTTAATTAAAGTTTTTCTGTAGTTTATCCTGCCAGAATTTTTCTGTAGTTCAGCCTGCCAGCAAGTCCACTGAGGAGCAGAGAAAAGAAAGAGTAGAGACAGAAATGACAGGGCATACCGAAAATGAGATGAAAAAAGGAAACAGTGGAAAACACTTCATTCTTCCTGTGAGAAAGTTGCTTCCAGTACTGCAAAAAAGGCTCAACTCCACTGTCGAGAGATAGGAAAGGTGAATATATGGAATAATTACAGCCGAATGAATACCATGAATAGTCATTCACATTCTAAATGGATTTGCTTTGTTTGTATTTATGTAAACTTTTTTGTTTGGTTTTGGTGTATATTCTAGTAAGTTTATGGTAAACAGTGGCTAACAGTTGAGTAATGTAAACTCCTTGGATGTACAGATGAGCTTTAATAATATAGTACTAATAATTCAGAATCTTTAGCAAAAGAGATGTAAACAAATTATCCTAGCAAATCCTCCTTAAGTGATCTTATATACTTATAAAGTTTTGAAGGTTTACTACCTTTAGAATTCTACTGACCTTTGCAATGGCAGAACTTATGAGAACTTTGAGTATTAAAAAAGTTGCTCTTGGTGATTTGTTGTAAGTTTGAATTTGGCACACACTTTACAAATGTTGCATGTGCTTTCTATAAAATATAGTTCTACTGCAATGTATTCATAGCCTGTTTTCTGCTGGTTTTTGTGAGAAAATTTTGTCAAATCATGCTACAGCAAACAGTGGAGAACCACTGCAAAAAGAAACCTTGAAAAAAAATGTAAATGTATAGTTAGCTAGAATTAAGTGAATTAGTAGGAAATTAGGGAATCTTGTATACAGACTTTTGAAACTCAGAAGAAGAATGAAATGTCTGTTTTGGGTTATACTCAGCTGTAACTCACCCCACTGCCAGAATTTTATATAGCCACTGTTTGCACCACATCAGTCACTAGCTGTAAACCAAGTATGTTCAGCTATAGGGATTAGTCAACATTAAATTGCATTAGGTAAGGTGTTTCCTCCCTAATTATCATATTTATAGTCCCATTGCTTGTGACATTGATAACAGAGGGCATGGACTTAACAAGAATGTTGTTTTGCAGCTTAGTCTATTCTGACTGTGAGTTTTAATTGGGTTTTCTTTTTCTTTCTTTTTTTTTTTTTTAAGAGATGGGCCTTAATTGCAGTGGCCATTTCCACAATACCCCTGACTTCCTCCACAAGCCTGCCTGTGCCTCTCTCAAAGTTTGATGATGCCACTCAGATTCAGGAGATACATTCTGCTCTTTTGCAGTCTGTTTTCAGGGAACAGGGCTGACCTTCCTGTCACCTCAGTCTTGGAGAAGGCAGCCAGGGTGCAAAGCCCACGGCTGAGGTGACCCAAATGTGGCAGTAACAGCACAGCCCTGGTGGTGCTGCCAGGTCTTTTTGTGCAAGTGTCTGGGTTTGCTGAATTTGCTGTGTAGCCTGTCAAGAAACAAGACAGGTGAGGAAGATATTAACAGGATTAATGGCTTTTAATGAGGCTGTGGACAGCACAGTTCCCTTTGCCTCCAAGGCTGGGCAGCAAGGCCGAACTAATCTTGCCACTAGTGTTGGCCACCAAAAAAACAGTTGAGATTTAGGAAATTTTGAGCCAGGCAGATTTAACACTTGATTTGTTGCTACAGATGTATTCATGTTGATCACTTAAGTAGATGCTTAATTGGCTCAGCCATCTGGAAAGAAGACAAGATGGGGGTAGTCTTGCTCTCAGGGACTGGGAGGGTTCAAGAGCTATCAGGGAGGGGTATCAGAGGATCAGGGCACTGAGATGGGAGCCTTTAGCTCAGAGATGAGAGCTGCTGCAAGGAGCACAGAGCAGCTGGCCAGGCCTGACAAGCTCAGAGGGAAAACTGTCCACTTCAGAGGGCTGTGCAGAATTTACTCTGGTGAGAAAGCCACAAAACTAGCCTTTCCAACATCAGAATAAAGGACTGTTTTGGAGATGGAGAGGTCTGTGTAAAAAGGTAATAGTTATTTGTTTAATTTTCCTAGCATATTAAGTAGTTGTTTGGGTTTTGTTTGTTTGTTTTTTCTATTTAAAATGTTAGTCTACTCACTTTATATTATAATAAAGCCTGTTTGGTTTAGGGGATTGTTTGTTTGTTTGTTAAAGCTTTCAAGACACTCAGTTGCCTTTGAGGAGAACTATAAGAAAGCAGTTTACAGAGGACACTGGAACACTGTGGGAAGCTTGCAGTCTCATCACCCAGCGGTGATCAGCTATTCCCTGGCCCCACCAATACTAACTTGAGCCTGGCTGGAGACCAGATTTTTATAATACAGATTATTTGTCTCCTTGGTTGCTCTGCAACCAGCAAGAGCAGGTTTCCTGTTGTTAGATCACCCTGACACTCTGCAAAGGAATGTGGAGGCATTGAACCTTGTGAGAGAGGAATTTGCCGACTGCTTGAGTAGCCAGGAGAGTTCTCAGAATCTGACAGAAGTTCTCATTAACCTCCCATTGTCATTGCTCAGAATACCTGGGGAAAGTGGTGTTTCTCTGCATAGCCACGCAACATATTTATCTTTTAACATACATCATGAGCACTCTGAATACTTGGCTGCAGAGGGTTAGCAGCACTATCTGCACACAGCAAGTGCACAAGGACACAAAGTGAAGTGGGAGCCCATTGATGGGGCTCTTAACACACACGGCAGAAATCTCTGTCCTGAACTGTCTTGACCTCAGCAGCCAGAAGAGACTGGTCTGGTTTTGAAGGTCGAGCTGTCAGCCCTGCTCTGGACCAGGGCTGCAGAGCTGCCCTCTGCTCCCCACTGGCACCTCTGGGCAGGCAGGAGGAATGTGCCTGCTTGCCAATGGTTGCTGTTAACCAGCAGCTGCCTCTTAGGGAAAAGGAACAAGCTTGGAGCTGTTGTCCCCTTGGGAGAAGCTGATGTTTGCAGTGAGCCAGCACTGAATTGTGCCAGTCTTATTACTGGAGACAGAAAAAGGGAGTTGTTTTGCCCTCATCAGGGGTTAAAACAGAGAGAGCCCAAGCAGTTGGTTGTGTATCAATTTGGCCCTGAGTACCACAGCTGGAAATGTAGGTTGTTTTCAAGAAGTTTTTCCTTTTCTACAGAGATCTTAAACTGCTGAAGTGGGTAGATACAGTTTTCATAGCATAAGGAAAGTTGATCAGGAGTATTATCAGTTTTTTGCCAAGAAAGTTACTGTGTCACACATCAGGAAAGTCAAGGAAAGTGTAATTTTGTTGGAATGCAGACAATTTGTTTAAAGTGTATCCAAGAGTTGGCCTAGAAGCTAATTTGAGCTACTGCAGTTCAGTTTGCTCTGTTACCAATCAAGCCCTTGGGAGTCCAGTGCTGCTCTGCCCTGCTACCCAGCAGTACACAAAAACATATTTTACCTTGAACTGTGTTCTTCTGCCTTCTTCATAAGTAAAGTTATAACCACACAGGATATGTTTTAGAAAAAAACGACCCTGTTCTAAAAAAGTCAGAATATAATACAATTTTTTTTCTGTGGTATTTTTAGTTATTGTTCCACTATTGTTGATATGAATTTTGTTTTATTTTGGGGGAGAGGGGTGGTGGGGAAGGGAACATATACTGGGATTTAATTTGGAAGAACCATGAAAAGAGAAAGTTTACCAGGATATCTGAAACTTATTATTACCATTTGAACCTGTAAATCTTTTACAGAGCTATATATATGTAAATTGGCTGATTGTTAATCTTTGCAAAGATTAAGCATAGAGGTAGTGACCTGAAGCCAGGTTAGAGGGGATAGTGATTGATGTCTCTCCATAACTAATACAGTAAGGAATTCCAGATTGCCATACTTTACATATTTGTGATGTTGTATCTCTCTCCTCCTTGTCCTTCACGTTTTTCTGGGACTTGGAAATATACAACTAATGCAACCTTTAATATAATTGAAAAAAAAATCCTCTTAGTTTGTAAGACATAGAAGATGTTTCAGTTTTTTTGACCCATAAAGCATGCTTTTGCCACTTTCTTCCTGATTAAATCCACTGGATGTGGTGACTGCCCACATGTAAGCAGATTCCTCAGGCAAGGGGATCTGGAGGGCTGGCAGAGCCTGTGTGTGTCCAGGTCACAGGAACTGTTAATATACAAACTTACCTTTGTTTTTATTCAGATCAAAGCTAGATTGAAAGCTAAAAAACTCTTACATGTTAGAAAATGAAGAGAGAGGGAACACTTATTTCTAAAGTAAACACTTATTTCTCAATTGTTCAGCTGATATTGGCTTTGGGAGCAGCTGCTGGGGATGTAGCCTGGCCATTTGAACAAGTGTCTATGCATTGCTCTCACTGATATGAAATAATCTATGGTCATTTATTCCTACTACATATCTGCCACACGAGGCTAATAGCTGATGTGCTGCAAATCCATCTCCTGAATTTTTGTTAAAATCACTTGTTGAAGGGGCCTTGCCCACCACTGATGTAAACTTGCATGAACCCATTAACCCTGGAGGATAGGGGCTCAGCCTCATGTGACTGAGCTGGCTGGCTTGGAACCAGGGTGCTCCAGGGATCTCAGAGGCTCAGAAATGCATCTAATAACAAATTAATAGCATCTTTATGCATTTTTTATATATCCTCTTAAGTTCAATTAAGAATTCTGATTCTTTCCACAAAAATGGCAAGGCCATACAACATTAATTTAGGACTCACTTTGAACCTGAAATAGGTAATTATTTCAGAATAAAGGAGAAGGGATTGGTGCAAATCAAACCTCATGATTAGTGCTCCCTGATCTTTCATGCTGTTAGAATTTCATACTGAATCAAATTCAAATGAAGCAAATTAGAAGGGCCCTAAAATATGGTTCAGTGACATGATCTCTGAGCTTGGTCTATTTTAAAAGAAAATATTAATGGTTAAGCAATTACTGATTCATATTTTTCACTTCTTTATTACTTTAATAAGCACATTACAGAAATCAAGGTGGGATTTTTATCTGTCATTTAATCTATGTGTGATTTCACGTCTGAATTCTAGTCTTTATTCACTGGAACATGTTTTCCTTGAAATACATGTTTTCCTTTACCACTGATTAAATGACAGATATAAATGTACTCTCTTATTAGGAGGCTGATTTTGCATCCCACAAGAAATCATTTTTTTGCAAGGAAAAAAAAACCCATTTGCAAGATGGCATATAAGTCTCATGTTGCCTAAATCATGAGACATTAAGGGGATTGCTCCCCAACTCAATGAAACCTCCTAATCTAAATTAAGAAGGATGCATGCTAATTCCTGCAGATTAATTCTGTGGACATGAGAGAGTTTGCACTTGGTCAGTTTTCATCTCACGACCTTTTCAAAAATAATTTTACAGGTGGTTTTTTTTTTTTTCCTGCCTCTCCATTACTCCCTCAGAGGTTTGCTGTGATAGTAAAAGAAGTAATCTATGCAAATACATTCTTATCAAGCAGAATTGAGTTGAGCTGCCTTTCTTCAACATGACAGCAGTAGGCCTTTGGGCATGGGCAGAGTGAACAGTGGGACAATGCAGATGCAGATAGAAACATCCCAGCACTGCTTCTGAATTTTGGACTATTCTTAAGACATGCTGTTGATGACATAGCTACCCTAATATTCTATGATTAATTTCAGTAGGTAGTAAAATATGTACACATGGGTATAGGCATGAAGAGGAGAGCAGAGACTGTCTTCACCACTTCTACTCCACCCTGCTGGAGGTGATTTGGCTGCAGACTCCTCTCATTGCTGCGGTTTCAGCCCGAAATTTGACTTTATTAACAGGAAGGTTCCCCAGTCATGATGAAAGGGGCTGGAGATGTGAAATGTGTACTAGTACCTTATGCACTTATTCAAGCAGAAGTTTTATCCTTGAGCCTGGCCCATTCTCCTTGTAGTGCTTGGCTTGGGGCGTGTTAATAGCCCACACTTACTGCTGGTGAAGTGCTTGGTGTCCTTGCAGTGTAGGAGACACTCTGCCAACCCAAGTTTGGAGAGTGTTTGTTAGGTCTTGACAGAATGAGGAAAAAAAGGAATATTTACAGCTAACTCCAAGGCTTCAGAAGTCAGTTTTATTGCAATTTGAGTTTGTTTGCAGCAGCAAGGGGAAATGGGAGTACTTGTGTGGTTTGCTTTGATGGTAGACATCATAGAAATTTTTTCTGAGAAAGTCAGGATTACAAAGAATCCCTGAGTAAATACATTTGTGCCTTTATTGTTCAAAATTAGTGTAAGAAGGAAGTAATGTCTTGAATAAGATTAGCCCAGCTTTGATCTGGCTATGAACTATTCTCAGGACCTTACAGAAAAAAATGACTGAAACAGTTTTATTGTTCATGATAAACTGATCACCGGAAGTTCCAAGAGAGACAAAGAATGACTGAAAATTTAAGAAAGGAACAAGGAAAACGGAACTGAAGGTTGGTTAAATATATTACTGTCAATGTGAAAACTCTGGATGTCATCTAGCAGTTTGATAAACTTTATAAAAACAAAGAGTATATAAGAAGACTAACAGAAAGGATTTTCCCCTAAACTAAAAAGTATTATGAAGTAAAACATTTACACATTGCAAGATGCATTTATTCATGTGGGTTTTTTACATGTGGACATTTATGACAAACAGATACTATTCAGAAGAACAAAGCATTAATGTGAAGTTTCATGTCAAAGTGGGAGAAGATCTAATGAAGAGTTCTAAAAATCTCCAAAAGATAAAATTATGCAGAAACTTAATTAACAAAATATCACCTGGGGAAAGATGTGAGAACTTACAAAGTATATTAATAAAATGAAAATATAAGTGTTTTTATTGAAAGGAAGCAAACTGTTAAAATAATTTTTTTTAAAAAAAGTAAGATTAAATCAAGGAATGATTGGTTTAAGGAAGCAAACTGTTAAAATAACCTACATTAAGTTCCTACATAATTTTGACAAACTGCCTGCATTCAATTTTGTGTTTTGCCAGAATAAATTTATCTAAGGAAGTGATTTTGAACTTTGCTCTAGGTCGAGCATAATAGTTAATGGTTTTGGCTGATTAACATCTTCCCTCAACAATAATACAACTGATCAAACATCTTAGATGAGAGCCAGCACGGTTGATGACATTAGTGTGTCATCATCACGCAGACAACATCAATTATGAGAAGTATAATTCTACCACTTCCAATTATCTGTCATCACCTGGAATAATTGAAAACGAAAAAAGTAGCAAACAACTGGGGAAAGGATTTAAATATTTTTCTTTCTCATGTTGTGTCTCAACAGACATCATTATGGTACTAGTGACTCACATTTTGTTTGATGAAAGTCCACACAAAAAAATTTACTGTCATGAAGGGAAATCCCCTGCAAACAAAGACACCTTTTATAACACCATTATAGGGAGAAATTTTTCCTGCTGCTTTTGCATTCTATATAAAAGCAATCATAGAATAGTTTGGGTTGGAAAGAACCTTTGAAGAACATCAAGTCTATCTCTTGCTGTGGGCAGGGACATCTTTTACAAGACCAGGTTGTTCAAAGCTCATCCAAGCTGGCTTTGAATGTATAGGCTTGCAAAAAATTAAAATCCTTAGTTGGGTGTTATATCATGCAACTAATTTAAAAAAAAATCCTCCTCCAAAATTATAAAAACCAAAAGTATAATATAGTGTTTTATCAGAGGACACCTAGTATTTTTGCAGCTCAGATCACTTGCTGACAATTGTGGGCTATTTTCAGACATACATTTTGAAATTCATTACCAAGTGTAATTGTTTAGTAAATTTAAAGAATATTATTAGCACCTCATGAGATGAAGTCTTACACATCTGTGTTAACTCTACCACACTCTCTATCCTTTCATAAGGAATGTGCACGTTTCAGTAGGAAGAGTTCTGAAAACTCTGTGCTAAACTCTACAGTATTAGAGGTTTAGACCATGGTGCAAGACTAAGAGTTCTGCTTTTATAGCTACTCCAATGTGCACATGAACTCTCCCAGGCTGTGAGAGTATCTCTTCTGGTAAGAGGGCTTGCCCATGCAGATCCACTGCAGGTTAACACTTTTGGTAGCCGTGGGTCCACACAGCACCAACTACATGTCATTCAACAAAAATAAACATGGAGCCATGTTTTAAGGAGGCAAAAAATTATTAAATGATAAATTAGGCCTACAAATGCTTCAAGGTTTGCATTCTGATCTTGTACCAGGCGCACATGACAGCAGTCCAGAGGACATTCTGTCTCTTACAGAATGGCATTATTGCCTGTTCAGTAGATGAGCAGAATATGCAGAAAGATGAAAAGCATATGAAGGCCTCAGGGTTTTTCCAGCCCTTACTGGTTATTGGCAAGGGAGGATTGCCAGAATATGACAGATGTCAGTTGCCAAGAGGCATGTGTCTGTTGTCCTTTGTCACGGATCTCTTCAATATTCCTGCTCCTTTATGGGGGTGTGACGCATTCCCCCCAGGCCCCCGTGTGTCCCAGGCTGTCACCAGCGGGTCAGCGTAAAGAGTGCGAAATGAGATTTGTTTATTATAACTTAACTGAGATTCATTTATTATAACTTAACTGAGATTTGTTCATTATAACTTAACAGAGATTCATTTAGTATAACTTAACTCGAAGACAGAGCAGAGGCTAGGACCTAAGAATCTCTAAATGAAAAGTGAAAGCAAAAGCTCTAACTAAAAGAAAAATGAAAGCAGAACTCTCTCTCTCTGGGCAGGACAGTGGGTTTTAAGGGACTCCTTAGGGGGCCGAGTTCAGGGTAAGGGTACAATAGGGAGAGAGTAACAAGGCAGGGATTACAGTACTGAAACTAATAAAGAAGCACAGAGGGAGGGGAACAATTTGAAAAACTAATAAGGCATCGAAAATTGGGAGGTTGATAGGGAACAGTTTGGAAGAAAAGGCAAGATTTAAGAAGGATTGACAGCTACGCAGGTGAATGCAATTTAGATAGTACTAACAGTACAGTGAAGGGATGGGGGTACAACTTAAGACTAACTAATTAATATAGGGGACAGCAAAACAACCCATTTAACATAAAAACTGCAACATAATACTGCAACAGTCCTTAAAAGGAGCACATTAGACACCATGTATAGGAGTCTGAGGCATTCAATGAAGCCTCTGGAATGAGGGTGGAGAAAATCATTGGGCAAACTGGAAGCATGGCAGCTCCTTCATCAAGAGGACAGTACTTACAGAGAGATCCTGGCCAAGTAAATACCATTCTGTGGAAGCTGACTTGCAGGCCTGACTGACAAGTGTCCAGAATGGGTTCTGAATATGTACAATTTGACTCACGATTAACGTGATTAATGTTGTGCTCCATCCAGGAAAAACTCTCAGCAGAACTTATTTGCTGTAGGCACAATATCTCATTGATGAAGCTGAATTGCTTTCAGGTCTGAAGTTAAACTGCTTACAGATACTTCAGAGGTGAAGAGAAGCCTTATCAAGGAGCTGTTGGAGAGAAGGAGATTGATGTAGAAACAGAGTTAGTATAATGAATCTTAAGTATCACAGAATCGAAGAATCACAGAATCACTGGGTTGGAAGAGACCTTCAAGATCATTGAGTCCAACCCATGCTCTAACACCTCAACTAGACCATGGCACTGAGTGCCACATCCAGCCTTTTTTTAAACACATCCAGGGATGGTGACTCCACCACCTCCCTGGGCAGGCCATTCCAGTACTTTATCACTCTTGAGTTACCCCTGAGTCTCCTTTTCTCCAGGCTAAACACTCCCAGCTCCCTCAGTCATTACTCACAGGGTTTGTGTTCCAAGCCCCTCACCAGCCTCGTTCCCTTCTCTGGACACGTTCAAGCATCTCAATGTCCTTCCCAAACTGAGGGGCCAGAGCTGGACACAGCACTCAAGGTGTGACCTGACCAGTGCTGAGTACAGGGGAAGAATGACCTCCCTGCTCCTGCTGGCCACACCATTCCTGATCCAGGCCAGGATGCCATTGGCCCTCTTGGCCACCAGGGCACAGCCTGGCTCATGTTCAGCTGCTGTCACCAGAACCCCCAGGTCCCTTTCTGCCTGGGCACTGTCCAGCCACACCATCCCCAGTCTATAGTGCTGCAGGGGGTTGTTNCCAGCACAGAGTGCTCCTGTCCAAGCCACGGGCTGCCAGCTTATCCAGGAGTGTGCTGTGGGACACAGTGTCAAAGGCCTTGCTGAAGTGCAAATAGACAACATCCACAGCCCTTCCTGCATCCACCAGGTGGGTCACCTGGTCATAAAAGGAGATCAGGTTGGTCAAACATGACCTACCCCTCCTAAACCCATGCTGGCTGGGCCTGATACCCTGGCCATCCTGGAAGTGCTGTGTGATGACACTCAGTATAAATTGCTCCATTACCTTACTGGGTACTGAGGTCAGGCTAATCCTGTAATTACCAGGATCCTCCTTCCCACCCTTTTTGTGAATGAATCTGATACTGGCCAGCTTCCAGTCATCCAGAACCTCACCAGTGAGCCAGGACTGATTGTAAATGATGGAGAGTGGCTTCACAAGCTCATCTGCCAGCTCTTTCACCACTCTGGGATGGATCACATTTGGGCCCATAGACCCAGGGACTTCTTAAGCTTTCATGGTGTGCTTCAGGTATAGGAGAATCGTATATAGGCCCTTTATTGTTTAAAAACCCCATTATTTCTTTGTCTTCTACATTTCTACATGAGCAGGAGGTTTATATGTAGTTTATGACTTAGAAATCATCCTTTGTCTCACTAGACAGTAATTCCAGTAGGAAGTATCAAAGGAATGGGATACTCAGGATAAATGAGTATATTGGAGAACCTCTGTGCTATCTAGCATCATTGGAAGAGCATATTTTGCTTCAGAAACTTGGAAGAATATATAGTGATTTCTAAAGCACTTGAACTGACTGAAAGAAAATGGCTCTAAGTACAGGTCATCTTGAAAAATCATGGCACAAAAGTCATTTAAGTTTGGTGGATTTCTATACAAAGTGAAAAGGAACATGTTTACAATGAATAGTGAACTTCTTACTCATTAAAATTTTCCATGTCAAGTAATTGGATTTTATTTCCTTTCAGTTTGTTTGCTTTTATGCAGTGTGGAAGTGTATTCAACATGTCAGATTCTTTCCATTCAGAAATACAGACTGAATGTAGGTATAAATGTGTTTCTTCTCTCATCACATGATGAAAATTTATTTAATCTGGTTTTTGTGAACTGCTTCTCCAAAAGGTGTAAATGATCTCTTTCAAAGAGAACTTTCTGAGCTGTTTTATAGTTTAGAAACAGAACTGCAAGGAATAGTATGAAAACAAATCAGGTTTAGTGGGTTTTTTTTTACTATTGCTCTTTAGTATGTCAAGCCAAGAATATAGGAATACAACATGCAAATTATTTCAGAGGTCTCCAAAATCTCCATCTTCAATCTGCAGATAAATATCACATATTATTCATAATTTCATGCTATTGAAATTCCCAAAAGCTACCTTTGTTTTGATTCTTTACCTCCTTTTCTGTACAAATTTCATTGTCTCTGATAGGATTCTGCTAAGCTTAGAAGACTGTTCCTTAGGAGATACTTTAAAATAAGAAAACTAGTGGAAAAAAAGGAAAAACATAGTTTAAAATACAATTACAGTTCCATTAAGAGTTACTAACCTAGTTTTTAGAGCATTTGGAGTTGTAGGAGCAGTTGGCTATTATCATCTTGTACTTATATATATGTACTTAGAAACTGGAAAACTTCAGGATGGGACATGTGACCATACATCCGATTGCACCAATGTGAAACTGCACTCAGTGCAGTTCTGCTTTCACTTCAGCAATAAGAAAAAGGGAAAGAGAAGGAGCATTTAATTCTCTCTATATGTTGTATGGAGATGTTAATAGAATTTTCAGTTCCAAAAGCTTTTATGTTTTTGGAGAGAAATAATGAGAAGTGACAATAGGAAACAGCCAGGCAAAATTTTGTGTGCCTGTTAAAGCCTTGCAGAACATGCAAGATCTTGCAGAATTAGTGCTTTTTAACTTAATTTTCATGCTTTCTATTTAGTGAAAATTTATTCTCAATGGCATCCTTCTAAAGGTGGATCAGCATTGGGTACTAAAGATATTTAATTTTTCTCTGGCAATAATGAACCTATTTGATCCCAGCCACTAGCAAGTTAATACACAAATAAAATTAGAGATGGTCTCCTTTTTGTTTTTTTCAATGATACAGAATGAAAACTAATTATTCAACAATAATAATGAAGTTTAAAATACTGATAAAATCTTGTTTAATGATGGGTGCGTTCTATATCTATTATATCTATTTATATTTGCTAAAACCGTAACAGCAAAGGAAAGAAGATTGTTTCATTGCTCAGTGCTCCAGGTCTATTGCAGCTATTCTTGACTTCAGAGAGCTTCTTAAGACTTTTTCCCAAACAAGCAAAGGATAAAACATGTCTGTCCTACCACAGACATCTAAAGGTTAGATGCCTTGAATAAGGCTTTGTAGACAGTGGAGAGAAACATGCTGTAATTGACCTCAGCCTGGTTAAAGCACCTCAGCAGAGCAGGGTGGGAGTACCTCCATCTATCTGTAGATTGTGAAACAAAGGTTATAGTGACCAATTTAGACATGGATGTGTAAAGTCAGAAGTAAATCCCATCACAGTGCTTACCTAGGCCATTTCTGGAGCTTTCCTATTTTTCCTCTACGCAGTAGAACATAGTAACTTCAGAATTCAAGTTTTTCTACATAAAAAAACTTTTAAATTTTGGTAATTCTCATTTTGATTGTCAATAAAAATATAATTGTAATAATAATTTTGAAAATCATTAATATAATTTTGTAGAAGCATAAATCTTTCCAGTCTTTGAGAAGCTTCTTTTATTACATTCCTTTGCCCTGACTGTTCCTCCACAGATTTCTTCCCATTGAGTAATACCTTATCCATCTTACAGTTCTTGTTGTGATATATAGTATCTCTGTTACTATAATTAGTTATATATTGTTGAAAAAAACTTTCCTTGTAGATTTGAGTGCTGGTCTAAGATAGTACTTATCACATTCTATAAACGTCTCCTGCTAATCCTGCATGATCAACCTTTGACAACGAAATATTGATTTTTTTTGTTTCCCTTCACGTTTCTATGGATCCTGTCTTGCTGCACGTCGTACTAAATTCTGCATGCTTTGAAATTTTCAAGAAGTATTGCTTAACTGAAATGTTCTTCTTGGCTGGTAATGTTACCATACTGTCTGTAATGATCAAAATGTTTTTAAGTGCATGCTAAGATAGAGAGTGGTACTGTAACTTACAAGGCCATTGACCAGGTGTGGTGGGTTGATTCGGTTCACCGGTCTCCTTTTTGACAGATACTCAGCTGTTCTGACTCCAGTGGGACAGGGGAGATAATAGGAAGAGCAAAGGTGAGAAAACCTGTGGGTTAAAAATACTTAATAAGCAAAATAAAGAGCAATAATAAAATGGAATTAAAAAAATACAAAAGTACACACTGACCACCTCCTGCAAATAGGTCAATGCCCAGCCAGGCTCTCAGCAATTTCTCTCATCCCACTCAGATTTTATTGCTAAACCTGGTTTTATATGGCAGAAAATATCCTGTTTAAACAGTTTATGTCAGTTACCTTTGTGTGTCCCCTCCTAACTTCTTGCACACCTCCAGCCTGCACATTGGGAGGCAGAGTGGGAATATCTTGATGCCATGGAAGGACTTCTCAGCATAACCAAAACACAGGTGTGTTAGCTACATTTTTAGTCACATTTTCAAAATATCCCTTGGTCCAAACCAGCACCGTGACAGACTGCCATGAGCAAAATCCATCCATCCCAGCTCAGTTTCTAGCCCTTAGTCCATGCAATGCATGCCATGCTCAAGTCTTACACTATCCAATACAACCCTACTAAGCACCACTCTCTTTCCTGTCATGTGATACATATAGATGCAGACATGATTCTCATAGTCTATGGATCCCCTCTGAAAAATTCATAAAATGTCCATCGAGTTGTTTGATGCATAGCTTGGCCTTCATGTATTGTGGGGGTTTGTCAGGGCAGGAGAGGTTGTGTTAGATTGTTGGCTCAGGTTGGGTCATTGCAGTGCTTGCCTGTCTTCTTGCAAGGCTCGTTCTCCACTGATTCAGGTGATTCTTGATACAGTACTTCCTATAATATGCAGATCAAATCACAGTTTATTTTCCTCAAGGGTTTAACATCCTTGGGGCATACAGTAGATATCCCCATTCTTCCACATTACCCATGAGTTGTACCCAGGTCTTTGAACAAATTGCCTCCAGGGGCAGTGCTGACCTTGTGCGTCTGCAGGTGCCTACTGACAGAGGCTCCAGTGGAGTTGTGCTTCCTGGCAGGAGCCCACAGAACATTTCCTCTCTTGGTCCTGTCTGGAGTGGCCCGTGGGGGATGCATGAACTGTTGCTGCTTGTCCTGTGCAACAGCTTGTTCCCGAGGGCTTCAGTCAAAACAGTTCTCTTGGATCACTCAAGAGAGAGAACTCACAAGCAGACTGCGAGTCCTGGAACATGCATTCTACAGAATTTCATATTTCCTAGGAAAGTTTATTTTTCTCTGTCTGCTAACCAGTGGGGGCATGACTTCTGCCTCATTGTATCTGTTGGGGTGTGATGATGCCTCTCTTGCCATCTCATTCCTCATGACTGGATCTCTCATACAAGGTCTTCCTTTGTTTTATTGAAAAATCAGTTTTTGGAACAATGTGAATTTTTCTTTTCTCTTTCTCAAACATTTCTTGTGCTTTGTTGTCCCACACAAATATGTTTTGGAGGCCTTCTTCAAGTATTAAAGAGAAATAGCAGTTCTCAACCAAGTTGTAAACACAGCTATCTACACAAAACTTCAGCATAAAAGAACTATTCCTACAGGCTTTTCTGAGGTCTGAAAAAATGAACCAGAAAATTCAACTACTGAGAAAATACACAAGGGATGTCCACAGTTAACTCAAGACATAGCCAAAAAAAAAAAAAAAAAAAAAAAAAAAAGGCTTTCCAAGAAGGCTAAGGATTAAGGGATTGATTCTGACCCAGAGGAGCTAACACTAGGTAGCATAACTAGATATATTCTTTCTCCTTAGAAATTCTGCCTCTTTTTAATCTTTTTCCAGTGTTGCAAATACATCCTTATTTATTTTTCAGATTGAACTTATAATTTTTTTTCATAATCATTCAGTAGCACCTCAAATCACATTAAAACCACTTTTGTCTTCACATGCAGAGGTGTATGTGTAAAGTTCTTGTAAGCAAGATTGCATATCCTCTCTTGTTCCTTCTTCCTGCCTGTAAGGAAAGTTTTGTCCCAAATTCCATTCTTTTGGAAAGCCTTCAGCTCTCCACCATTAAACTTAGTCCACTGCAAACTCATTCTCTCCCTGAGCATCTATCTGTTGATGCATTCTCAGGTTACCTGTAGGAGCTTGACTGTCCAGAAACATCTCAGCATAAGTTTGGAAGGAAACATCCAGTGTAACTCCTTGTTCTGCCCTAACAATCTCTGTATGCTGATCAGGATCCTGCAGACAGGTTTAGAGAATTTCAATGTTAATTATGCAGGACAATTTCTACTCTTCATCAGCAGTATTTTATTTGAATCACTATTGGAAGTCTCTTTTCTCCTTTTTCTTGGACTTCTATCTCCATACAACATTTTGCTATAGCAGTGATTGTGTAAGAATGCTGAAAAAGCAGATGTTATGGTCTGGTATCAGCTAGAAGGTATTATCTTTGTCCTGCTGATTACTAGTTTATGATTCAAAAACATTAACAAAAATATGGGCTAGAAAGCTAAGCAGAATAGACCTCTTAAGGTTCCCATTTGAAATATCTTCATAGTACTATCATAAAACAATTGCAACTGCTCTTCAAGAACAATTTCTAAAAACAATTTGTACACACAGACATAATTTCCTAATAATCTCCTAGAGCTTTTCTTCTATGCTTACCTCTGACTTGCTTTTAGTTTATCTAAAAAGTTTATTGAAGTAAAATAAAATGCATATAATTTACATCTTTGGTCACTAAGTGAGTTGCTCCATAAAAAGAGAGAACCAAATTGAATTAATGTGACAGATGTAATTTCCATTTATGTCAGATCAGTCTTCTAGAAACTTGTAATACTCCAAAGTTTTTCAAATATTTGGCATGACAAAATATATTCAAGTATATTCTAAAATATTTCTCAGATTAATGTATGAATTATCACCCATGAATTATGCATGAATTTCATCTGAAACTGTTGAATATATATATAAAATCTAAATGTTCACTACTCCCACTGTTACTGTCTCTATAGTGTGTTCCATTTTTTCATATTAAAATTAATTTGACTTCCATTTACTTTTGTGAAGACTCAAACAAATTGTTGAATACTCCAGCACTGTCTGCAGTTTGTCTTTTGTTTATTAAACCACTCTCCTCTCTTATCTTTTTAGTTCTGATACTTTAATAGAAATTTTCTGCAATTTCTCCAATCGAAATATATTTCATATCACAATCCTTCTGAATTTATCAGTCTAAATGTTTGTTATTCCTTTATAGCACAGAATTTTTCCAGATTTCACACAATTCTCTTTAGATTTTTGGGTATTTGAAGATTTACTAATTCTGTCTCTGAATTCTCTAAACAAGTTTGTCTTTATGTATTTAGAACAGCTCCTTTCAAAAGTTACCAGTTCACTTGAACATCTTTAATTCCTTATATTATCTTCCCAGGAAGTCTCAGTCTCATCTCCCTAGGTTGTATCAAAGCTGTTTTCCCAGTTCCCCAGTAGCAGGCTGTTATTTCATTATACTTTCTCCAGTTTATTTCTCACCTTTGGGTTTTCAGTCAATTGCTTTCTGACAGTTAATACACTGTCAGAAACTAACAGATTCTGTTTTGCCATAGCCAAATTCCCACCTTCCTGAAGCCAGAAGTGTGTGCTCAACACTGACAATCTGATCACTTGCTTTGCCTGCACCCTGACACATGGGCTTCTTATAATCAAAAGGTTGTATGAACAGCAAAAATCTACCTTTATTACCTGTCCTTTGGATGGTTCTGATGGCAGCTCAAACACTCCTTCATCTGCCTCCTCTTCCGATTTTCTGCTTCATGTAAGATCCTGAGCACAAAACAATGTGTTCTTTCCCCTTTTCATCTTCACCCACAGATAGTGTACTGGCTTCTTTCCTTTCTTTTCCTGTTCTTTATTTGATGCCATTTTGTTGTATTACAAAGACAGTACCAAGTTTTCTTTTTATTGAAAAAGAGAAAAATTCAGGCAAAAGAATTTATTTATTTTGACTTTTGTTTCAAAAAGTCTCTTACTCTTAGACTTCCTCAAACTTTGTATGATTTTTTATAAAAAAACCCCTTATCCTTTTTCTGCATGAGAAGAGAAAATGCCTGGCAAGACAGAAAAAAGTCTCTGTTTTTCTCATATGCTTTAGATTCTAGACAGATAAAAACAACAGAAAGGCTGAGGCTGGAAGGGACTTCTGCAAGTCATCTAGTCCAACCTTTTACTGAAAGCAGAACAAAGTTCAGGTCAGGTTGCTCAGGATCTTGTCCTATGAAGTTTTGAATATCTCCACAGATAGAGAGGATGATGAGGAATTTTTAATTGTGTTCAATAAAATTATCTTCCTCATGATTTCACATAAATGCTCCAACTGGTTTTGAACACATATTTTATGTATGTTATATGTTCTGACTTCCCATGGAAGTCAACACTGACTGGGAGAGCACCTGAAGCTTTTATATTTTTAGCTGTCTAAATCCGGTTGTAATTACATAAATTTGTTGTGAGGAAGGGCAGGGAGAGAAAGTCCTGAGAGGGCTGACATCTAGGCTTGGTTTAAGGCAAACACTTATCTTATCAACCTACTGTTAATAAACTCGCTAAAACAATAAAGACCCAGATTTAATTTTAACTTGCTTTACTGGCCTGCTTTAGCAATGGCTAAAGGTGATAGCTTGGAAAAATATTAATCAGAGTCAGCTATTTAAAGTCAGACATGTTTTTTGGCAGTTTCTTCAGGGAAGTTCATCTAACAGCCATCAACCATGAAGATTCTTACCTACCTCTTGGCTTACAGAAGGTTCCTGCTCATTGTCCTCACCCCACTGCTTTTACTTCCACTTCCACTTATCATCAAAACCAAAGTAAGTGACCTGCTTGGAGAGAGAATTATTTTGCACCTGCATGTAAAGACAGAGAGTCACAGCCCTTTTCAGATTAACAGGATTATAGATAGTTTGGGTTGGAAGAGACCTTAAATGAATAATGATACAATTATTTTTGTCAACAAATTGTGGTTTTGTTGGTTTTTTTTGTCAACTCAGTGTATTTTCACAGAAATGTAGAGAAGACAGCTTCAACGTAAAATTCTGTACTGGATGCATGAAGCTCTGAATCACGTATTTGTTTTCTAACAACATCTGTACTGCATTGAAAATATTCTTCTTTTCATTATTTTTTGCACTCTTTTAAACAGCTCTGTATAATTGACAATGAAGATGAATTGTCAGGAAAAAACATTTTGTTTAATGAAGTGTTTTATGTTCATCATATGTTTTGTTGTCTGATAGGAAATGACTGAAATCAGTGATCTGACAAATTCCCTCAAGTTCCTAAACAGAGTAAAATTTATGACAGGACATCATATTGAAATAAGTTCTGGCATTCACTAACTCTTGTGACAACTCCAAGCTGATGAAACAGCTATTGAACAATGTCATTAGTGACTCTATTTGGTACAGCTCTGATGCCAGAAGAATTAAATGGAATTCTGTGATGTGGTAGCATGTGTGCATTGTACATACCATGTATGACAATAGAGGAAAATTTGGTTCTGACATCCTTGCATCACAATTTGATGCTGGTTACAGAGCCATGTATTTCACACTCTTACATCACAGCTCCAATATTTGTTTCCTTTCTGAGAGGAAACTCATGGGAAATTCGTAATGTGATAGGACTTAAGTGAGATGAATGTTTGCTAGGTGAATGGATATTTTCAAATTCTTTCATAAATAACAAAAATTTCTTCCCCAAAATAAATGATAGCCACAGCTGGCTGACTTAGGTTTAATATTGTTGTTTTCCAGTCAAAGGTTCCAAGAACCACATCATTAAGCTATTCCTTTTCCAGTACAAACTATCTCTGCTGCTGCTGAGTAATTTCATACCCTAACCAGGGGCACTAAGTGTTCCTAACCATTTTCCTTAAAAACAGAAATATAAATTAAAAACTACACAAAAGAGATTTCTAGCACTCTGGAAGAAACTAGGTTTACTTCACTTCATTATATTTGTCTGGGGTTGCAGTTTACAGGCAGCATTGAAAATTTTTTTCTCCTGGAAGAAAAAAGAAAAAAAAAGGAAAAAAGAAAAAAATCTCCTGGTTTTAAGGAGTTAAAACAAAAGATACTCTCTAAATTTATGAGAAACAACAGCTGGTTTCTTGTCAGTCTGGCATGATACCTTTTTTGTTAGATGATATCCTTGACTTATTGCTACTGATGACAAAAGTTCAGGAGAGAAAAAATTTGACCAATTATTTACTGTGAGTACTCCTGGAGTCTTAAAGGTTTGCTTACAGAGGCAGAATGCTTTTGATTCATAGGAATTCATAGCCTGAGCATGCTCCAGAATGACCTAGATGATTAATTGTCCTTGAAGGAATAGGCAGCTGACTTTTCCCCAACTTTCCAGAATGATAGAATTTAAATAATTTTACTATCTCCTAGAAAAAAAAAAAAACAACAGCTCTCTACACTTATTTTACTGACTGTGTTTCTCAGCAGGATTACAGTCAATAGCACACAATAAATACCCTAAATGTTGGTCCTTTGACTCATACTTTTTCCAGGTGTGGGGAATCTCTGTACTGATGGAGCTGTATTTTTTGAATTGTGATTTCCCCCTGGATGATCATGTTTTCATTGGTCCCTTTTGTATTCTAGGAAGCAGAATGTGCATACACATTGTTTGTAATTGCCATCTTTTGGCTCACAGAAGCTTTGCCACTGGCTGTTTCAGCTTTGCTCCCTGCCTTTATGTTCCCATTGTTTGGTATAATGTCGTCCAAGGAGGTAACCTTTATTTTTCTCTTTTTTATACTGTGCATATCAGGAATCAAAACTCCAAAGAATGAAATGCATAATTTTGAAATATGTCAGGCATATCCATGGATTTGCTGAGTGCCGATTACAATAGCTCTACCTCAAGACTTGCTTACAAGCTTTGTCTTCAGGATTTGTTCACATTTCTTTAATAATTTCTTTAATAATTTCTTCTACATAGCCTATCAGTGTTTAGATGCCAGTTGATGGGAAAATGCTAGATAATTATGAAATATCCTTAATATTAGAGAGGCAAAAGGTCACAATAATGACCCCATGTGCAAACTGCTGAGTATACACCTTTGTGCCAAAGAGAGGAAATCACAGCTAATCATAATCTAAGTCTATGTCTAAAGTTGTTATTTTACCTGTTGGATAGATAAAAAGTAGCAAAACCAATATTTAATTGCTGATTTACTATGTATGTTAGATGTGACTGATGATTTTAGGTTGTTCTGTCCCAAGCTTTATTTTTATTTTGTTTTAACCATATACACTTTAGTGCATTTACTCTTGAATCATTTGGTTAAATGAATTTAACTGTTCCAATGAACTAAACAGTTTCATTTTAAGCAAAAAAAAGTCTCTTTATTTATTTAATAATACAATCTGAATTTTTTCATTAAAGCAATATTATCAAATGCTTAAAGAAATTCATCACTTAATTTTTTAAAAAATGGATTTGTTTTTTGTTTTTTAATTTTGTTTCAGGTAGCAGCTGGTTATTTCAAAGACTTTCATCTGCTGCTGATTGGAGTGATTTGTTTGGCAACGTCAATAGAAAAATGGAATCTGCATAAAAGAGTGGCTTTAAAAATGGTGATGCTGGTGGGTGTCAACCCCGCATGGTATGTGCTAAACAATGTCCGGGAGGACAATAATACTCAGGGAAAGCTATGTATTCCAGAAATAATTGCCTACTGCTTTTTCCACAGTAGAAACCCAGCCTTTCTTTTCTACTCAAGCAAAGTGGATATGTAAATTGATATGAGAAGTTTGTAGGTGACACTTTAATATTTTTCTGAAAACCTAATTGAAAGTTCTCTGCAGTGCTTCTGTTCATAATAAGGATCCTCTGAACAAAAAGTATGATTAGTTTGTGAGTAATGCAGGGGTCTTGTTTCTTGATGGTCGTTGGAACATTCCCACCGCATGCCTACAACACAAAATCTGTTCTATGCTGATTTTTTTCTTATTATTTATTTCAATAGTGTTTTCAAAATTCTGGACATTCCTAAAAATACAAAAGGAGTTCAAATACACAGTGAGGGGGAAAACCATCATAAAACTAAGTAGGTGGTGGGGAAGGAAAAACACATTAACGTAATGTCTTAAGGTGTTTTCCTTTGTTTACATATGAAAAAAACATCAAAGGATAGGCACTTCCTCGGCTGGATGAGGTGACAATGGAAAAGAAATCACACTCTCTGCTTACTCACTATCAACATCTTAGGAAGTGAAAAATCTTCCTTTGCTTGCTCTACAAGCTTGCAGAAAAGGTTTAGGCTGACAGAGGCATCTGTCAGTGTAGCAGTAAGGCTGCACACAGGAGCCACAGAGCAAGTTTAGCTTCCCAGAACACACCATGCTCATGACTCCTTACCATGAAGCAGAAAGGAAGCAAACGGTCAGAAAACCAGAAACCCCAGGTCTAAAATAATAAGATGCATCTTAAGTGATTTAACTAATAACACTTCATAGGAATGCTGGATTATTTCTATTCCTCAGTAATTTGACTGACCTTATTTTAAATATCACATGTATTTTGATTTTGTTCTGCCTCTTCTGATAGCTGGTAGCTTTCTGTTTGGAGAAAATTCTCCTTACATTCTTGTTCTACTGCCTCTTGTTATCTTAAGCTGTATTTTTGTGCTATGCAGGTTTAGTTATTTCAACTTGTCTTTTGAACACTCCTAAATTCTCATCTTTTAGCTGAAATGTTGAAAGGGAGAACACAAGTGGATGGTGTGCTGTGCTAAGCTGAACATTGCTGGGGAACTTGCTGTCAACAGTCAAACCTGAAGCCAGCATCTGATGATAGCTAAAGCAACTGCAGAGAGTTGTAACCCTGAGGAGGCATCCTTCAAATCTATCACAATTCCTGATCATGACAAAGGGATGATCAAATGAAGAAATGATTTGTGAAGGAGTGGATCTACCCACCTCTCAGCATCTGCTGCTCACAGCTGTGCCCACGGCAGGCACGGTGCTGCTCTCTGCTCACTCCCTCCTCAGCTGCTCCCTGGCAGCAACCCCTGTGCACACTGCAGCCCCAGCCAGCCCCAGGCAGAGACACCATCGCACAAGACCTCTGCATTAGAGCTCATAAAGGGTGCAGCAGTGAAAATAGAATAGCAAGAGACTTCTGGATTCTGCACTGTATATTCCTCCTGAGAAACTGATGTGTATCAGAAATATGTGGCCAGCAAGACCAGGATAGGGACAGTCTCCCAGTACTCAACACTGGTGAGGCCACACCTCAAACCCTGTGTTCAGTTCTGGGCCCCTCACTGCAAGATAGACATTGATAGACATTGAGAGGCTGGTGCAAGTCCAGAGAAGGACAATGAAGCTCATGAAGGGTCTGAAGCACGAGTCTTATGAGGAGCAGCTGAGGGAGCTGGGGTTGTTTAGTCTGGAGAAAAAGCATCTCAGAGGTGGCCTTGTCGCTGTTTAAAACTCCTTGAAAGGAGGCTGTAGCCAAGGGAAGGCCAGCCTCTTCTCCTGGGTAAAAAGTGAAAGGACAAGCATGGCTTCAAGTCGGGCCAGAGGAGGATTAGATTGGAAAATAGGTAAAATTTCTTCAGTGAATGGTTGATCAGGCATTGGAACTGGATGCCAAGTTATTGAGTCATCATCCCTGGAAGTATTTGAAGATGTGCAGATGTGGCACTTAAGAATATAGTTTAGTGGTGCACTTGGCAGTGTTATGTTTATGGTTGGACTTGATGACCTATAGGGTTTTTCACAGCCCAGATTATTTAATGATCCTGTAAAGGCTTTCTGTCATTTAAGCTATGCAGTAAAGTCTGCCAACTATAAGAGAAAGGTGAATATGTCTATACAACCTGAAGAACTAGAAAGGGTAATAAAATACAGGTTGTGCACTACAAAGCAAAGAGTGACTTTATAGTTGGATATAATGCATAATATTAAGATTTGTGTAAGATTCCATGAGTAAAGTTTTTAACAATACCACGGGGAAAATAATTCAGAAAAACTGGGGATGAACAGGATGGGATATATTTTATTATTTTGCAATCACTTTTAGAGTCCTTCAGTAGAGCCCACCACATTGTAGCAAATGGTCACCTGACCATCCATTATACCTGACCATCAATCCATCTAATGCTGGAAATTTAAGATGAATAGTTTTGAAATACATTAGCAAATATCTTTATTTGTTTTTATTTTTAAATCCCCTTGCAAGTTCTACTGAAATGGTGTTTTTTCTACAGTGTGAAAATTCATATTCAGTGTGCTTATTCTGACCCATATTTTCTGGATAAGAAACAATTCTTCTTCAACTTCTATCTGAGGACCTAATAAAAAACTGCCTAAATTAATGGGTTTACGTTATGGATGACAATTTGTGTTGGATCAGGTCTGTGATTTCCTGGTCTTCAGATGATTTGATCACTATACAATTAAAAGTGCTCAGTGAAAGACAATGAGAAAAAATCCAGCTTGAAATGTTGAAATGTTGTTGCTATTAGCTGATATGAAAGGCTGTAAGAGACATTTTGGTGGTAATTTTACATCATCAAATAATGTTTATGTGATTTTTATATAATTTCTATATTGGCTTCATGTACCAAGTAAAACAGACATTTTTTGTGAAGCTTCTGATTAAGTCTGGGCAAAGAACCTTTCAAATTGCACAGATGCCTCCTGAGAGAATGGTGTAACACCCCCATCCCTCCACTGAGTTCTCTTGCTGTGATGGTGTATGGCAGGTGTCTGTCAAAGTAATATCACTGACAGCACCTTGGAACAGGCAGTCAAGAGGACTGTTCACTTTCCACCCCCAAGACATGCATTAAGAACAGCATTGTGACCTCTGTTCTAAATTTACAATCCAACTTCACCACACATGACATGGAATGTTTGATTTTTCAGTCATTAATGCAATTCAGTGTATTGCACTACTATTTGTAGTAAACTTAGAAAAAACTGAGCCAAGACCAAATTAATGAATTGTAATGACCTTCCATTTCCCATTTAATATTGAAGATGAAAATTATTGAAGCCCAAATAATGCCTGCACTTGTCTTGGTGCTCTGAATAAGAACTAAGTTTTGCACCACTTATTGAATTTTTAATATTTCTTCCTATAACAACTTAACTGGTATATCTAGAGGACTTAATAGTCTAAGTGATAACTCCAGGGTTTTGACCTAGACTGTACAATATGAGGTTAATAACATCAGCAGTATAGCCATTTTAACTTTCATTTGAATTTGTGACATGCATGGTGCTCTTTCTTCAAACACCATTCAAACACACTATAATTGTGTAAATAAATATTCTTGCTTCTGCTTCACTTTATAACATATTTGAACCTCTAAAATATGATCATTTTGGTGTCTTAGATCAAGACAACTTTAATTCAAAAATGTTTTCAGAATTACAAGTTTTAAATTTTCAGTCTTTCAACATTTCTGTTGACAAAGTTCTCTACTTATATTACATAGAGTGATGATAGGAGGTGTTACTGTAGCAGTCACAGACTCTTCTCTCCTATTCCAGGCTTACTCTGGGTTTCATGGTTAGCTGTGCCTTCTTGTCAATGTGGCTCAGCAACACCTCTGCTGCTGCCATGGTGATGCCAATTGTGGAAGCTGTAGCCCAGCAGATCATCAGAGCTGAAACAGAGGCTGACGAGCTGGAGCTGTCCTGCTCTAACGGCTCCATCAACCCAGCGCTGGAGCTGGACGGTAGGCACGCACTGCAGCCCTGTCCCTGCACCTCCCTCGGCAGAAATGAACACTGCAAGCACCAGTGCATGCCCAGAGAGGTGCTGGCACCATCACGTGCTTCACTGTGAGGCTTCTCCTGCGTTACTGGGTGTGAGCTCTCTCATGATCACAAAGATAAATTAAACCTCAACAGGTGCAGAGGGTGGCAGTTGGATGAGAGGAGGGGAGAAGGGAAAGGGCTGGCTTATCAGCCTCTCTTAGCAGCCTTATAAGATGGCTGGAAAGAAATAAAACTCCAGGCTATAGATATACTAAGCCTTAAATGTTAGCACAAAAAAGGAGCTCTTTAAGCTGTAGGGTAATGTTGGAAGAACAACTGAATCTAAGATGATTACCTACACACAGTTGGATTGTAAATTAGAAATATTTCTCCTCATTAGAAGATTCAGATTCTGAGGAACAGGAGTCATGAAAGAGTAGGGCACAAACCAACTGTTTCTGAGACTGGTACTTGCAAATGTATTGATGGGATGATGTGAAGTGAGTGCATGGGATGAGACATGCTGATGGAACCTTTCCAGTTTTACTCCTTCAAATGTTGTTCTGTCTTTGCATCACTGTCTTACAGAAAATATAGGAGAATACGAAAACCCAGATTGGAAAGAGAAAGAAAAACGAGTTAATGGGTAATTGTTAATAATTCAGTAAATTCTGTTCTAAAAATTCATCTAAATAGAATATTTATTTGTTACAATACATGCCTTTGTTTTTCCAGATATAACAACAATGTGGATAGTACTGTATGCACAGTTGAAAAGGAAAATGAAAAAGGAAATGAACAGGTACTTAAAATGTCTTTTTATTATGCAATGAAACTTAGTTTTAACCTAAATCTCACTTCTACTCCACACCTATAATGGCACAGGTTGCAATGAAGATGGTTACATGTGAATAAGAAACATACCTGTAGTCACACACATGTACACACTTTGTTGTTATAGCTATTTCATTACTGGTTTTGTCCTCCCATTTCACACAAGTTAAGGAAACCTCATATAGAGTACAAACTCTATATATCAGGTGTGTATATGTATCAATCTATACAGAAGCAGTTCTATAAAGACTAAGATCAGGGAAAGAACTTCAGGATTTAGTTCCTTTTCCTTTGTATGAATAACTGCATTAGCAGTGTAACTGTGAACCAAACCACACTGCAGACAATTATATTGCCAGTAAATTTTCTGGCTCTTCTGAGATATCCTTGAGTTCTATTTTTGTGCCTGATGATGAGTCCTTCTTATGCATTAATTGGTGTATATACTTTCTAAGCAGAACCTACCACCTGCTGAAGCAGAGAGAAAAAGCAGGAAGGACAAATACAGTGGGATTTTCAAAGTGATGTGCTTATGTGTGGCTTATTCTGCTACCATTGGAGGACTGACCACAATCACAGGAACATCGACTAATCTGATTTTTGCTGAGCACTTCAATTCGTAAGAGACTATAATATATTATCTGTATTCTTCTTAGTCCATAATCTTAACTTTGTTTCTTGAGCTCTCATATGGCTCCCCTAAAGCACATTAGAAACCTTGCCCTTTGATTTGATATTGTTTGATTCCATTGCTGTTCTTAATTGTTTGTTAAGCAACTAAAAGGAAATTGTGTGTTTATATTTGCCTTACATGGGGAAAGTCTACAAGTGATCTGCCAACACATGCAACAAGATGACCATTGTTTGGCTAAGTAGTATTTTACTATTTGGGTAACAGATTTTGCTAAGAAGTAAAGCAATACTTAGAACAAATAGAACATGCACTATCTAAAGATATGTTATTAATTTCCAAGTACAGCAGGAGATAAAATAAGTTCAGTCTGCTTAGCAAAGAGCATCAGAAAACTTTCAAGAGCCTAAGCACTGTTGAAATGAGAAATCCTGGTCCATTAATCAACAAAAAAGCAAATAATTTCAAGGAAATCTGAAAGTTTTCATTCAATGGAACAATGTTTTAAGGTTTTCCAAAGCATTTTTTAATATTCATTTTCTTATCTATGTAGAACTGCTTTGAAAAGAAAACTGGCAGATTTCATTCCAAACCCCTTGAAATCCAACGGTTCTTGCTGACCATTTTTTTCTTCTGCAAATTACCGTTGTCAGAAATACTCCTACTCCAATTTTGAAATAGAACAAAATAAAGCAAAATCCTTTTTGCTCTTCATCCACTGTTTTGTATTGCACAGGACAAAATTGTTGAAGACCAGTTATTGATGGCATTTGTATAGTTTGCCTGCAAAGAGTTTACTGCTATTGACACTAAATCACTGTAGAAAGAGGATTATTAAAATCAATCTCTCTTGTTCATTTTCCAGAGGAAATAGGTCTAGAAAATAAATCAGTGTGCCCTGTCCATCCTTGCTTCAGCCAAGACCTGTAGTAGATAATCCAGCAATAGCAAATCTATGTAATAGATTGATTTAAAAAAAAAAAACAACAAACATTTAAACTGATCATTGATTCTACCTGAGGAATATTTGCTCTGGAGATGAAGAACACCTAACTTTAATATTCAGGTTACTAGAAATACTTACACAAATATTCGTCCCTGTACAAATTTCTTGCAGAGCCTGGCCACAATAAACTAACATTTTGTAATGGAATTGACTCTTTAGTATAAGGTTTTTAAGAGCCTCTATTGTTGCTCAATAAGAAATTATGGCACATATTTCAGGAAAGATCATAAACACTTTAGCACGTGATGAAATGTTAGATCATTACTGTGCTGATGTCAGTTCTTTCTTACCTTGGAATTTTTACATTCAAAAATCAATGTGGCTAACCATGTAATAAAAGGTACATAGCCATGTAATCAATAAGTTATGTAACAGCACAATGCTTTATATTTTCTGTATTGTTATATTGAGAGTTTCATTGTCCCATCATTATGTACAGTTGCAACTTAGAGCATCACCTCAAAAAAAGGATAAGTTTTTAGGTTTGGTCCCTGCTAGCACTTTATTTGCAATATATATATGCATCATAGTAAATACACATCAAGCCTAAAATTTGTCCAATACTTGAGACAGCATTTATAATAAACACTTAAAGCTTAAAAACCCTATGGAATCATCAAAATCGTTTTCCTTCTATTTCCTTCTGAAATACAAAAGATTGGCTAATAATTGGAAATAGTCATTAGGATGCACTTTGTCTGCGCATTTTTTCCTTTCCATCTGATTTTTGCATCAAGAAGGAAAGCTGCTCAAGGAGACTCGATTTGCAATACTTCTAGCATTGAAAGTTCTCTCAGTAGAGATGGAGGAGCTCAAAGAAAGAGTAACTTCTGTTAACAAAGTAAATTGGAAAATAGGCAGGTTTTACTCTGCCTTTTTGCCTATCTGGCATCAATCAAATTCAATAGTAAAACAATTTCTTTCAGAGAACCAAAGCCCTTCTTTTCTTAAATGCACATGGAAGGGAGATCTCTGCTTGAATGACCCACATTTACAAACAATAGATTGAGACAGCCTCAAAGAGACAAGGTGAGTGGAGAGATCATCCACATGGCCAGTGAATATTTATGGAAATTAGTAATAATAATTTTGATTTTAATCAGTTTTGATTCACTTATGGAAATCTAAACAATACAAGTTTCAGTGTTGCTTCCACTGTTGTCTTCTACATTCTTTGGAGCTTTTTCATTTGAGTATATATTCTTGTGCTAAAGTCTCATCTCAAAAAACTACTTTCTTTCTGTTTCTTTGTAGTCCTAACAGCCCTTAGGCTGTGCATGGCCCTCCCTCACTTACTGGACTCACTTTAGACACACCTCAGTCAGTGTCAGATCCCCTGAGATGGTGCTTATCCATTGCTCAAACAGCTGGCACAGCTGGTTCCTGTGGTGGTCATGATGACCAGGAATGGGATGGGAGGGTGAGGCAAGAGGATACCACAGGCCACCTCATGCTGATGGCTGCTGCCAGCCACTCTCCTGCAGCAGTGCTTTCTGGCAATTCTCACAAGTCTTCATTCTTTTGCAAAGGTGAACTAAACTTTGGCTTTTTTTTTTCCCTTTGCTTTCATCCAGACGTTACCCAGGTTGCCAGTGCATCAATTTTGGATCCTGGTTTATCCTTTCCATCCCCATCGCAGTTACTATTCTCCTGCTCTCCTGGGTCTGGCTCCAGTGGCTTTTCCTTGGGTTTGAGTAAGTGAATGGTATAATCAATAAAACTAAAGGTTATTGATCTAAAAGATAATTTGTACCAGGAGTAAATATTGCATCTTAGTTTAATAGGGTCAATAGGAAGAAAATGCAGCAATAGTGATTTTGCTACCTTGATTAGTATGGCTCACTCTCTGGATGGGACAAGAATTTTCTAAAATAAGGATCCTGGACTATTCAGCCCAGTGTGAAAAGTCCTTATCACAAATGGGTGTACTCACTCCTTTATGATATACACACATCAGCATTAATCAGTGCATGTGTGCAAGACAGAAGAATGCTGAAATCGTTTCCACTTTTTTGGCTGGAAGAGTCATAGGAATACACCCTTTATTGGAGTGAGGCATTGGTTTGAATACTTGAACAATGTCTGTTATAAGCTGGATGACTGTAGTTGTAAATGTGAGGTAAGAAACTTCTGCTTTTCCTAAATTTATATTTGGTAGGGTTTCTGTTTCTTCACAGAACTTGGGATTTTATGGCTTTGGAGAGGCCAATACTTCTTTTGGTATGATTCTTCAAAACCTTTTTCTCCATGAGTTCACTAACATCTGGAGAGATGTGGGACACCAATCTTCCAAAATTACATGGCTACTTATGGTGCAACACATGAAAAGTTAGACTAGTTTTAAGCAGACAGAAGGATCCCATGCTTACCACTCTATATGTGAACATTTATAGTTCCATTTTCCTTGTTTTGATAATGTTCTTTTTAACATTGTGTAAGAATCTTATCCCAGAATGAAAACTTGGCTTATAGCAAACACTCTGCTGATCAATATGTAAGATACACGTGCTAAAAACTTTTTCATTCAGAAACAAAGTAAAGCAAAGCCATAGATTTAAAGACATTCTCATTAAAGAGAGTAATATATTTGATTTTTTTTCAATTAGTTTACATGATTAAAGTTTCATCTTTCCTGGCCAAATGAGCTGGTCAGTAACAGGGCACATTTTGTTGCTGCCTCTGTCAATCTCCCACTGGGCATTGTCAATTAGTTCATATGCTCAGTTTGGTGTGTGATAACTAAATGGGAGATACTACATTGTAAAGTAAAAATTTTACATTTGTCAAGTGTTGTTGGTAACTGTAAAGATTGGACACTTTTTTCTGTATACACTATTAACTCATCATTGAATATTGCTGCTTTACATTCCAGTTTTAAAAACATGTTCAAGTGTGGCAAGAAGAAAACAGCTAGAGAAGAGGCTTCATCACAGGTGATTCAGGAGGAGTACAAGAAACTTGGACCAATTAGGTATTTCAAACTATAAATCTGCAAACAAGAGCAGGTAAATCCAAGTGTCAATTCGGGAAAATTTATAATTCATTCTACTTCTGCTGTAGCTACCCAGAAACTGTTACACTTGTCCTGTTCATTCTAATGACCCTCCTGTGGTTCACCAGAGATCCTGGCTTCATCCCAGGATGGTCTTCACTTTTCCCAAAGTAAGTGATCTCTTTTGATAAACCAACAAGAACTGTACTCTGCCTTAGCTAAACACCTTCTTTTCTTACCAATTTTGAAAATAATTAAAATACTTTCAATATTTCAGAAATATGCCAGGCCAAACTTTTTCGTTGCAAACCTTTGTAGTGTATACAGAAGATAAACTCCAGCAACTTCACATATGTATGTGAGCAATAGCTGAAATGTGTTATACCTGTTATAGGATAAAATAAAATGCCTCCTAAGAGGGACTACTACTAGATTTTGGGCTTAGTATGGTGAGGGAAAATGCATAATAACTGATGCCACAGTACCCCACTTCCTCATCAAATGTAAAATTTAAAGAATAAATCTGTTTAGAATTTTTTGATCTACTGCCCTTAGTGACAGCACATTTACAGGCATACAGGCAAATATCCCCTGCTTTGAAAGCTGAAATTAATGACATAAATTTCTATACATTCATACATAACTCCCTTAAAATCATAGTTCCAATAAATGCCAAAAATCAACAACTATTGTATATTTTTTTCCTTCTGCTGCAACTTCTCCAGGATCACCTGGATTTCTTTCCCTAAGTGAGCAGTCAGTCTTACAGGAACTCATATTACCATGATATTTCCTTTTCTCTTGCTGTAATTACTATAATTTCAGTTCTGTTTTTCTGTGATAAAGTTTCAAGTTTTGCTCTGGAGTGCTGGGAACTAGTTGCAGTATTGGGAAAAGGAAGACTTAATGCTGTTTAGGTCCTTATGGATTTAACATTTATTACTGACCATCCCAAAGGCCAATTCTAGACTAGGAGGGTAATTTTCCATTTTGTGTTCCTGTGTGTTTGTGATAAATTACATGTGAACACATATATATCATGCCTTCTCTCTTTAAATATATTTCCACCACTTACACACTTCCCCAGTGCTCTTCCAGAAAGTCTGGGAGGAGATATCACAAGGAATAATTGTAGCACTTTGAAGATTTAAAATGTAACACAAAATTATTTTGTGCAAAAAATACCATTAAAAAGCATATTAAAAACTAAGATTGTTTTAAAATTATTTACTTTTAATCATCAGAAAAAATTGAAAAAGACCATTTGTTTTTCCCTTATAACAACAGCAGAGCTGATGATCACTGTCTCATATGAAACACTATACTATTGAAAGGGTTTTGGAGTGGTGACCTAATTAAGCAATCAGCTAGCTAAGCAATCAGGCTGAGTTGGCTTCTCTTCCTGCTTCCTATTAACACCCAGTGCTCACCCAACATTGTTTAATGAGCTACATATTAAACTGAAATGCAACACTGTAAATAACCTTTCAAATATGGGACTCATGGTTCAAATTACTTTTTTCCATCCAGAGAGCTACATATTCCTATTTGAAACTGGTTATCAATGCCTGAGGGTTTTGCTTATTGGTAGGAAAAACCAGAACATTCTTGAAAATGTGCAGGGTTACATGTTCTGCAGAGGGATGTTCCTTTGTGGATGCCCTCTAAAGTCGTACTTGGAAGGAACTGCAAGCATCTGTCAGATCACATTAGGCTGAATTATGTTGTAATTTGAGTGAGCCAACCTGAAGAGGAAACTTTCCTAAAGCACTTTAAGAGGAAAGAAAGCATTTCTTACTATTCATACCCTGACTATTTCTATATAGCTTTAATTTATCAATCAACTATATTTACAGGCATAAAACCAGTTAATTAGATTAATACTTTCTGAGCAACAAAAACTTCTCAGTGATACCTGAGTGGGGCATAGGGTCAGCACAGGTACAGCTGTGAGCAAGGCATATACTTAGAAATAAAACCCAAACCAAACAAGAGCAACAACAAAGAAATGGGGAAAACCCCTCAGATCTTATGAACTGTATTGCTGTTACTGTGATGTCCAAGAGGCTTGTAGCAGTGCACTGAACTGGGTTACATCCCTTGCACACTTGTTCCCTAAGGCCCCTGCAGATAAAATCGCTCAGTGTTTTGGATTTAAGTAGAGAGACAGGGATGTGCACAACTTCTTCAAGTTCGTGGTACAAGAAACAACTATAAGGAGATATTCTCCGCCCTTAGAGAAATCTGATAGTACTTGCTTTCCACAGGGTTTTATCTCACAGTCTCAAGAAGGCTTAAGGGAAGTTCTGTCACCTGAAAAGAGCTTTTACCTTATGAAAAGCCACAATGTCACTCCTAGACTAGTGAGTGGGTCCTATTAGGTGGGAATTGTACCACCCTCAGGGTCTTAAACCAGAAAGGGCTGTCTGACCCTTCATTCTAAGATGTTGAAATCAAAAGAGGTACATTGTTCTGTGTGTTAAACCCAGTAGGAATTTATTTTATCAGAACCGGAATTTCCAGAAAGAAGTCAGGCTTGATGTTAGGGTGGCAAAGCCCAGGTTCCTCAGATTTTGGAATTTACTAATTTCCTTGACAGTCATGTCTGTTGTCAAACTAGAAAAGAGAAACTAACATTGCTTTCTGTCTAAATATAGCTTCCAGCTATCTATTTTCATCTTTCTGTGTTGGATTAAAAACTCTTCCGTGCTTTAAAACTATATGTATCTTGTGATTATATCACCTTGTAAACTTTTGCTTGACAAACTAAACAAAATGCTTAAATCTTTGTTTCAAACAAAACTTCCCATCACTCTCACCACCCATGTTCATCTTCTCAGACCCTTGCGTGCATCCTCACATTACTGAATACCTCTTTAATATGCAGACACTGATATTTTTGAAATCCTAGCAGAAATACCACTATTCAATAATGTTATCTTCATACTTTTTAAGAGCTACTTTTTGTACTGTCAGCAAATTTTTAATCCACATTTCTGCCATAGCAATATTGAGTAGAGCCCATTGTTTCCAGCTTTATCAGATGCATTTCAAAAATACGTTACCTCTACCAAGGTGTTTTAATAAATGTTGTGTAATGCTACAGGGAGCAGCACAGGGTAAAATGCCTGTTTCCTCCCCATCCATTGACAGCACAGGATCACACATCATTTCTGCTACAGCAGTTTCCTTCTCTGTCCTGGTCTGATTCCAGGCTGTAGGATATTAGCTTCAATTAGAGAAGTTCCAGGTTGGCCTTTGGCCTTTGGGTTTATGAGATTTGTAAGAAACAGAAAGTTCAACACTGAGCTGCAGCTGATTACAGCTGATGTAGGCAAGGTGGGCTTCCCTCACTCAAACTTCCTCAGATTACTGCCAGAGTGTACTGTATATTTTCTTCATGATTTACTGCTTTCTTTACTTCTAATACAAGACCACCATGTATTTTTGTCCACAGCCATGTTCTCTACAATGATCTCAGTTGGAGTCATTGTGAGATCTCCTGAGACAACAGGGTTTTTGCTTCCTTGTAGCACAATCAGATTTGCAGTCTTATAAGCAGGTAGATGTTGTATATGCAGTTGTATACATAGGTTTTAAAAACATTTATTTCAAAATTTGATAAGGCTTGAAAAGCTTCTGTTTGGAATGGCATCCTGTGTGTGTCCTTGTAATAGTTTTACTGATTGTAGGATGTTGTGTGTGTCCCAAGCAGGTTTTTTGAGAATAGTATTTTGCATCAGGGATATTAAGTTTGTGAGCAAGAAGTTGCACTCCCTCTTACAGCTAGAGTAAGTGCAAAGTCCTGCACCTGGGGAGGAACAATCCCTGCAGGAGGGAGGCTGCAGGGCCACCTTGACAATGTTTAAAACTATGTGGGAGGGAGCAAAGAGGAAAGAGTCAGGCTCTTCTTAGTGGGGCTCAGTGACAGAATGGGAGACAATGGGGAAAAAAATGAAACTTACGGGATCCCTTCTGAACATCAGGAATTGTTTTATACCTGTGATGTTGACCCAGAGAGGTTTAGGACTTTCCATCCTTGGAGATATTAAAAAACTATCTGAACATAGTCCTGGGCAGCTGGCTCTGAGTGACTGCCTGAGCAGAGGGGGTTGGACCAGACAACCTCCTGAGCCACTTACAAACTCAACCATGATATGAAAATGGAGCTGCCTGGAGGAAAGTGACAGCGTGGACTGTTTCTGTATCTAGATCTTACTTTCCTCCAAAACCTCTAGCAAGTCTTAAAAGAATGTAGGATAGGATCCAAGAGGAAGAGATTTAGGATCCCTAGATCTGGTGCATTTGGTCCTACGCTAAAGATGATACACAGGAAGAACCTTCTGCCTTAAGAAGCCATGCAAATATAGTAATATTTTTTTCAAAATGTATTTTCTATGCAGGCAGACACTAGGAAGCAGGACGCAGAAAATATTAGAGAATCACTTCAACTTCTATGGCATCTTCATTTTGTGACAACTTACTGTTAGATAAAAATATGCTGGTTTTGGTGTAAATCAGCTATGCATATTAAGGTTTTTTGTTTGAATTTCACCTAACAAAGCAAAGGGATACATCAGATTAGATATTTGTAGCATATAACTGAGAGAATTTTTTTCTTTTCAGTGAAAAGCTCTGGTTCAGTACAAAACATTAAGCTGCTGGGAAGATCTGATGGGAAGTTATTATTGGACCTACTGTAGCTGAATATTTAGAAAGCATATGGTCTGAGGCTGAGAGAACAAACATATTGGTGTATTGGTTCAGAAAATCTTACAGAAGAACTTACAGAAAATAGAAAAAAATAACAAGGTTAAGAAAATGTTTTCTTAGCTTTCTTCAGTAAAATTTCTATTCATTTTAATGACCATCTTGACTGAAATGAGACAGACTGGGATATGTCACCAGCTAACAATGTGTAAGAGGCTTGGACATGTTCAAAAGACCTTACAGCTCAGCTTTGCACCATGCCTGATCTTGGGGCTACTCTTTACGAGTTAAAAGGATATTGAAGCAGTTTAAGAAATAGTAGTGCAAATAGCTGTTAGGCACTGGAAATGACCAAAACAAACATGACCCTTGTGACTGTGACCTTAGTAATAACAGCCATAGGGGGATGATAATAAAGGTCTGCTGCCTTTCCTCAGCTGCAAAAGCATTGCCCTTTGTGGGTATGCACTGTGCTCTTTAAGGCCTCTTAAACTGATTCTATTGCAGAGCATATTAAAATTATTAAATATATCATTAAACTGCAAAAACTAGTTATTTAAGCATCAGCTACTCCTGAATATTCCCCTCCACCAGCTTATTTCTGTGTGGCAAAATAACATATGCTTGCTCAAGATGTTTGTTTATGAACTTATAGGGCCTGCACCAAAAATTTCTATAGATGTGAGGAGCTGACCTTGATTGTCTCCCAGGTGCCCCCCCAGCCACTTTCTCACTGCCTCTTCTTGACAGGACAGGGGAGAAAATAAGGTCAAAAAGCTTGTGGGTCAGCATAAATACAGGGATAACTGATTGCTTATCAGTTATCATTATGGGATGATATGGGAAAATTAATTGAACTGATTATTGAACAAATTAAAAATAGAGTTGGAGGGGGAGAAACAAAGACAAAAACTAAAACACTTTCACCTCATTCTCTTTTTCTGGGCTCAACTTGACTCCTTCATTCCTTTCTCCTCTACCTCTTTCCCCTACACCTGACAGTGCAAGGGATCAGGAATAGAGGGTTATGTTCAATCCACAGCAGACTGTGGACTTTTGTGCTGCTCTATCCTTTTCCTCTCTCCTCCCCTCCTTCTCCTGACTATATGTATTTATGTGGTTTTTTTCTTGTTAACTTCTCCTTAGGTATAAAAGCTATATTACGGATTCAACAGCTGCCTTAGTGATAGGCCTCCTGTTCTTTATTATTCCAGCAAAAACATTGCCTAGGACATCAAATGGAGAAAACAGTTGAGTATATTTTGATGTTGATTTTACCACAATAAGGTATCTAAGATGCTACTGTAAATGTAACATACTGCACTGGTTAGAGGAATGTTGTTAAATACTAATGCTGAAGTCTTAATAGCGGATATAAAGCACTGGGGTGTAAAGCATCCCTGGCCTGGAGTCAGTGCCAACAATTGCACAATGTGAACAGCAGGAGTTAGTGCTGTGCAGGAAGCTGCTACCTGCAGCCCATGGACACCAATGGAAAACACCTTCCCACTAAATGCAATGGGCTTTGAAATGGGACTGCACGGGGCAGGGCTAGGCCTACATTTTGAAAATGTTACTGCTTGATTAGGGTACCCTATAAAACCCAAAACTGTGAATTACTTCATTATCATGCAATATTTCCTCTTCAAAATGGAATTTTTATCTAAAGTACACCTCTGGCTTGTCATCTTTATGCATTCAGTTATGCTACTGAAAGCAATGAGATCTAAGGGTTCACAGAGAATGCAAGGTCAGAACCTAAATGAGTCTAAGTGAAACAGCATTTGCTGAGCAACCTGTCTGAATAGAGCAGTTTTACTGAGTAAATTAAACTCATTGATATCCTACAGCTGACTTCCACATAGGGAAGGAGTGGAAAGGGGTCAGTGCTCCACTGGTGGAAACCATCACAGCCCTAATGTCTCCAAGCAGTGACAATTTCGCCAGTTAAAGATCTGTCCCAGGAAATGTAGGTTGTTTCTGTCAGAGACTTTGTTCATGTTATAACAATGAGGTTTTTGCCTTTGAATTAGTCCCGAGTACTTCCTCACAGGGAGATTATTTCAAGAGCTTGTCAATATGTTTTTAAATGTTGGTTGGTGCAGGCTATATTTTTTTTTTCTCTAGGTGTTGTTGGTTACACTCCACTGATTACTTGGAAGGAATTTCAGTCATGCATGCCCTGGGAAATAGCAATTCTTGTTGGTGGCGGGTTTGCACTGGCAGACGGCTGCGAGGTAACGCAATTTATAGAAGATACTGAACACATGACGTGCATCAGTAGCAACTCAGACATGCAGCAATTCACCGTTATTCTGTAGCAATATTGAAGAGGATAAATGTGACAAATATTCAAGATGTTCAGAAAGCAGGTTTAGAGAAAAAGAAGCTTCCTATGTCTTCAAGACTAGGAAGACAGTCAATGATGACTACTGTTTCTTATTTAAGTTAAGTTTGATGGGGCAGGAGTTGTGAATACACACTGTTTCCAAAGCCTTAGAGTTAATGTCACTGAGATAATTCCCATGTGGAGCCTCATAGCTACTCCAGTAAATCCAGCAGCTTTGGACCTAGACTCTGGTTATGAAGCCTAATATGCTTATATTACCATAGTCTGATTAAGACTCTTCTAACCATCTCAGAGATGCAAATATAAATAAATGGAATATGGTTTGCATGGGCTCCTACAGGGCACCATCAAATTAGAAAAAATGGTCTTAAAAACTTGTGGTAGAATTATGGAAAATATTTCAGATTTTTTTCTTTTACCTAAACACTTCACAATTAGCAGATGAGTAATGTTCTGTCATATACCATTTTTAAGTTTTTGTTTCAGTGACTTGCTAAACATAATCACGTTCTCACGTTCCTCATGCAGGTTTCAAAACTTTCTGAGTGGGTAGCAAGTAAATTGACCCCTCTAGGATCATTACCCTTGTGGCTGATTATCTTCATATCCTGCCTCATTGTCACTTCAGTAACAGAAGTAGCCAGCAATCCAGCTACCATTACAATCTTTCTGCCCATACTATCTCCTTTGGTGAGTATAACAAGCTTATTTTTTAGTCAGAATCTACTCTATCATCCATGTAATAATGCAGCTGCTCAAAGGAGCAGTTTTTAATAGTCTCAATAAAGTACTTCATGCAGGTTTTTTGCTGTCCTGTATTGTGCATTGGATATTTGGTTGTTTTAGGTGTTTCTAATAAGAGATGCTGAAAAATTAGTAAAATTAGATAAAGTTCATTTCATGATTTAAAGCCAGACAGCAACCAAGCCACAGGCAGCCATTCACTCACTCTCACTACAGTAGAGTCCTGGACAGAATTAGAAGGGGAAAAGCTGGAAAACTCATGGGTTCAGATGAAGAAATATTGACAGGGAAAGCAAAGCCCCATCTGTAAGCAAAGAAAAACAAGTAATTAATTCACTGCTACCCCTGGGCTGGCTGCTGTTCAGCCATCTCCAGGAGAGCAGGGCCCCATGACACATAACAGTAACTTGAGGTAAGAAATGCCACCACTCCACACTCCCCCTGCTTTATATATTGAGCACGATGCCATGAGGTATGGAATATCCCCTGGTCATTTGGGGTCAGCTGTCCTGACTGTGTCTCCCACCAATTCCACCCCAGCCTCCTCATTAACGTGGAAGTGAAGAAAATAGAAAAGGCCTTTGCTCTGTGTAAGTACTGCTCAGTCAGAAAAAAAAACATCCCTATATCGTCCACACTGTGTTCAGTGCAAATCCAAAACATACAAACCACTGTGGAGAAAATTACCTCAGAAAACTCCAGTACAGTTCAACATGTGAAAATTGATGCTATCATTACTATTTGTGAATATTTGAAAGTCTTAAAAGGACAATTCTCTTAGGGATTCTTCAGGACTACATCTTCAGAAAAATGGTTAACACTGCAGGGTATCATAAGGAGAAGCTAATAGGTGTCCTTTGTATGTAACTCACATTTCCTCTGTCCTTAGATCAATTCTGGGTTTTTTTCTCATCATCTTTATCAAATAGACAATTTTTTCTTCTTCAAAACTTTCTGATTGTCTTTTAGTCTGGAGCTTTTCCTCTTGGCCAACCTTGACACATACTAATGCCTTTTATCTTTCTTTCAAAGAAATGTTAGTCCCCTTTTCACAGAATTACACAATCATTTTGGTTGGAAAAATTTTGCGAGATCATCATGTCCAACCTTTGACTGATAACTACTTTGCCAAATAACCATGACACTAAGTGCTCTGTCCAACTGTTTTTTGGACACTTCCAGAGATGATGACTCCACCACCTCTGTAGGGAGTCCATTCCAATGTTTAACAACCCTTTCACTAAAGAAATTCTTCCTGATGTCCAACCTGAACCTCCCTTGGTGTAGCTTGAGGCCATTTCCTCTTGTCCTATTGCTAGTTGTCTGGAAGAAGAGACTGACCCCCACCACTCTCCTTTCAGGGAGTTGTAGAGAGTGGTAAGGTCTCCCCTGCACTGCCTTTCCCCAGCCTGACCACCCCCAGCCCCTTCAGCTGCTCTTCATAAGGACTTCTGCTCCCAAGCCTTCCCCAGCTCCATTGCCCTCCTCTGGACACGCTCCAGCCCCTCAGTGTCTTTCTTGCAGTGAGGGGCCCAGAACTGGACAAAGCACTCAAAGTGTGGCCACAACAGTGCTGAGCACAGGGGGACAACACTGCCCTGCTCTTGCTGACCACACTATTGCTAATCCAGGCCAGGATGTCTTTGGCCTTCTTGGCCACCTGGGCACAGTCAGGGTCATGTTCAGCTCCTGCTAACCAGCACAGCCAGGTTCTTTTCCACCTGGCATCTTTGCAGCCACTCTGCCCCAGCCTGTGGCACTGCCTGCCATTGTTGTGACCCTAGGGCAGGACCTGGCATTTGGTCTTGTTGAATCTTATCCACCCAGCCTGTCCAGATCCCTTTGCAGAGCCTTCCTACTCTCCTGCTGGAGACTCCCATCCAACACTCCCACCCAATGTAGTATTATTTGCAACTTTACTGAGGGTACACACAATACCTTTATCTGGATCATCAATAATGTATTATATACAAACTCAGCCCTTATCATCTTTCTTGCAGTGTTTTTGGTTTTGTGCCTGTGTCATATTCTTTAAAAATTATTTGCTAAAAAAGGTGATTTCTCATTGTTTAATCTGGCAGTTCCATTCATGTTTCACTTGTGTTAATAGAGGAAGTTTGTATTTCTGTATTTAATTTGGCAAATCCCTTGACAGCTGTACTCTCTTTTTTGGTAGGCTGAAGCCATTCATGTGAATCCACTTTTCATTTTGATACCTGCTACCTTGTGTACTTCCTTTGCATTCCTGCTTCCTGTAGCAAACCCAGCCAATGCCATTGTGTTTTCATATGGCCATTTAACTATTATGGACATGGTGAGTTTTAAGCAAAAGTCCTAAAGGGGATTTTTGGCATTTAAAAATTTTTCTTCAGTGTCTTGATGCGTGTTTCTGCTTTCTTTTTCTTCTTCTTTAGGTGAAAGCTGGCTTGGGCATTAACATCATCGGAGTTGCTGTAGTTATGCTTGCAATTATGACATGGATAGTGCCTATATTTGATCTCTATACTTACCCAAGCTGGGTACCCAACATTCCATCTGCAAATGGCACTGGGCTGTAAAAACAAAGAAAAAAAAAAAAGTTTTTTTTTTTTTCCTCACATGTGGTGAGTCACTTAAAATACTTTCAGTCACCACAATGATAAGGATCTACATTACTATAAATGCTGTATTTCACAGTCCCAGAGACTGATGATCCAGTCTGAGAGTCTAATCAGGAAGAGTGCTAGACTTTCTAAAGATCATAGTTAGATCAGGTTTCTAATCTAGTTCAGCTAGTCTGAATTTTCATATCTTCATATTATGAAGGAAAAAATAGATGTGCATAGCCATTATCACTGGCAATTTGCTGCCATTATCAGGGTAGCAGAATAATGAAATTTAGATTTTATTATTTCAAATACAAATCCTTATTATTATTTGGGGGTTGTCAGAGAGCATATTGGTTTTCTGTTTTCTAGATTCAAACTCTGTTTGAAATAGTGGTGATCACAAACAAAAGATCAGGGAGGGGACTTTCTTGAACCCATAGTTTACAGACCAGTCAAAAATGCACTAAAAATGGAGAAGAGCAGCATGACCACTTACACAGCACTTTATCCATTAAGCACCTTGTAGCCTGGAAGGAGAATGCATACTTAAGCATATGTTTAGTCTATGTCCTCCCAGGAACTCATTAAAATATGTTGTTGCTCTTGTAAAAAAAAAAAAAAAAAGTATATATTTCTCTGGATAGATATATGTTGATAGATCTGAGTTGATCTGTACAAATGGAGACTAAATTCTCAGCACACCTCTCTGCCAAAAGTAGATATATCCCTTAAGGAATGAAACCATACAACAGAGCTGAAGATTTAATGGTCAATCTGTCAATCAAGTGCATCTTCACCAGGAAGCTCATGATATCTGCACGACAGGTGGCAGTTTAAGCTTACCAGACTGTGTTAATGTAATGCTCCAAACACAAAAAAGTGCAATGTGGTCAGAATGTAAGCTGGAGTTCAAAGATATCTTCAAATAATGCTGTTCTATTTGGTTGTTACACATTTTTCACTGTAGAGACTATAGCCTTACCTGTTGTGAAGATCTGTGATAATTTGTAAAGAGTATGTAATTAGTAGTTTGAATGAAAGCTGCATGTATGTAGATTGGATCATGACCTGGGACATCTATATGGTAGTAGTAAAACATCAATCTGTCTTTGAAAGATAGCGTCCATTTTTCTTAACAACAACGAAAAAATGGTTTTGGTTTTTGATTAATGGTTTATATTTATTTTTGGTTGTGCATCTTTAGAGATGTCAGTCATGACTCCAGTAATGCAATGTATAACATTGTATATGTAGTTTGTTTCCAGTAGCTATCAGTTGCATGTTCAGCTGCAGTGAATTATTAAAGAAGCACTTTTTCTTAATGAATGGTTCTGTGTAAGTATTGAAGTAAGTATTGGTGAATAACACCATGCTTTTAAGCCTGATGGAGGCTGCCATCACAAGTTTTTTATACAGTGGCAAAATAGGGCTATGACCATCACTGGGGCAATCAGGAGCTACCACTATACAAATAATGTTTATGGATCCCTATACAAATAATGTTTATTGATTATCATCACAGATATCCAATACTTGGCTAAATTAAGTCAGGTACCAGAGGGAAATGCTGATACAAGAACTAATCCCAGATACAAGTCCTGGATTATATCATATGGTATTTTCCCAGAGGCGTATGCATTGAAGGAGCTCGTGGCTTGTTCAGGCCTTTGGTCCTGCAGGCATACAGAGGGAGCCCAGCAAAGGGTGCTCGTACTCCCTTTAAGGTATTACCTTCCAACTTTGTCAGTAATTTCCCAATTGTTCAAGAGCAGTGGAAACAGTGAAACACAGTATTTCAAGTGGAAGGGATCTCAGAAGCATCTGGCCTTGCTCACAGCAAGATTATTACTCTGTTCAGACCAGGTTGCTGAGGGATTTATCTAGTCATCTTGAAACTCGCCAACATGAAATCCAACACACACAATCTCCCTGACTAATGTTCTCCAGTGCTTTACTGTCCTTGTGGTGAAATATTTGATCTTTAAACAAATGAGCAAACATATTAATTTTAGGTTAACAGACTCATTTTTCTCCCTTTTATTTTGGATAGATTATTTTCTCTTTGTAAAACTATTTTTTTACTTTTCCATGAACCACAGAAAAGGGAAAACAATCCTCTTTGTGGCCTTATGTCCACCTCTCCGAGTGGATGTGATATTTTTAATCTTCACAGGTCTGCTCTGCAAAGCCTTACAATCATTGGCAATGGTTGTTTAGGCAAAGGAAATCTGTTAACTGCTTCTGAGCTGCCCCTGACTTTTATTAATTTTCCCAAAACAGAATTGGTTATTATAACCTTAGCCTTGAATATGACAATGAGGTCTACAGGGGTCCATGAATGCACTTCTCCATTAAACCAGGTTTTGACACCAGTATTCTCTCTCTAAGTTGCATATCTTCATGGAAGAAAATAGCCATTTTGCGCCAGTTAAGACAATTCTTGAGAAGCTGTCAACCATGAAAAGTGAAACAGTTTTCAGTAAAGCTGAAGTTGTTAGTTCTGGTTGATTTTCTCCTGTTCATTTTCTTTACTTTCTGGCTTATTCATAGAAACAGCATGACAAGAAAGGCCTGTCATCAAAGGCCTATCATCAAAGGCCTCATGTAATTCAGCTCACAGAATTTCCCTAAACCATTTTTTTCAGGGCAGAAATTATGGTTAAGTATCTTAGTAAACAAGAAAAAGGAGTGAAATTGTTTAATGAAGGATGCATTTTTAAAAACTATTTTCACTAAAATTGGTGCATGCAGTGGACAGTACACAAAGAAACTTTGGTAGTCTCTTTGGAGAGAGATTTGTAAAGGGGAGAGATTTGTAAAATTGGTCATCTCTCAGACCTCGTGTTTTTATAATTTGTCGAAATGAAATACAGAATTATAGATAAACTGACTTTCAGCAATCAGCATCTTAATTGTGTCAAAATGCACTAAATTGGTGACAAAACTGAAGGACTAAGCATGATGTTTTTGGAGACTGTATCCTGCAAGCAAGCCAGTTATGAACAATCAGGTTGGTAGTACTGGGAAAGTAGGGTCTCAGCAGGATTTTTAACTTGTTTTTCCAGAAGTTTAAGGAATGGGTCAGACACAACGTTTGAGATTATTTGTTATTGTTACTAACTTATTTTTAAAGCTTTTAGGAATATTTTAAGTAAAAGTTAACAACCCTGCAGTGCAGGGATTAATATTTATATTATATTCCCCTCCTGAGAACACTGAATTGGAGGAAAAAGATTTTCAGAGTGTGGCAAACTGGGTACCCAAGGAGTAGATTTAGCTTGGACTGCAGGCACAGATCACTATGTTGATCACCAACAGAAACACATTCTTCAGATGTTGCTGTTATATTCCTTTGTTTGACTAGAATTTGTAATGGGACAAATGGTGGAAATGCACCTATAAGTATTTTAAGGGTTGATTAATATATGATGACATTAATTATTTATAAATTGCTTTGTTCATAATTTTATATAAAAAGTGGGGCTTTTTTTCTATGAATCAGATAAGTCTAATTAGTTTACTGTAATAGTACATAAGTAATATTTGTGACTTACTATTTATTTCTGATCCCATTCCTGATGAATTTAAAGGAGCTTTTGCCATGTACTTCATTGGGCATATATGCCAGGTCTTTGTACTCCTTTTCTATGGCTATGCTATATTTAGTGTATTTTTATTTTATTTTGGAAGATATGCATTTAGATTACCAGAAACCACAAACCATCTGTACCCTGGAAAAATCTTCTTGACTTTTTTATTTTACAATCAGGCAATCAGATCAATCTTGCAGCATAAATCCCTTTATGTACTTTTAAAATGGAATTACTGTGTTTGTTTACTGCCAGGGTCTAGCTTGTTTAAAATCAATCAACCTATAGCTCAAGGGCTCACTGAAGAACAGTGCAGCACAGCAGCTCAGGAAGAGTATAGCAAAAGAAAATCCTGGACCTTACAACTCTTTGATTAGGTGAAGATACCAAACCACCTCACATATGAATAACAACAAAAATACCCTTGCATGTTATGTGCAGCTGCTGGCAGGACTGGAAGGTTTCTAGTGACCCCTTAGATGTCCAGAAGTCTAGTCCTGCCCCCTCTCCTGCCCTGCCCTTGGCAGCCCACAGCAGGATAGCCCTTTCTCTGATGGTGGCACCCTGCTGCCCCAGAGCACCTGAGGACATCCCCCAGTGGTCAGTGTACATCCCCTGCACATGTATCAGATCACTTTGCAGCCATTAGTCAGAAAGGATAACTTCAGTTATCAGCCTTGTTCTTTGTCTCTGCAAACTTCATTTGATGGTTTATGGTTTTAACAATCATTTGAACTGAATGCTTATCAGTGTTGTTCCCTAACATTTTTTGCCTTCTGTGTTTGGAAGCCTATGGATGTTATTTTACCTGCACAATGTTCAATTTCTCCACAACTTCCCTTTACAATACAAAACTACTATTTTTAAAATAAACATTTTCTGAATGCTGTACAGTTCAACATGTATTAGTGATAAACTAAAAAGAACTAAAGTTGTGATCTGCAAAGAAAAGTTATTTGTCAATAAAAGTGCCTGAGATTTCGTAAACCTTTTTTATTCTATTATCTCAACACTTGATATACATGGCAGAGAAAAATACCTGCTGAGAATAGTTTGAATTTATTGGATATTGAAAAAGTCCACTTTTAATATAATTTTAAAAGGAGAAAGATCTTTTAGCTTTGAAAATCAGTTTTAGTAGAAAAATCTGCTCTCTGCCATGTTCTTCTACAAACAGAATAAATGTATCACAGTCTCAAACTGTTTCGGGATTAGTCAAAAATTAGAAGATGAGAAAGCAAGGCATATACCTATGCAAAATAGCTCTTTAGTACCTGGTTTCTGATACAGGAATAACCATTTTAGGTCAGGATGCTGGAGCAGACCCACAAGGATAGCTGGAAGAGTCACTTCCAAGCATTCCATTTGGTCAGCTTTCAGTGGAGGGCATCAGATTCTGGCATCTTCAGTTGTGGCAAATGTGGAAACTTGGGTGAAAATTTCAGATTGCTGACCTAAGTTTGCAAAATATCTGTACAAGAGGTAGGATAAAAGGTACCACAAGAGATCTAAAGAACCAGCAAGCTGATACACCCCAAACCATTCAAAATAAAATTCTAGTTAAAAACATGGTCCTGAAACTCTTGTCCTCAGGCATCAATCTAAAAATGCTGCAGGGCATTTTTGTGCATCTTGCTTCCTTCCCGTAGAGATTTCCATTTTCATCCTCCAATATCCTCTAACAACACAAGAAACATGAAAACTTTTTTGTGACCCTTCCTCAAATGCTAATTTGAACCCACAGCTTTTACATGTCAAGAGAGACCAGTGTTACCAGGATAAGCCTTGTTCTGACAGACCTTAGAGCCAACAGATAAAAATTCCTGAGGCCCAGAAATAGAGCTTTAAGTAAATATTGCAGGCAATGAGCTGTGAGGGGCAGCTCTGGTCTGGAGGCTGGGACCACAGTCACACCTGTGCTGTCTCACACTGGTACCCCCTCCAAGGCACAGGGAGAGACTTTCACCCTGGGAATGTTTTGCTGTAGCTGGATTATGGTCTCATACCCCACAGAGAGATACAGGCATAGTGACATTCATAGATGCCTATATTAGGAATCAATTTGAAAAATCTAAGAGATTATTTAATATTTCCAGGACTAAGCAGGCAGGCAGATTCACAGATTTTTCTTTGAATATAACTCTTTTAGTAAGCATTCATGAAAAAAATAATTTCAAAGCCTATGCTAAATAAAGACACGGTTTTTCAGGTCAGGTACTTACTTAAAAAATGAAAGTCTTTTTATCATACGTGGAATTTAAAACAATATAATTCAACAGGCTAGGAAGCCATTTATGGTACACAGGGCATCCCTGAGGCAAGGTTTTCTTCATCCTGAACATTGTGATTTATGCTGTATGATGTCCATCTTCACCTATGCTTCTCATGAGCATAGATAAAGCAAGCATTACAAAACTAAAAACATTAGCATACTAGGTTAAGTCTGGAATAACTAAGCCATAAGAATATCATGGTTTTTACTTCTTGGTTCAGCAGAAGTAAACAAGGTTAAAGTCTTTTGTATTTTGTAGCACTTGCTTGAATACATAAAAAATGGGAAAAAGCATTTTCTGTTCTCCTAGATGATTTCTCTGAATAATTTCCCCCTTAAGTTATCTTGAAAAGCTCTTATTACATAGAAATAAAAGGAAGAAAAGAAGGAAAGAAAATAAATGAGAAGAGCAAGGGAACAAGGAAGAAGAAGAGAAAGGGAGAGGGAGAGAGAGGGAGAAGGAGAGAGAGAGAGAAAAAAAAGCTAACCTACAATCTGCAGTTCTCAGTCTTACCTTTCAAAACTCATAATGATCCGTGTACAACACTGACAACTTTTCCTGACATGCTTCATTAATTTGAAAAGTTCAGTTTGCATAATATAGAAAACCATGTGGTGGCTAGTTCTTTCTTTAGATGTTATTATAATGCATCAGAGAAGAAGGAAATGGATGGCATGGATAGTACTATAATTTTTCCTGTTCTCACTCTGACAGCAGATGGATTTTTGCACCCATTAAGAACAATTCTTCAATTTCAATAAGCCTTTAACCCTTTCCTACTTACACTGCATATTTTCAGTGTGGCAATTATTGAATACATGGCTTAGGCTGTATCTCATGGGTGGCATTTTTGGACACCACTCTTGAAATTCTTAGGTGTGGAGTCCTCTTCATGTAATAGTGAAACGTGACTAAAGCCTTATAACTGAAGCTGAATTTCCAGTGCCCTCTTGCAGCCACTTACCTCCTCACTCTCAAGTTGTATTGAACTTACAGTATGATTTTACAGACCAAAAAGAGAAAATAATTTGTGTTATACATGATGTTGACAAGGTCAATGAAGGTTATTATCTGAAGCTGCCAGGAGCTTAGGAGTTTTCTGCTTCTGCTACACAGCTGTGATTGGACTAAATCACAGGAAATCTAAATCTCCTCCTAGCTAATCCAAGCTGGAAACTTACTGAATCAGAGAATCTGCTCTGATTGCCCTTCAAAGGTGGAAAAGTACAATAGTAGACAGCTGAACTCGGTCCAGCCAAACAGGTCTCGTGTCTATAATGCTCCCTCAAACTGTGTCACAACCAAAGGCAGCTAAATATTAGTTGGACCCTAATCCAACCTCTTCCCATGGATTTTACCATGCACTGTCACCTGGGAGCATGGCTCCTGGGATGGCTGTCAAGGTTGTCTTCTGACAGTAGATACTAATACAAGAAGCTTACAGGCAAGGAGGAATCCCCAACTTGGTTCAGTTTCCACAACCACCTGTAGAATGGATATCCCCTCAGCAAAAACTTGGGTCTTCCTTCCACATCTGGGAAATGTCAACCTATCTCTGACTTGAAGCCATTGAGCTCTTTTCCTGAAAAGTAAATAGGGTTAGCAGAAAAGCAAAAAATAAAGAAAACAATAGTACTAATTACTGCTAGCTACTGTATTGTGCAGGGCCCTAGCAAAACTGTGAGTGTTCTTTTAGACTAGCAAAGCAAATGAAAGTAAAAAACGTTTTCAGAGACTGGTGACAGACAACATTAATGAAAGGTCTGAGCTATTTAGCAGTGGATAAGAGCTATAGAAAATCCCACTCATTTCACTTTTAAGAATAGCTGTAAGCCCTTGCAATGTGATTGCCCAACGTGGTGAGCCACGTCCTGCTGAAATCCATTTGTACATAAAATTCATACATAAATAATATCACATCACTTGATTATGGTTGCAAATTAAATAGAACTGTTTCCCAAGATATGTGCTCCCCTAGGATAAAATGATGACTCTCAGCAAGACCAAGCAATAAATTGCCAGCATTATATTGTCTTCTATCTTAATTGTGAAAGTAACTAAATATCAATTGGAATGTGGAACAGATTTGGGCATTTTTCCATATTTTCCTGTGTCTACTAACACCTCAAAGCATAGTAATAGCAAAATGGTTTTGTAGGTGCTTATTACTAAAATAGTTTTTGTAATTTTGATTACAGCCAAGACAGTAAGGAGCTTGTATTAACAATACTTGTAAATGCAAGAAGCATGGCAAGATAATTAAACATTTTGAATCTGGTTAACATATTACCATTTTCAGGTGATAATGTTGTTTTTAACTTCAGGAGGTACTACTTCAGCTGGAAAACAAAACAAAACAAAACAAAAAAACAACAAAAAAACCAAAAAAAACCCACAAAAAAACCAAAAAAAAACACCCCAAAACCAAAACCAAACAAACCAAAAAACTAGTGAGGAAAAGAGAACTCCATTCAGATGAATGCCAAGTTCATCTACTTGAATTTCAAGAAAGAAGACTCTAGAAGCACAGAAACTATTACAATACAGATTCCAATCTGTGATATATAATTTAAATGTTTCTCACATAAATTACCCATGTCTCAGCTGGAACCAGAGGACATGGTGACCCAGTTGATCAATGTTCCCTGCAAAGGTTCATTTTGTGCTTGTGTTTAACACTTTGAACTGTCACTCTGTCACTCAGACATCAGCTCTCTAGACTGAAATAACTAAGATGTTTATGTAAGTTCCTGAGCATGATGCAAGTGGCCAGTCATGGGTAGATCAGCACAGAGACAACTTATACTTTAGCCAGTACATGAGTCTGATAAGTTGTACTGCTCATGTAATTATCTGTATACAGAAGCAGCATTTCCTTTGTGAAGTGCAGTATCCTGAGTTCCCAGACACCCAGAAATATTGACAAAATTAGGTATGGAAAAAGTCATGTATGTATCAAGCAAAGTGTAAGTATTTATCTGACAGATGAAAATTTTCAATGGGATGTCTGCCTAGTGCATTTTTCATCATTAGACAGTTTTCAATCCCTTGACTATTTTATAATTATTATTTTAAAAATTTTGTCCATTTGTTTATGTTTTTCTGGACAGTTTGCAGTATATTAACATCCCTTCTGAACCCAGGTGCCACAGAGGTGGGGAATTCTTAGGGTTCAATCATATAGAGGCAGACATTCCTGATTAATCTAGATAAAGTCCCATCAGCTCTGAGTTCAGTAACCCACACTCCTTTTCTACATCCCAAAACGTGTGTTATGTAATTTTCTAAATTCCTTTTGGAGAAACATTTTTCTCTGCTTATGAACCACTACAGACTCTGGACTTTTTCAATCCTACTGCTGCCCAGGTAAGAAGTCCTTAACTTCATAAAGATAATTTCACTGGAATGCTTCATGAGGAACCTTCATGAAATCTTTACCCTCACCAAGTCCAACAAGGCCAAGAACAAGGTGCTGCACTCAGACTGGAGCAAACCCCATCATCAATAAACTGGGGGATGAATGGGTTTAGAGCAACCTGCTGACAAAGCACAATGATTTCAACTGAAGGAGGGGAGATTTAAACTGGATTTAAGGAAGAAATTCTTTATGAATGGGGTGGTGAGGCACTGGAACCGGTTGCCCAGAGAAGCTGTGGATGACTCATCCCTGGAAATGTTCAAGACCAGGTTGGTTGGGGCCTTGATCATATTTCAGAATATTTACCCAATTTAGCAATACAGTTTTGAATTCTAAATCAGTCTCCAAAAGGTCCATGACTCATAAAACATTTCAGTTACTTGTAGGCTTTATTATATTATTCCCATACATGTTATCTAAATCACTGATTAAACTAATGCTACAGGAACTCAGAACCAAAATTTTCTCAAAGATGACCTACTAGATATGCCTCCACTTTTTTTGGCAAATGACCTTTGCTTTTTAAGCACAGATTTTGAACACACTATATATGTGTTATATCCACACTATACAATTTTCTTGTAGGTCATATTACTCCAAATAACTTAGGAGAATGCAGTGAAATAAAAGTCTTACTAAACCTAAATACATTACTTTTATTGCTTCTTCATCTACTAGACCAGCCTTGCTGTGTAGTCAGAGAAGACATTGTTTTTTCTGGCATTACTGGCCTTTGACAAACTAATGTTGGCTGTTTCTTACCAAGTTATTATCCTCTAAATATTTAAAATTGGTTATTTGATTGCTAAAATAGCATTCTGTGTATCCAAGTGAGCTTGACAATTTGGTTGCTCATTCTTCACTCATGTCAGACTGTGCTGCATGCTATCTTCTCACAAAAAAACAACGATTATTCAGAAATTGTTTCATGTAAATTCCTGAAATGTTCAACAGGGAAAATTCAATCAACTCTCTCTGGTCTGAGTACATCATACCAATCCAAATGTTCGTTACCTGTTCTTTGTCTATTCTGGATTTCTTCCCATACCCTCTATAATTCCTATTCATTGAGCATTTTGTTACAACTGACCATTTGTATGAAAATGGAAACAGAAGTAAAAGGTCAGAACATTTTTTCTTCTTGGTGACATAAGGAATTACACCTCTCATCCCGTAAACTATGGCCTAAACTTAATATTCCTTCAAATTTGTTTGTTAAACAATATTCTGTTGTATCTTTTATGTTCTTTGCTACTTGAAATGCACTTTGAATCCTGGCTGTGGAGGGTTCTGGAAAGACAAGAACCAATAAGTAGTTACCAGTTCTAGTTCATGGCTTCTGCTCACCTTGGTGTCCTCGTGCATGTCAGGCAGCAGCAGTGTGTGCATTATCAGACAACTGAACACTGGCACACTGTAATTGCAAAGGTCATGGGAGCTCAGATGTTTTACCCTTTATGAGTCTGTTCCACCAAGGTGAGCAGAAGTGGAATGGATGTGATCCATCACTAATTTTTTAAGGCAGACAGAAGGTACTTACATTCAATCCAGCTGAGATAAAAGAAATTATTCTCTGGATTACTTAATGTTCAATATTTTACATTAAGTTCAATGCTTTTGTTTTTACTTCAAATAAGGCAGCCACATGGTATAAGCTATGGCTTTTCTTTATCTTATTTCTTTCTTATTGAACAGGCATAATAAAGAAATCTTGCTAAAACAGAAATAGAAGAAACCTTCTCAGTGTGAAGAGACATAAATGGGCTTTTTAGCACTTCATGTTTTGTGCTTCAGGATGTACAAAGTTATTCAACTAAATATTCAGGAGCGTATTGGAGGTTCTTTAAACATCTGAGCATAAAACTAAAGGCATCTACGTGGGACGTAATGGAGTAGCAGTTTTGTCTTTTATTTCTGAGAAGTGCCTGTGTGTATCCAGGCTTTGCTGACTCCATAGAACCTTGCTGAAGTGCCTCCAAGAAGCAAACAATGGCATCTAAATTATTTAAAAACAATCACAGCACCCTAATGAATACTAACCTATCTCAAGAATAAAGGTCAGTAAATCTATGAGGGTCTTTGAGCTTTGCCTGGCTGATATTTTCAATTCCTCTAACTGATTTCCTTATTATTTTTAAGAAAGGTAATATAATTTGGTCTTGAATTTATTAATGGCCTATGCCACTAACTAGACTATAGGTAGCAGTTAGAAAAACACAAGATAGATAATACTAAATAACCATATACAGACTTGCTGTAGTTTCAGTTTTAATTGGCATTGCCTCAGCTAATTGCAGTTAAGTGAAGCTAATATGCAATATTACATATTCAGCTATAAATATATTTGCATCAGAGGCTTTCCATGGATCTATGAAAAAATAATAACTGATGTTCATGTAGCAATAACCATAACAGTGGTACAGCACCACTCAGGTTTCACTAGGAAAGAGTTTGTGTATAGAATTTCAGTGTAATGTCTAAGAGAGGTCCATGAGATAGGGGCCATGGGCTTCTTTTCACTGTTTTGCTGCTGCTTCGTTCTAACCAGTAGCTCAACTTTCATGTACTTTTTAAACAAATACTATTGAAGATTATGGAATAAAAACACCCTCACATTCTTCTAAGAGACTGCTGACATTCAAAAGGAGTTGCTCAATATAATCCAAGATAGAATTAATATTTTTATTGGAACAAGGTGAAAAAAGCAGAGAAAATGTGCTGAAATGTTCACCATATTCTTCTGTTAAAACTATGCACACTGGAGTTGAAGGTGATGTCATAATACCATATATTTCCCATTGTACCAAGAGCAAAGTCAAGTAAGGTTGTTTCCCAGACTGTGAAATAGCTGTAGGTGAAAGAGCCTCCTCCTGAGACAATAGAGCCCAGTGAAAACAGACATGATGCCCAGACCTCATGGTCTATAGCTGAAGAAGTTAGAGAAAACCTCAAACAATTACAGAAAACATCAAATCCTTTTTAGCATCTAAAGCAAGGAATTTTGTAAACTTCCCTAATGAGTGGCTTTCTTCCCTAGCTCATTTATTTTTCCAGCTACTTTTTAGAAAAACAATCTTTTCCTGTGTTGTTACTCTCTTTTTATCCAGAAAGAAATGCTCGAACACATGCCCAAAGAGGCAGCAGTTGTCTAGAGAGTCCTCAGGAGACTGGATTAGATTTTAGCTGATCTTGTACAGATGTCCACAAAACAATAGGAATGTTCTATTGTACCAAAATGCCATGTAGTAAATAAATCCCAAATTTCCAATAGCCCTAATAACTGTTTGGTCAATGTTGTTTTACCTTTACCTGGCATTAGGGTAAATCCCCCACACAGACAGGAGTGCTGGCATGCAGAGATCAAAAGAAAGACTTATGACTTATTTAAGACATTCTCTTCTTGAAACATCCCTTGAAAGCATAGCACCCAGAGAACCTGGCCATTGTAAAATTAAACATCTAAAAGGGTCTCACATGGGGCAAACTAAGACAGATGTCTGTGAATAAATATAGTTTATTTACCAAATATAGTTTAATTTAATAGTCCCATTTTTTCACCAAAGGAAGAATTACTACTCCTTGGGAATTTAAGATTGTGCTAATTGTTAGTCATTAAATATAAGTACTAATAATGTGATTTATAGAACTTAAAGCCTAATGGTGACTTCAGCAATCTGATCCAACAATCTGTCTTGTCTGCCCTTAGAGATTCTAGGCATATGAATTTGCCCTTTAATACATTCACCAATAACTTACCATCCATGGGCTGGATGCTGGTTGGAAAGATCATGGCTCTTTCATTGTCCTCTGTTCACCTCAGGGAAGATACCCTAAAATGTGAGTTTTGCTGGGAATTAAGTAAAATGTTGTGGTAGGGTGCATTCTTGTTGTTATCCTAGTCATTTGAGTTGAAGCTGGGTGAGAAAAGTATCCTTTCACTTCATAAAAGATTAGGGGAAAAATTGTAGCTGCTGGCATTTATGGTAAGCAAATGACAGATGTGAAAATCTAATAATGCGTTTGTAACAAGATGAAAGAACTAAAGATGTATTCAAAGATGGCATCTCCAGGAATCCTATTCTGTGAAATTATGGCAATGAAAAATTGCCATAATAGAAATGCACATTAGCACTCCCTTTTGTTCTGTTCTTTTCATCAAACATATATTCAAAAGTGAATTATTATTTATCCGGCTGTTAGAATGTAGAAAGCACAATTTTGCTATTTGTTTAGCACTGAAAAAAAAAAATGGGGGAAAAAAGTGTAATCTATGTGTATCTTCAATACATATTGGTAAAATAATATGTTGGGATCAACTGCATACAGGTGTCTTTGAGAAGCAGCAGGATAGAATTTGTTGCAAGGCTTGTCAATCTGCTTATCACTATGCTGCTGGGTATTCTGGCTTGAAATCAGGACACCCTGTCCTTAAAATTACCAATGTGTAAGTGCTTTGCTGGGTACTGGCCAATGATACCAGAAAGAAAAATCCATTGAGCTTTTAAAATTGCATTTGTATAGAAAAAAATTTACAGATAACATCTGTTGGATATACCCAAGAGTATCTTAATTTTTTCATCATATTTGGGAATCTACCCAAGTGTTTTTCTTTCTGTTATGAATAGATTTACCCTGAACACCATGATATTTATTTATTTAAATTCCACCTGTCCTGTAAGAGATCTAGCTGCCTGACAGGATCAGTGCTTTAAAAATTACAAGCCTAAGTATCTGCAAAGAGATACTATTTTCAGTAGTAGTGATGATGTTTTTATGCTCCAAGACCTTCTAACTTAGTGGGTTTTGGGGTTGTTTTCTGTTTTTCTTCATGATCAAAGAGAGTACAGTTATATAAATAAGAGGAAAAATTAGGTAATACTTCTACAAAACTTATCTAAAAACTGTAAAATTATGCCAGAGGCAATTATTCTCTTGTTTTCTCTTTTCTTTGACTCCTATCCCTCATGTATCTTTAGACTTTTTGTTTTGGCTTGGCCAACCTCTGAGCTGCTCACACTCTCCATGCAAACAATTCACTAAATTCACTAAATCAAAATGAGCCTGAACTGATATTTAAATATTTAATTGCCTGGATCAAGAGGCACATATGAATTTCAGTTACATAACCCCCAAACCAATGTGTTTCATAGTAGGGAGCTTGAGAGATGAATTTTAAATAAGCAGGGAAGTCTATGTAATACCACGAAATATCCTCGAAGAGGATGTTGTGGCACAGTCAAACTGGAGTTAAGGATGATACCAGAATTTCAATAGAAGCAAATAGCACTTGCACATTTAATTTGAATTTTATAAATTTTCCATTAGAAAAGTCCGAAAGACCACTAATGTTTGCCAAGGATTATTTTTCTTACAATTTCATTGATACTTGTGATATGCCTTAAAGAAAAAAAAATGTACACAGGCAATTGGGAAGTCATCTCCAAGTCTTGCTAAATGTCCATCAGCAGTGATGCATTTGATGGGACAGCCTTCCTGCTCCCAGGTTTCCCTAGACTCCTAATGTGGCCTTGGAGAGATCACTCAGCTTTTGCATGGGCAGGAGGAAACATTCTCCATGAGCTGCTACCAATTAAACATAATAAATGAACAGATATGTTTAGACCATTGCAGTGAAACCATGCTCTGATTTTAGAGGAGTCCACCTGAGCTTTCTATCACAAATAAATTAATCAAGAACAGCTCATCCACAAAAAAATGTTATCCCTGCCATGCAGCCAGGAACCATGCTGTCTGCAATGTAGTGATCAGTCAAATTAGTTCTGTTGAAAATTAAAACTGCCTGAAGGCAGCTTTATTTCATCTAAAAAACTTTTTCATGTCTTCATATAAAATGATAGAGAGAGACTATATGCATGCTATTGGTTTTAACTGTTTATTTACAGCAGATTTGTAGCATCGTTTGGACATTGGCACCTTCTTTATACGTACAAAGTAAATAATTCCAATTGAAATCCAAAGTTGCTGCTCCAACAAAATTAAAATCTGAGGTTCACTAGGTTAAAGTACAGGCTTAAGTAGGACCTGAGAAATTTAAAATCTTGGTATTGAAATAGAGAGATACTTTTCTCTGCATGAAACTCTTTGCCCTCCATCTAGAGTAGAGGTCTTTCAATTAATCCTTTTTCCTGGAGCTCCTCTCTAGCTGAGAGGGGGAGAGAGAGAGAGAGAGAGATGTCCCTGAAGAAGATTCTTTTGACGTAGCAGCTATCCTACAAAGCACAGCTTCTGCCCTCTGAAATGACTACCTCTAGAGGCAAGGGAGAGACACCCACTAGAGGATGCTTCAGACAAGATGTTTAACAGTAAAATAGCTAAAGGTTTAGCCTGCTCTCAGCTATTGCCTCAGGATATATATCAAAAAACATCCAAGAAACATCAGTTGATTAAACCTGGTGGGAAATGTCAGTGTTCCCCACAGCTGCTGGCAGGTGCAGAGGATGGCTGCACAGCACAGACACCGACCCCTCAGTACTGTCAGATACAGCTGTGGTCTGGGAGCAAAACTAGACCTACTGGTTATTGTCTTCTCCATTGGGCTTTTTTGCTCTTAATACTCACCTACGAATGCCACAGTGATACAGAGCTTGTTACTGGGTCTTTATTAATCCCTTTTGGCAATTCCTTTAGTGTATTTTGTACCTTAAGATGGGTAGAAGATGCAACTGACCTGTAACAGTAAACTATGGCAATTTTCAGGGAGTCTATGACTCCTGAAGTGATCATTGTCAGTTGGCTTAAATTACAGAAATCTTCAGGCTATTCTGTCAGCATCTGGATTTCTCAGGTTATGAAGGAGAAAATCAAGGCTATTTTCTCCTCTGCTCAGAAAAAGAAAAGGAAAATTTATTCCTGTATGTTAGGTTAAGACAAAAAAGAGAAGGAATAAAAAAACCCCCACCTTTCTTATTACTTTTGTTCATATGAGAAAGACTTTAAAATCATAATTAATGACATTAGAATCTTTTAGATATGGTCTCCAGGGCTGTGGAGAAAAAGACAGAGATGTGCATGGCCTCATACACCTCACACCGAGGTCTGAGCTTGCTCCGAACACTATTCCATCAATCCTGATTCACAAAGGCAGTCCAGCAGAAGGAGTCCTAAAGTCATTACAGATAGTTCAGTGTTTCATGTCAAGTTACATTCTCTGAGAAATGAATTTTTAACCCATAGCAGAGCTATAACTTTACTGGCACCATGAAGACTCACACCATGGGGTGACTCCTATGACTGTAGTGTTGGAATGGGAGCATACAGCTCTTTAGGAAAGACAGGTGAGGGTAAGGAGTGGATGGTGTTGCCTTCCACATCAATGAGCATCTGGAGGGCCTTGAGCTCCACATGGGAATGGAAGAGATGTTTGAGAGTTTGTGAGTGAGGATTAAAGGGAGGGCAGAGACAGGTGACACTGTAGGTAAGTCTGCTACAGGCTGCCCAGCCAGGAAGGCTGAGTGGATGAGGGCTCCTATGGACAGGTAGGAGTGGCCCCACATTCACAAGCCCTGGTCCCCATGAGGGACTTTAAGGATATTTGTTGAAGGGACAACACAGTGACACAAAACCAATCCTTTTCCAAGTGCTAGAGGAGCTACAAGGAGAGGTGCTATGCTGGACCTTTTCCTCACCAACACAGAGGGAGGGGCTGGTGGAGAATGTGAAGATCAAGGGCAGCCTGGGCTGCAGTGACTGAAATAGCAGAGGTCCAAGATACTTAGGAGAGCAGGGAGTTTGCACAGCAAGCTCCCTACCCTGAGCTTTAGGAGAGCAGACTTTTGCCTCTTAAGGGATCTCCTTGGTAGAGTACCATGGGGTAAAACCCTGGATGGGTGAAGGGGTCCAAGGAAACTGGCTCATATTCAAGGGTCACCTCCTGCAAATTCAGGAATGATGCTTCCCATCAAAGAGGAAGTTCCATCAGGCCTACATAGACAAACAATGATCTCCTGCTCAAACTTAAACACCAAAAGGAAGCCTATGGAGGGTTCAAGCAAGGTCAGGTAGCCTGGGAGGAATAGAGAGAGACTGTCCAGTCCAGCCCAGAGAGCTAGGGATCAGATTAAGTTAAAGCCCTGACAGAATCAAAACAGATCATGGATGACAAGGGCAACAATAAAACCTTCTATAGGCACCTTGGTCATTAAGTGAAGACTAGAGGAAATACAGGTCCTGTCCAGCAGGAAATGGGATACAGAAAAGGCTGAAGTACTCAAAGTTTTGCTTCAGTCTTCACTGGGAAATGCTCCAGCCATGCTGCCCAAGCCACAGAAGGTGAAAGCAGGGACGAGGAGAATAAAGTACCTTCCACTGTATAAGATCAGCTCTGAAGCCATCTAAGGAATCTGAAGGCATGCAGGTCCGTGAGGTGCATCCATGACTTCTGAGGGAACAGGCTACTGGAAAAGGTGGCTAAGCTACTATCCATCATATTTTAGAAGTTGTGGCATTTCAATATAGAAAGAGGGCTTATGTGAAAGATGGAGAGAATTTTTTACCAAGATCTGTGGTGACAGGACGAGGGGCAACAGTTTTATCTTGAAGGAAGTAGATTTAGATTGAACATAAGGAAGAAATTTTTTACTGTGAGGGTGATGAGACACTGCACCAGGCTGCCAGGAGAAGTTGTGCATGTCCCATCCCTGGAAGCATTCAAAATCAGTTTGGATGGAGACCAGGGCAACCTGATCTAGTGGGTGGTGTCTCTGCCCACAGCAGGGGGATTGGAACTACATGACCTTTAGTGTGCCTTCCAATTCAAACCATTCTGTGATTCCATGATAATGAACCCATCAAATGACATTTATAAAAATTTAAAATAAATGTTTGAAATATTTTTTGATTCTATCATCTGACTTCATTTTATTCTGTAATATTCTCCCAGCAATTTATTTAGCCATAAGCATAAACTATGAACCTGCTCACTGAAGAGCCCTTAATAAGTGCAAGTGACAAAAAGATAGAAAGACTGAGATTAGCTGACCAGTTCTTTTCTCTGCGGAACACATAATTCTAATTTTAAGTCATAGCATACTGATTTGTTTTTCCTTCACAATTTATTTTTAATCCCAGCTCTTTCAGCTTGATCTGTGCAGATATAAAACAAGGCAGATGTATGAGCTTCCTCCTTATTATTCCTCAGCATTCCATCTGAATATTTACTAGTAGAGAAAGTGAGAGCCAACAATGAAATTTCAATGCAGGATTTCACAGCACTCCTTTGGAAAGATGATTAATAATGGCTGTTGAAAGTACAGGATGTGAATCAGCCTCTATGTCCAAATGATTGGCTCTGTGAGAAAAAGAAAAGATCACCATATCAGGAGGAAAAAAGTATTTATAAAGTGATTTAAAGCAATCTACTTGCTGATTTACTTAGCTAGGTAATCACAACAGCTATGGTCTAGAGAAAGAAAGATTTCTGGCCCAGTTTAAAAGTATGAATTGGTATCTCAAAACACAATTTCTGAACAGAAAAAAAAAAGATTTTGTCTTTGATTTATCTTAGATCAATAGTGAATCTCTGACTAAACACTGCAAAATAGGTATCATTGTGCATACTGTGATGCAGCAATTTGTGCTTGCCTTTCCTTTGGTAATAGGTCGTATCCAGAAAAAAGTAGGGATGAATATATTCAATTAGCTTTCTGTAATACAGTGTCGTTATTTAATTCTCCTACCTTTTTATCCATAGACGTTTTCCCAGTCATTTTTAGTTACTGCCTCCTGTGGGCTTGTGTAGCAGACATGCTGACTCCTTAATTAAAATTGCATGCCAGGAAGTAAGTAACTGCCAGCTGAATGCTTGCCTCCTACTGCTGCATTCTGTCAGCTCAGGGATGGTTTTCTTTCTCCTCCCCTCATATTATTTTTTAAAGAAAATGTCAGTTTCTGTTTCTGAAAGAAATTTGGGGAAGTCTTGAAAACGCACTTAATCTGGTGTTCAAATCTGGAAAATGTTGTTATTTTTTTGTATAGAAAAACACAGGCACATTAGAAGGATGAAGTCAGTTTGAAAAATCTGACTAACCCAAAGACCATGCAATTAATATGGATATAAAAACATTCATGGAAAATCAGAGTGGCTTATGCTGCAGGTTTGTTCCCATCTGGGGACGTATCTACAGAACAGTCCTGGAAATAAGCAACAACTTTCCTCAGACATTTATCTGTTATCCTGGAGGTTAAGTCCTATTCATGGAGGAATAAGTCTGGACACCTGCCTGAAGCTCTTCAGGCTTTGAGAAGAGATGTAGGAAAGCAGGTAGTCCTCAAGAGCACACAGGTGGAGCATGCATATCTCTGTGAAGCCAAGAGGCTCCCACACCATCCATGCTGCTGCTGCCCACTGCCAGAGGGTGTGCCAGCACTCTTCTGGAGGCTGGTGCTGCTGCTTCTCTGTGCTTGTGCACTGAACTTTGCCTAGAACCTCTCCCTCTGAAGAGCAGTCACACTACCCTTGCTCTCAGCCAAGTCAGAGCAAAGAGCTCAAGGCAATTTCTAGGGCTGAAATGTTGAAGTCAGAATTATTAGGTCCCACACCAACATTTGTTGATTTTCACCATTGCTTCCCATGATACCAGCCTCAGGTAGTCTCTGGTTTTGTTCCTAGGAGATCACGTACAGAAGAAGCCCTCTCCCAAAAAGGAGGAAATAGAAAGCGTTTGGCACAAGTTCCTCCTATCCTTCTAGTTGTACCTTTTGTACATTCCTAATCCTGTCAGTATAAACTCACAGTTCCAAAGTTTTCCACATATGTGCAGAGAGCTGAAGCAGGATGGTTTGTTAGCCCTGATGAGTGGAATCCACCTTTATGCTGACTGCCAGAAACCTCCAGGTAACTTCTGCTCTACCAGCTCCCAAGGATGGAGCTCCTGAGCAGCCAGAGGGCTCAGCAGCTTCAGTTCACATGCATGCTCTGCTCCACAGCTCCCAGGGAGAAACAAGAGCTCAGCAGCTGTGAGAGCTGGCTGCTTTAGCATTTCATATCTTCAGGCTATGATTCTTACTTTTTTTACAATTGCCTTTGTTTTTTCACTTACAGAGTGAAATTTTGACCCCAGGAAACTCAATAGGAAAGTTCCCCTTGATTTTAGCCAAGCTAGGATGTCGATATGACAAAATGGGGAAGCAAAGCAAAGGTTTTAGAGACAAGTAACATCTTTTATTGCAGTAATTGATATACTTGGAAAGAACCAGGTAAACCTTTCAGCTTACAAGTTTACATTCATATTGCACTAGATTAAATATTCATTTGAAGTTAAAATGTATATGAATATAATCTAAATACAGCAGAGCTTATATTTTAACTAGTACGGAAACTATTCACACTTTTCAGAACTAAATTTAGGCTTCCATTTTTGGGTTGAAACTTATAAAGCACAAAGCTCCACCACAACCAAAACACTGAAAAGGAAAGTAAATTTAAAAAGCCCTCACAGTGCAAATTGAAAACCAGCTAAGATCCTCGTGTAGATTGGAGAGAAATGGCTCTCTTGCGCTGGTTTGCATTTTAGTTCTCATTTTTCATGTTTATTGCAAGCAGGTGGGAGCAAAGATCATGAGTCTAGATGTCTTGCTGCATTCAAATCTTCTTGAGTTTGAATTACAGGGAGGAGAAAAGGAGCAGAGAAAAACATGGATAAATACATGATAAATTTTGAAAGAAAACTTTTAAAAAACAATCATGGTTGCTAAGTAACAAAAGCATACTTAACCTTTGCTAATGATTAACAAACCACAAAATTTCCACAAGCCAGCAGAGGAGTTTCATTTGGGGAGTTTTACAGGTTTTTACAGTTTTTGCTCTTCTAAAATTTGCAAGGAGATAAGAGGGAGGAAATTACCAAATTACTGAGCTAAAGAAGGCTTTGTTCCCCTGTGAAATACTAGCAAGAGATGTTCGTGCTCAGAAGATTTTTCCCCAAAAGATATTCACCCTGAAATTAGATCTGAGCCTGAATGTACCAAGCTACCTTTTGGCCAGGTGCCTGGTTTCCCAAGATTTATGTCACCTACTCATCACTGCAAAGACATGGGGCATGACCTTCACCTTGACTGTTCAGAGTCAATTTTGGTAAGAGTCTTCACAGAATATTTTCCCTGTCATGTCTTGATCCTTTTTCTCTCAGCATGGGTGATCACAGATATTGCTTAACAAATATTATTTCAGTCTTTGAAATTTTTTTATTGCATCAGCTAAGGTTAAATCCAGCCCATCTCATCTACATATCTCTAAATTAATTTGTAAGGCCTTTATCACTATGTTTTGCTAAATTTCTTGCAAACTTCTCCCACAGTAGTATATAGGGGATCAAATTAATTTCTCTTTAAGGGTTGGGCTGTTAGATAACTGAAGGTTGTACAGTGAGGAACAAGAGTCAGGCCATGAAAATTCATTCTAGATATCCATGACACCACAATTTAGTCCATGGCTACCAGTGCTATGAGTGCAAGTTACTACCCAAGTTGCTTTTGCCTATAAATTCTCGGGAAAACCACGAGTTTAAGAACACTTGTCTCCTTGTTTACATGATTAAGCTTAGCTAGATTTGTTTACATTTATCCTTTATGTAAGGCTCCTCCAAGTCTCTTTTACATATCCGCCTGTTTGATTATGGGAGAAGCAATAACCTGAAGTTAAGAAAGCAAGATTCTCTGTCAATGTGAGTGTAAGATCCTTGATCTCTGCACATTTCTGCTGTGTGATTCCATTTCTGCATCCAGTGAAAGCATTTACTGTTGTTGTTCTCCTGCCTACTTTTCCTTTCTGCCCTTCATTAGCAGGCAGTACATCCTCACAGGGTACATTATGTCACAAAAAGTGTCTGTTCCCATCAAACATTCCTTTTGTTTGGAATGTCAAAGACAGGGCAGTAGGACAGAGCTTTCTTATTATCCCTGGCTCAGAAATGGATGTCACACACCTGTGTACTGGAAAACAAGATATTCAGTGAAACTGGTTGGGTATATTGGGAATGATGTGCTTTATTCTACAAAAAATAACAATTTCTTGAAATTGAAATACAGAAGAGGAACAATATTGACCTTTTTTGATCCAATTTCTTGTATGAAAACAGAAAATCCAATTTCCCAGTTTAAAATTATATTTAGCTTCATAATGCAAGGCAATGGGACAGATTTTAAAAATTGACTAGTATGTAAAACCATTCAGATTCAATTGGAGCAGTATATCTTGCTTGATGCAGACAAACTAACAAATAAAAATACAATCATTTTAACTGTATGAAAACCTTCTTGGGATGAAAAAGCTTACTCCTCCAAAAATTTGCAAGAAAATCCTGGCAGTACTTTTTCTCAAAAACAAGACAAAGGACAAACAGACTAGGAATAGGAATGCCAGACAAAGCACTAATGCCTTTACAATTTAAGACTTCATTGGTTCTAAATTTAAAAGCTTATACTCTGGCAGATGGCGATTTAAAACATCTATAAACTAAGATACTAAAGATGAATTCTCTCACTGATCTTCAGAAGATTCTTAGAAGATCTAGATTTGGAGGATGTACTGTAGATCAGAGACTTAGATGTAAAAAGCATAAATCTATTCAATAGGGGTAAAGCTTATTTCATTTATTTGTGACATGTCTACATTTGATGCCTAGGCCTTTAAATGCCGTGCTCTGTTTCTAATTAAGAGATGAAAAGACACATGTCCTGTTGATGATTTATCAGGTTTATACTGGAGATGTATTTCAGAACATGCCAAATTGCTCTGGTTGCATGCTTGTCATGTCAATTATTAAGGCAGTGTAGAATATCCAGCTTAGAATTAGAAGTCTATACATTTAGCCACCTGAGTAAAACCAGACAATTTCTCAAGTGTGTTTGTTTTATTTTGAGAATAGATATGACCAAGATGACAGTACCTTTCTCCAATTGTTATGATGGTTCAAAGTACCCACCTCATGTACTTGCTTAACCCATGGGGCTGGTCAAACACAGCTGTGTATACTACTTACTCCTCTCTGCAGAAATTATTAGATCTTATGTAGCTCTAGATATGATTATTCACAAATGAAAGAGTTTTATTACAACTTCCAATGTACTAAAATGCTTCCAATATAAGCAAACTGAAATTGTCTTTGGATTATGGATGGTGCCATAATAGCTTTGAAGCCATTGCCTTTCTTCATAATATTGTTCTTTTTGAAAGCAATCCTGCTCTTTTAAAGAGCATTAAACATCAAATTGATTCTAAATGCCAAGATCTGAAATCAAGAGGAGAGTTACAACACTAACTCTACATAAATATTTTTTGAGTTCAAAAATTTCAGAGCAAAACTGAAACAACTAAACACACTCTCCTCAATAATATTTACAGTTAAGAGGAAAAAACAGGAAAGAGGAGAAAAAAATGGCCACATCCTGATTGGGTTAACAAGGTAGGCAGGATTAACAGGGCTGATGAAATTAGACAAGAGAGTCTGCTAAAAACAATAAAAAAAATGTAATGGGTTTTCCTTTTACTGGGAAACATTATGTGAAAATAGCCAATGCACTGGAAAATGAAAGCACTGGTGGAGTGGAGGAAGCATGATGCATCAGATACTGAATAATCCAGACATAATACTTTGTATGTTTGCAAACTACAAGGAGATACAACCAAACAGAAATTTCAAGCATCTGAAAATTCATGCAAAATAAATCGGCAGGCCAAAAGACTTCTTGAAAAAATTTTCTGTAGAAATTTATCAGGGCCATGGCTGAGATTAATCCTATAAACTTCTAAACAAAGCATGTTTTTCTGTAGATGTTGATCTTCAGGATGTTAACCTACACAAACTGTATAGAAATGCTTACTGGTCTGTACTTGAGCACAGATCTTTTTAAAAAGCCCCCCATATTTAAACTGCAGTTCCACATATTTCTGACAGATAGATATATACATCAAGTAAACAGAGATGATGGGAGGCATGACACTGGAAGCCTGCTTGAACTTCCCTGAAGGCTTTCTTTGGCACAGTCAACATTTTTGATGTTTTATATCTTTTATACTAGAAGCCTTACATTTGTTACAGTTTAAGATTTTTTTTGTGTGTGCTTCCTTTTAGAAAGATGAAGGAAAATATGGGGGAGAGTCAGACTCATTAGTCTAATTGTCCCCCTCCAGACCTACATTTCTGAGTGTAAATTACACATTTCCCCCTTTCTGCCTGCCTCCTACACATACACACTGACACACACACGTCTTGTTTCTGATCATTTCTAAACTCATAGCAAGTATCTGAAATTAATTTACATTTTCAAGGGGCAGTTTCTTTTAACATTGAAAGACACTTTGTTTTTCAAACAAGCTCCTTCTTTACCCTTGCAGGGTATTCACAGGAAGGGGAACTCCCTCCTCTGGCAAATTCAAAGCCCAGTTCTGCAGTTAAGCTCAGAATTTAAATTATCTTATGTCTTTACTCCCTAGGTAAAACTCATTCATATTCTTATGAACAGTTTATTTTTCAATATTCTGTTTGAAATTTGGCATCAACTACCTATGTTCCTCATTAAAAAAAAAAAAACCAACTTGTTTTCAAGAACTATTAGCGAAAACTCTGAGCATTATGCAAAAGCAAGGAAAGTCTCTTGGAAAGCAGTAGAAAAGGTTCACTATCCTGAGCAAATAATATCACCTGTGAGCCAAGATTCTGGGTCAGAGTGGACATCTTTTGTACACTGGGAAATAAATGTTCGCAGACCTGATAAAGAAAAGACAGAGTGATACTTTTGTGCCTGAGAGAATATAAACAACATTTTATTTACAGATAACTCTTTTATCACAAAAGAATGAATCAGCCTCTTTGCTACACACAGTACTTAGAATCAATTCTCTTTGCTACATGAAGATTCACGTGTATGTTTTACAAAGGAAAACTCTCCCAAGATCAGATGTCTCCTCCAAAATCATATTTCATTGCCAAAGTATCACAGCTACTGGACAGCTCAAACAGAGGCTGAACAGGGTGATTTAATAATTTGCCTATCAGAATAGAAAACAAATTCTCAGTACTATTGCCATTAGCAATTCAAAGAGAGTGTGACAGCCATATGTACTTTTAAAAAAATAATAAATCTATTTCTTCCCGGATGCAGAATCCAGTTGTTTGAAACTAGGACCTAAAAAACCTGGAGTGTACCACATACAATCCAAATGGCCTGACATCCCTGTTCTCCATTGAAAGACTGGATATGAAAAAATTTTTGAAAGTTTATTTGATTCTTTAGCTATTAATCATTTCAGAAACTATTACACCTCAAGAGACTCTGACAAAGCAGTAACAAAACCACAAAGGTTAAGCATGAGATAAAAAACCCCACACCTCTGCAGGACAGTGTTTAAAATGGCCATAAGGTGCAATCCAGTACTTAAGATCAAATGATCCAAAGTGAGCTGCTGCTGAATCTAAAATTCACTATATGCTTCTGTTTTGGCTCTGGAAGTTCTCTTGCCTTTGGCACCTGACCCTTATGTCATGGAGTGCTTGTACTGGGTGACTCTGTGCTAAGAGAATTCTGAGGCACCCACAGAGCTAAGGTCCCAGAGGGTGCCACAACTTGTCAGGAGCACAAATTGCTATCCACTGTTACTCATTCAAGTAGGCATGACTCCAACCAAAAAAGGTCTCCCTTTCAACCTGAATGCATGAAAAATTAGTTCCTTCACTGACTGAAAGGCTACTCACCATGAGATTTAAGCTGGTTGTTTACTTCTGTAATTGCCATATGATTAATATGTCACATCTGTGGATTCTTGGTGAGTAGTCTTAATATTTATGCATATACATATATTCTTTCATCTTGGAAGGAGGGCTGTTGACAGTCTTCCATGGAACAACATTTTCTTTCACAGAACAAATTTTTTACACAGATTAAGTACAGTTACTATGGGTTTAGAAGGAAAATGCCTTTGCAGTATTTTCAGAAACTGGATATAGATCAAATTCTTGAATAATTCCAAGCAACACATTTGTGTTCCATTTATTTTCAGCAATTGCAGGATATGATCCCCAATGTTCACTAAGGTTGACAGCTATTTTTTCCTGTTGGTGAGACTTTTGCTTCACATTAACATGTAGGACAACTGACATTTAGCAAGATTGTCCAGCCTTCTAAAAATGTCCCCTTCCTGCTTAGGCTAACTCAGTGTGTTCCTGTTGTTACTTCTACCAAAATTTTTTTCCTCACTTACACCAAAAAGCCTCCAGGTAAATAGACTTTAATATTTTTATGGGAGAGCAGAATATTATCCTAAATCTTCAGTGAGTATTTAGGAGTTAATACCCAAAATACTGTTGGAAAGTTGCATGTTTGAATTTTATAGCACGTCTTTTTTTGTCATGGACAGAGTGAAAGATTCAAGCTGTATCTCCATGTTATTAATGGTGTGACTGAAGCAGGGTAGAGACATCAAACTAGCCCAAATATATCCATATATGTGGGATATCACAAGTAAAAAAGTCATAGAAGTAGAAAGTAAAGCCTTTAGCTTAGGCAAGAAATCAGAGCAGTTGCCCAGAGTTTGGCTATATTACAGCTGGTGGTTCAGAGGTGCATAACACATCTCCAATTGTACACAACAGCCAAACAGCAAGGCTGAGTACATTGTTTTTCTGTCAGGAAATCATGCCACATATCAAGTAAATTTTGCCTCAAAAAGCTGTTCGCAAGCATTTTAGTTATTTCTATTAATTCATCCCTGATTAACCTGAGAAGAGATGGGATTTATTCCTATTTTTACATTGCTACATTATGGAACTGATCTTTTCTGCCCTGGCTATGTCTTTCCTGTCCTGTAAAGTGGAATAATAAGATCTATATAAAGCATTCCAAAACCTAAGAGGGAAGGAAGTACAGAAAGAAAAATACTGTTATTACTTTACCTTATCTACACTATATCTCTTCCTCCAAACAGCATTTTGTTCTAAACAAAAGAAATTCATCAGAAGTTCAACATCATCCTTGGCCCATCAGGTTTCTATGGTTACAGAGCCAGTGTTTTTCATCTGTAGAAACTAGCAAGAATTTTCCATTTTACAAGACTGTTGTGCCCTATCTCTCTGACCCTCCCTTATCAAGGACAGGTTATTCTCATTTTGCCAGCCTTGTCAAGCCCTGCATTGAAAGCATCTCCCCATCAGACTGTAGGACAAAGCTTTTAAATACACAAGTAGGCATTATTTGCAATAACACCAAGAAATGTCATCACTAAAAATTAGAAATGTAGGAAGGGATGTTAAACTTTATCCCTGAAGGTTTATCCTGCCTATTTTTCCACAGATCAGACAGGCCTTGGTGTGATGGAAGGGGCATCATCCTCTTCCTGCCAATGCTGTATGCCTTGGCCTCTCTCTCAAGCCTGTTTCATGGCTTGTGTCAGAGAAAAACCACCGGGCTTCACCTCACATCCAGCCCATCTTGGTGATTTTCTGGTGGCATTTGATGTTGGTATCAAGTGCAATACAACACACACACAAGCACATATATATATATATATGTGTGTATGCTGTCACAGTAGATAAGCAATATGTGTAAATATACAAACACATGCTCACCTCTACTGCACAAACTACCATGAGGCAGTACAGATCCCTTTTCTCACCCTAACCTTCCTACAGTAATAACACAGCCTCATAGATTAAACTTAAGCTTCCCTTAGGCACAAGTTTACAATTCCCACAATTCCCCTAACATCCTCTTAAAATATTAATTTTTTTCTCTTCTTTATGCCCCTATGAAGAAAAACCCTCCCTTCTCAGAAAAGGAGCAAAGCCCATCCCTTCTCAGAATAACATCAGAATATGGCTGATTCTGAGTCAGCTTCCTCTTTATTCCCCTGTCCCAACCAGTGTATTCCTCATTTGCATTCCTCTCCTTCAGTCATGTGTGGGATTTTATTTGTTGCTGTTACATTAGTGAAAATTACCACACAAAACTTCAAAGTTAGTTTGGTGCAGTGATCTACCATGACTTCTTGTAAAAAACCCCTTTAACAGAATACTGTTTCCCTGATAATTCCCAGTCTTCTTCCTTATTTTTTTCTGGACTCTTTCTAACTCTACAGGGAATGACCAGGGCTTGAGGAACATAAGAGTGCCTGAAAGAAAAAGCCTAGGAAAAAGTATATACAGAATATCCTGCCTAACTTCATTAGACAGAATGGAAATTTTCTGTAGTTCATTAAAGGCAACTTCCCTATGTCTAGTAACCCTTGCTGTGCTTTTCTACCATGAATCAGCAGATGCTCATCTTGAACATTTTTCAAACATTCCAAATATTCCAGAGCAAGGGGTTCTGGTCTAATTAGGTATATCATGAAGCATCCCATACTTTTGTTTGACCTTGTACGTATCTCTATCAAACAATTTTTGAGTGTATGGTTTTAGGACTATATGTCCAGTGCTACTGTGTGTGAATTCAGAGTGAAGAAAAGAGGAGTATTACATCATAGCCAGTGTGCTGCTCCAAATCATTGGCGCAAAGGTTCAACTCAGCAGAGGCTGGCACAACCAAGATGTCACTAATTTAAGTGATAGAGCAACTAAAGTTCACAGGAAAATAAAGTTTTAGTCTCTTTTTTTCTTCTAGACGACAGAGTTTAGAAATAGGATAAATATTTGACTGTGAGAGAAGGTTTATCAGGGTGACATATGCCAGAAAGGGGATACAAGGTTGGTAGCAGGAGTTCCTTGGAGAGGAACCTGCCATGGCCTGTCTCTCAAAAGCTGCTGATTCAGCACAATAACTAAACCCAAGTGTTCCAGTCTAGGTCTGGTTATGGTTAAGTTTTATTTTTGTGCCTCATCAAAAGCTTAACTCTAGTTTTAATTAAAAAAACTTTGACAATTAAGTGGCTGTCAGTTCCTCCTTACTTATTACATTCACCAAATACTATCCTGCCAGCATTTTGAGTTTTTTAAGTGGAAAGAAGTAGAGAAAATAGATAAAATGTCAATTACAGTGAATTGCAATTAAGATTATTGGCAGATTAAGACCCTTGGGGATCTAAAGTCCCACATAGCAGTAAGCTTGATAATCAGATGGTCTAATGTTGCACTCAAAAGGAGAATATGTCATGTTATGCAATACAAATCAATCATCTAAAAACAAAGTTTAAAAGAAAAAACAGACAGAGAAATAGGCACTCAAAATCCGCTCAGTTTTCCTTGTCTTTGATGTGACAATCACTCATCTGATCACAGGGTTCTTGACCACACCCAGAGCAGAGAGCCCAGGAGCTCCTGGCACACACCATGTCCCAGCTCTGTGACACAGTGAAACCCCGGGGTGCTCCTGCCTGAAAAACGGGCTCAGGCTTCCTTATTGGATGTTTTCCAGGCCCCTCAGTTTAGTTGGAGAAGATTTTCTGGGCAGTCCTGTGGAACTGCTGATGGGATCTGCATGTCAAGAGGCACCACGGCACATCCCCAGCAGAAAACAGACGCTGCTTTTTCCTTCTGTCATTAAACCACAGCTAAAGCAGCTAGCTGACCTAATATGCAGATTATCATAACAAAAGACATATCTAAGGAATGATCCTGAAGATGATATCAGAAAGTAGGGAGGCTTCCTGGATTGCTACCTTCTGTGGCAAACCAGTTCAGAATTGACTGATGGCAGAGAATGAGAGAGAGAAAAACCTTGCCCTCTGATATCAGAGATAAGAACTGTCGTTTAAAGACAATGCCAATCCTTCCACCAGCCAGACCTGGTGGTACAGCACTCATGTCAAGTTAAAAGCATGCAAACAAGATTTCTTCTGTTCACATTTCTTCCCACCACATCTCTCAAACAATAATGAGGCTGAGGGGAAAGGAAGTCATGGCAGTTTTACCAGCTGTAATGAAACATTCACCCCAGCAGATACCATGAGGTTAGATTGCACAAGCCTGCCCTGGAAACAGGATTTCTGTCCTTAACTCTGTAACCACCACCGAGGTTTTGTCATGGTAATGCTGGACTGCCTCTGCATTTCTTATTCTGAAAGGGGTGAACAAAAGAGGGTTGTACTCATTTTCCTCCCTGGTAGCACTGCCTAAGGTGCCATATAGGTCAGAAATACACATAGGACAACCACATTCTCATTTCCTTCAGCATGGAGCTCTATCAAGCTGTGCTATAATACCATCTTCTCTACAGTCTCCTTTAAATCTAAATACTCCATTTCTTGCAGTATTCAGAGTCTCATCTGCTTACTCAAGGGACAGGGGAAAACTGACATTCTTTAGACAGCAATAAACCACCAGCACATTTCAGAGAACATCCTTGAGGTTTTACTGTGACTTCTGAATTATACTGTGTTATAGTTCCCAATAGTAAAAGAAATTCTGCCCTCAATTTTTTTATGCTGACAACATTGTGTGACAGGGACCATACAAGCAAATAGCTTTTATAGACAGCCTGATAGACCATATAGATAAAATAATAGAGATGGAAGCTCACTTTGGCTTGTGCATTCACCACTGGATTCAACTAGCAGTAAATGTATTTTTAGTGAAACATAAAGTGGAAACAATAGACCTTGAGATCCAGAACTAAGATGCATTGCACATAGAAAGTGCATTGCACAGAAAGTTTGTAAGACATTGCCCCTGTGTCGTTGCTTCAGTGGTTATTTGAAAGAATAGGGAGTTCAGCACCCCCAGAATAGAAAGAATGAAAAAACTTGGCAATTATACCTAATAGTCTTCAAGGATGACAGCTGCTTTTGCATAGCTGGTACATGGTGCCTTGCAGCATTATCTGCAGCTAATGGCATTGTGGAGGGGACATCTGCATCCCAGGGGCTGGTCCTGGGCCACATGCTTAGAGGGTACCTGGGAGCCATGGTGTCTCAGCTGTAGGGGCACTTACACTGCACTTTCATATTCTGCTGAAAAACCCCAGCTCACCAGTGCAGGGGGACACCCATCCTCATCCCAGGGCAGTGCTGGGGGTGGGATGCTGTCCAGTGTCAGTGCAAGATGGGAGAGCAGGCTCAAATCTCATGCAGCTGCAGTCAACATCTATTATTTTGAAGGAATTTTTAATTTTCAAAGACTTGGTATAGGTTTAATTAGCAAATTAATGTCCCCAAACTATCAAGTAACTTCTTTAGGGTTTTTTTTACTGAAACTTATAACACTACTCTGCCTTGGGAACTGACATGACTGCCAGACTTATGCTGGTGATCTCTTACAATAATACAATGTAGGAGTGACAGGTTCACTTAAATAGTATTAAAATTAAATAGAACAGCAATGGTTGGAAATTGGTTGGAATTATACACTATATAAGTGTGGTTATTTAAGTAAATTTAATTTTGAAAATAAAGCATATACAATCCCTTGAAAGCAAATGCAGGTTTTCCCAGTAATCATTAAATTATACTTGCAGAGGGACAAGACACATTCCATTGCAAAAAATCACTGTGGTAAGAAAAAAGCAATGACACAGCCCATGAAGGTATTGAAGTGGATTTTCCATTATTTGATATCTTTACATTAGAATTGTCATTCAAAAAGAGACACTGTAGCTTAAAGAGAAACTAATTGATTAAGTGCCAAAATTACTTGCTGAATTTTTAAATTTTTATATGCCCTAGTAAATGAAGTGATAAAATTGCTTGATCACCATGTCTCTCTACAACTGAAAATCTATAAATTGGCATCCAAGCTTACTGATGTTAGTGATATACAGGTTATAGACAAGAGTGTTACCAATTTTCAAGATCATTTTTTCACTAGTAATCAATTCCACTCTGAAAGTACTCTGATACTGCAATTCAGATCACATCTTTCCATTAAATAATAACACAGGAACTTAGGAAATACAGTTCATTTTGGTGAAGGCAAAGTGGATAAAATAATGCAGACAACAGAAAAATAAATAATGGTAATATTTAAAGATTTTACTCCTTTTAATTCTGATCAAAAGGTTTTAAGTCCTACACTGCATAATGCTCCCAGTTATTTTTCATGTAACTCCTATTGTACACAGGACATGAATAAGAACCTGCCTGTAAACTTTAAATCACGAGCTTCAAAATGTTTACTTTGGTTGAAAATTTGTTCCATAAGTATTCATCAAATTTTTTATTCATCCAGAACTCAGGAAGTTGCCAAGGTAGAACACTTACAGAACCAACTTAGACTTAGGCTAACTAATTAGGTTAACCAACTAATTTATAGCCTCATTTCAAGAACTGAATTATTCACCAGAGTTCTCTGTTTTTTTCTCTTGGTGAGACACCTAAACTACCAACTTCTAATTTAGATCCCCAAACAGAGTTTTGTATTCCTATCACATTGAGAAGATGAAAAAAATACCCTCTGAAAGAGAATTGAGAAAGTGGGGAGAGGAAGATTAAAGAAGTTTTGATGTAAGCTAGGAAAGAGATTTTCTGCATTTTTTCAGACAAGCAGGATCCAGTTTTGTACTTAACCTCAAAGAGGGGGAAAAAAGGCAAATTTTGAAGACAATAGATATGTTTGAATGCAGCTATAGAGGATTTGATTGCAACAGACCTTTAAGGCTGTATATATATGTGTATATATATATATATATATGCAATTGTTTATCTAACAAAATCTCAGGAATGTGTGTGGAATGCAGATAGACTCTCCAAAGTTAACACTGAATATAGAATATTATTATTCAGTACCAGAATATGCTTCTGGTATTGAATACAGCTTTCAACTTCAGCCCTTTTCTTCCAAATTCTATCAAAAGAGGGAAAATATCATGCAATTTGCATAAAATAGCTCATCCCAGACTACCCAGGTTTCAAAAAGTTTTTCAAATAAATTATGAATAAGGACTTCTGCTTACTTTTAAAAAACATTTTGAACTTTGTTTTATATTTTTCTGAAAAATGGCAATAAGAAATGGCATGATAGTGGAAATTTATTTAAATGGTTTAACTAACTGAATAGAATTCATAATGAACTCTACATTTTTCTGAAATTGTATAATAAATATCTTCTTGGAAATGATGTCAGGAAAGTAGAGCTCAAAACTCAGAGCTAGATATTACACTATGAGGTCATAACTAGATCAAAACTATGAGATCAAAACCAGGAGCTAAATATTGCACTGAAAGTAGCTCAAAGTCAAAGCCATCTTTTGGCTGTAATGGATATTAGTTGATGACTTCAACACAGAAACCAGCCACCCAATCACACCTGTCACTGCCTTACCTTCTTTGGTCACCCTAAAAAAGTCCAAAGCAAGCAGACAGGTACATGTTTACATGTTCTTCTCTAAAACAGGATGGACATTGTCCTCTCAATGATCTNTGGTCACCCTAAAAAAGTCCAAAGCAAGACAAGTACCTGTTTATATGTTCTTCTCTAAAACATTGTCCTCTCAATGATCCGGGGAGGTCCAGACATTGGGCAGCACAAAAGCACAAATAACAGCATATGAGCCTTGCTATTACATCCTTTAATTTCTCAAAAACTGTTTTTTTTCCTTTGCCACCTGCTATCACCCCTGACAGCTCTTTTGTCTGGGAGTTCTTCCCTCTCTTCAGGCCCTCAAGATACATTTGTCCAACTGAGGGCTAGACAGTATCTAAAACATGCTTGTGTCTCCTTCGGAGGGATGAGAGACAGAGAAGACCACCCTCCTTATTATGCAATGCCTTATTGCTAGTCCTTGCTGGCCCAACTTTGACCAGATGTGCCATCAAAAAATACCTCTATTCATCCCTGTATCAGTCCACTTAAACCTTCTGACTCTCTGAGGCAAGAAGACAATCTCTTTCTTCCCCCTGCCTGGAGAGACAGAAGCCAGGAACTGTGTGCAGGAGGTTCCCCCCTGTGTGTTTATCCCACATGCAAGGGGCAGACTGTGGGACTGGCAGCCTCCCCTGTGCTTTTCCTGCAATCACTGCAGCCTCCAAAGAGCTACCATGAGATTTGTGCTGAGAGCTTTTGCTGCCCCAGGACTTGACCAAAACCTTCTGCAGGGCTGCCAAGGTTTTCACACAGCCATGGCTCACAGTCACAATGGTGCCAGTTTTGGAAAGCCAGTCATAATGGAAAGCACTTTGTGCTAAATGCAGTATGGAGGCAGCTTCTAGTGCTGCTGTTGAACCGCTCTCTTCTATGGAATGTACACCATCCTCATCTTTATCTCAATGGAACTCAGAGAAAATTAAATGCCTCTCAAACTAACCCTTTCCATCCCTCTCTCTCCATGTTCACGCTTTCTTCTTTGGTCATGATTGTCAGATCCATGTAAAGTGGATAGTCATAGTTTATAGATTACAGTACAGTTTTTTCTTTTCTCCCCTGTCCTCCCCCCAAAATATGCAATGACCCCTTAATTTGTCTGCCTTATATGTATAGATGTATATTATACAGCTTTACAGTTTTATACATAGTTGAATTTGTTGTCCTGCATTTGCCATTAAAGTATTATGCAATTCTGTTACCTCAAACATAAATAGAAAAGAATTTATTTGAGTAGTTATGCACTATTTAGTACAGGTCCTAGAAATCATTTGTTTATATTTGAGCTATAATGAAAGCACATTGCAGACAATATATTGAAAAAAAGGATAAATATGTACTTAAATGATAGCAATTTTAATGATAGTAGTTAATAATAATAATTTATTATTGTATGTATTAGATTACATTATACATCACTATATATTATTATATATTATTATATAACATACTATTATAATAATAATTATTATTTTTATATTATATTATATATTTATTTATATTATTTAGTAGTAGTAGTTATTAATAAATAATATTTAATAACAGTCTAATTATAATAAATACCTTAGAGATACCTCAATAATAGTTACTAATAACCATCACACAATTGAAAGCTATTGTTTGTGCACACACTTACATATTCATGAGTGACCACTGGGTTTAAGTGACTTCGCTGTTAATTGCGTGTTCACCCTTCATGCAACTTTGTCTTCCTTTTCTTACCATTTATTTATGCAATATATACTTTGTATCATTTATGAAAAATTTCCACAACACTTTTCATCTCTCAAATATTTTTCATTTGATCCTCTCTAGGTCAGACATTGAAAAATTCTAACCCAGAAAAATAAGTCAAGCCGAGTATAATTAATTGACCCCCAAAAGACTAGCAGAATCCCATCCACATAAAAATTATTTCCTTCTGGCTCCTGTTTGAATCTTGGTTTTTCTGAGGATCTCTCACAAATCCAGAAAGAGAAGACACAGAGAGGTGTGATAAAGAGAATGGAGAGTTTTGCAAAAGCCCCATCCACTGGCACAACCTGTGGGTGTAGCTCCTGGAGGAGACCAGCCTTCATGGCTGGCAGGGCTGCTGTGACTTGCTGCTGCTGGGAGGCAACCATCAAGCATTCACAGAAGCCACACAAGCTTAAGATACCCTCACCACCACTAGAGAAGCAGGGTTTAATTCAATCCCTTGTCTACCCTCAGTAATACAACAGGAAATGCTGCTTTTCTTCATGTGTTCCCTCTGATGTTTAGCACTAGGATTTATGTTTGGCCTTCAGCTTGTATCATCTTTTCAGCAAATCCATCATACTATTAGCTTTCTCTCTCTCTCTCTCTCTCTTTTTTTCTTTTTTTAAATTTTTTTAAGCTTTTCACTTCAAATCTTAAGAGCTAGACAGAAACTATACTTAGCAGTTCCTCCTTAGGTTTTTTGTTCAAGGAGGACTTGCAAAGCCCCATGCTTGGCAGCAAGTGCTTATGCCACCCCAACAAAGTCCCTACTGAGCAGCACTGCTTACTGGTGACGGCACTGTCTTTGGGTGAATCAGAGACATGTGAAAAGATGCAGGGTTTAGTGCTAGGATTTGTATGAATATTCAGCTTAAATATGTGTCTGAAGCCCCCATTTCCATAATTAGAAAAGGCTTCCAAATATCAAAATTAAAAATAATGGTAGTTGTATGCTTTTCTGTGAATTGTTTAGCAAGCTCACCTCAAGTACTATCAGCTCTTTCTTACACTTGGCGTTGTTGCTGCTGCTGATGGTAGCAGATGGCTGGGTTGTATCTTTTGCCCTTTGCATACAAATGTTTTTGCTATTGTTGTTTGATGACATAACTGGCTTTCAACAGCAATTTTAATTTAACTAATGTACCCTTTGGGAGACAGGTGAAACTTATAAAAGTTTGTTGAATCAAAGTGTCTGGTCACAGACACACATATTTAAAATGAGGGACATGTACAAAGGCAATTTGTGTAGGATGTTCAGAACAATGGCTTGAAAAAAGCTGCTGTTTATAAAATGCTATTTACATAATCTGCCATTTCTGTTATCTGCAACACTCTGCACAAAAAAATTACTGGAAGCAAATGAAATTTAAATGTCACTAGATGAACTAATCTTAGCGAAAGCATAAGAAATTTAAATTAGCCCATCATTAAAGAAGCTTTCATGACACCCTTAGAGGATGAAGTCATATTTTCAGCTGGACAAGGATGGTGGCTCAGCCCTTATTTTTGCTCAACTGTTAATTTGGCTGTAATCTGATGATGAAAAGTCTCATTTCTAGAAGGTATAATTGTCCTGCCAAATTGACATGTTTCTCATGTGGGTGATCCACCTGCAGGTCACCTGATGTTTCAGTTTGAACTATTGAACAATGAGGCTGTTCTTGTTTAACTCTGCAATATTTGATATTGTCATATCTGGGACAGTTTACCAGGAATGGAAAAACATTGGGCATTATGAGTTCAGTCCCTACAAGCATCTTCTGACCCTGGTTCAGAAAAATATTTAAAGCCAAGTTAAATGGGAACCATGTGAGTAGTCTGACAGAAACTCAAAGGTACTTTATGCTCTTCAAAATAACCACATGCTTACAGGTTTTGGTGGATTAAGGCAAGAACAAGCACACGCTTGTGGGAGTGAGCCTGTGGTTTGTCCTGATAATAGCAAGACCCTTGTTCAGCACTTTGGGTCCCAGGGTGCTCTCTGAATGAGCTCACACTGTACTGTGCCAGTAACAGCAGTATTTGGAAGAGCTGGAATAAGCAAGGCAACACAAAGTAAGGTATGTGCTCTGATTAGCCATCAGCAGTCTTTGCAGTTGAAGTGATTTTTACTGAAATATGGTGAGAAGTCCTACCATGAATAAACGACAATTCACATCTATGCAGGTTGTGTGGGGCAGAAAGAAATAGGATGATTCTGGGTCGTTCTTTCCACCTTATTAATGCATGTGTTCTAGCTGCCAAGGGTGCTCAACTGCCTCAGCCGATGTCCCTAGCACAATATATGCACTCTTCAAGATCTCCTCTTCCTATCATTCTTCATCTCCAGCATCATGAAGACACTGTGAAACATTGCTCCTGCACCACTCTAGAGATTTGATCTTGCCCACAAATCCATGAGGTTGCAACAAGTAAAGAAGTCTTTTCCATACATCCACTGTGTCCTTGTTGCTGAGGAAGTCAAGAGGAAGATCTGGCTGTTAGGCTACAGCATCTGCTTGTGGACACCCAGCACTCATTGCAGAAGCACATGGACCAGAGGAGGCTCAAGCACAGCCTTTCTGTCAGAGATATCACACAGGTCAGCACAGCACAGCAGCTGGGTTCAGCTGCAGCCAAGAATAACACCTGTGTGAGCATGCCTCCACCCCTTTATCTTTGCATGCACACTGCAGTGCAGTTTGCACAAACCCAGCTCAGTCCAGGTGACCCAGTGTAACTTCACATTAGGACAGGGAAAGGCACAAGAGAAAGATCTTTCTGTTTCCCAGGTCCACCAAGTGTGAACTCCATTTCTACAAATGTTGACCACAGTTCTTGCCTCCTATACAGGTCCTTCAATATGCATATGTTATATCATCCCATACATGTCTTTTTGTAATGGGATCCACACATGACAATGACAAGTGTGGAGATAATGAGGGTGCAAAAGATTGCACAGACAACTACCACTGTAAAGAGATGAAGAGACACCTTATGGTCCAGGATGAGAAAAATGGCAGAGGAAATTCAGAGTAGGTAAATTAAGAGATGTGATGAAAACAAGCACTCCTTACTTTATATAGCTAAAATTATGAGCTTCAAAAAAACTATTTCCAAGCAACAAAATTTGGTGTTATACTAGATAGCTCTATGATCTCTGTCTTTAGAGGACCACCTTCCTAGGGAGGAATAAATGTTTTTATTATTACATGTAGTCTTAAGGAGCACATTCTAAAATAATGTTATAAGAGTATTGCAATTATATTTTAAGAGATTTGTATTTAAATTTATATAGTGAGAGAAAACAAATGCAAATACTTTTATTGGATTATTTCCTGCCATTTTTTACTTTCTTGTCAGGTTGTTCACAAAGATGATGGAAAATTCCTGAGAGTACTATAATTGTGTTTCATAATATTGTAATTATATGTGCATGACTTTAAAAATGGAGAAATTTTGGGGGGTATCTTCCTTCTGTAGACTGTGGTATTATCACAAAAACCAACAGTCATGTAGAAAATTAAATATCTAAATGTCAGAAATTGCTCCTATTTTTAATTTCTTCCACTAACCATGTCACTATGATTTGTTGGTACATATTTTTACAGCAAACACAGAGCATACAGAGAAAATATACTTGCAAATTATTAGTATATTAGACTAAAATTATAGAAGTCTTTACTTTTAGATAAAAATTTCTAAATATTTCTCTTTTTTCTTTTCTTGTATTAACTCAGGCAGCAGTATTAAAACAGTATAAATGAATTGTGCTTTTTTTTTTTCTGCAACTGTACTGTAGGTCTAGATGACCTCCCTAGTCCCTGCCAAGCTGAATTACTCAATGGCTCTGTGATCATTTTCCAAGACCAAGGCTGTGATAAATTTTAAGCTGCTTTGCCACTATTCCTCAAGTGGTTAAATACACACTTTTAACCTGCCAATAAAAGGACTTGGCCAATATTTTAAGTCTAGCCCCAGCGCTATAACAGAAGCCTGAAACCAATCTGAGTCTTATACCACTTTTCATTTACTGTGTCTGCCTTTTGCAGTGGCATTAGTGTTTAGAAATTATTTAGAAAATTAATCCCGCCCTCTGTTTTCAGCGGTCACGCCTACAGCCAAGGTCCAGTGACACAAATCAGCCAACACAATGAGGGGCAGCATCGTATAAAGCAAACATAAGTTTCTTCCACACCCTGTTCCTAAGGTGGAAAATGAACATTTCAAGGCTGAGAGGAATAAAATCAGGAAATGAGAATCATAAGGACTCTGGCAGAGGAGGTCCACTGAATGATGCAGGTTGTCAGGTCTCTGTGTCTTTTCCAGTCCTGCAATAGAAAAATTGTCATGTTACAGAAAAGAGTGGTAATAAGCAGTGGCAGAGGAACTATGGCCTTCCTTTAGTTCAACCATACCACAAAACCAAAAGAATACAGCTATTAGCCAGCTAAATGATCAAAGACTGTATTTATGGACAATGTTTATAAGGCTTCAGTGTGACAAAACTCAGTCAACACCATTTGTCCTGCTTAACATAAACTCTGTCAGGAAACACTTATCTACATCCTGATTCATTTGACCTGCTTGACCATGGTAAATGGTGCCTGTCCATATGTTATGTATCTCTGCAGCAAAGGTCTTCATATAATGACAACTTTTAATACCGAGTGCATTAAAAAGTATTAAAAACTAAGAGAGGAAAGAAGGCTTAGAAGACTACTGGGGGCTGTTTACAGACTTATATTGGAGTAGGAAGTTTCAATATGTGAGGCCATACAAGCATAAGGAATTAGAATGCATAAAATACATGCGTCTTAGAATACCATATTAATGAGCAAGTAAAGCCTAAACATGTAATTCCAGCAAAGTGACTCAAAGGATAGCAGAAGATAAAGCTCTGTCTCTTCAAGAAGAAACTGATTCATTAAGAAATTAAATATGAGCTACATAGAAAGAAGAGAACAAGCCATTTACCTGCCAATTTTAAAAATTCAGAAACTGATGGCTAATTTCTTTCTTCACTTTTGTCTCTGTAAACTCAAAGAAATGCCCTAAATTTCAGTGGAGCTGGTCCAAACTTCTAGCATTTTTAATGATGTCTGTCCTTTGTCAGAAAGATCAATCTTTTCCCTAAACCCTGAGTGCTACTGTCTGCTTTTCAGTGCTGTAGGACTTTTTAATAAGATTAGTATTTTATCTCTTGATGTTCTTTTTAATATCCCAGACAACTAGATAGTTTCTGTAATGTTCTGTGTGGCTGCCTCCATAAACTGAATTCACTGAACAGGTGTTACTTTTATATATCTGCAGATGGTAAGGCCACCAGAAAGGACACCACAGCAAAGCTAAATAGCATTTCTGACAATAAAATGCCAATTCCTCATCCAGCATACATCTATCATGAGTAACTTCAAAATGGGCAAGCTCCAAATACTGAAGTGGACTTGGAGTAGTGGAGATACAGAATTCTGAGGGGTAATCCAGAAGTCTTACACTTTCTACAAAAAGAGATGCTTTTGCTTCATATACAGGAAGGAATGATACTAAACCTTCAGAAGAAAAAACAAAACAAAACAAAAACAAAACAACAAAACCAAGAAATAACCCCAAACAACTTCCCAGAAAAAATACTCTCATACAAAAAGCTGGGCTTAATTTTGGTAAAAGGGATTCTTGTTGATTTCCTAGATTATTTCATTGTTATATTTTGTGTATAATGAGTCGTAATATTAAATAAGTTTTTTTAGTGTGGTTTTACAAGAGACAAGGCTGTGACTTGAGAGGAAAAGGACTTTTTTTGTTATTTTGATGTATTATCTGTCTGTTCTGGTTCCCTTCAAGCATCTGATAATCACCATTTTTCACTACCCGATATCTTAACTGCTGGCTCTCCTAAGCAGTTTCACAGAGTCAGCCCAATCCAAAGGCTGTTATGGCATAATCTCATTCCATTGGTCTTGTGCCTTTTTTACATCAAGAGGGGTAATTATGTTTGTAGTGTCTTAGAGATGTGCCCTTTGCCTTCTCCCCACCACAGTTCTGCTGTTGGAGTTCAGGCAGGTTACCTGCAGTACAGAAAACTGAAAACAACAGTATCCAAACCTACACTGGCAGCTTTCATGGACTAAGATTCTAAATGTCATGAGGAATAGGACAGAGATTATGGCTTTCACAATAAAATACAATAAAGCTACATCAATTTGAAGCAAACCAAATTGCAGTTCTATTGCATGTAAAACCTCAAGATTTGCACCTTGGATTTGGGATTTTTTTAACAATACTTACATCACAGAGTAATTATTTTGAGCTAAGATTTACTAGTAGCTTCCATGACACTAGTTTCTATTTGATTTCTACCAAATAAAGCAGGCAGGTATTAACAAAGCCTTAAAACATCTAAGCAAATAAAATTATAAAAATCTAATAGAGAAATCTTAAAGGTAAGATATAAAGAAGATCAGTGGCTACTGATTTAATTTCTTAGGTTCAAGAGCCAAGAAGTTTAGACATTTTTATTTTTAGAATATGCCACAAACAGATCAGGCCCATGCTCAACAAAAGTACAAGATACTGCATTTTTTGATGGACCAATATGTCCTCAGTCTTAACCACAGGAAAAAATTTTCATTGTTTTAATGATCAGAGCCAAGAAGAACCTTTTTGTTCCAAAATCAAACTACAATGGGATTGCATAACCTGGTTTCTCTCACACTTTGGCACAAGCTGATAGTTTGTCATTGACATAGCTGATAGGTATGATTTGCCCTAATGGCAATGCTTTGCATCAGAGATCAATCCCTCCAATCTACAGCTAAGTTTTAAGATACAGTATGGTTTAGTACAAATGAACATCTACATGGCTGTTCAGGATTAAAGCACATAAAGAATAAAGTCATAGCTACGGAAACTGTAGAAAGATTTTGAGGAGAGAATAAATACATTTACTCAAGTTTGGATTAGTCAGGATACATGATAAAGATCTTAATTTCTGTTGTTTTTTCGTAAAGAGATGCAAATAGCACTACTTTGTTTTGCAGCTTAGCCCCATTATCAGCCTTAGATCCAAATGTATTTCTATTCATTAACTGATAGAGATATTTGTTATGAGTTTTCTACTAACATAGGCCATAAATCTTTTATTCAGCATTCTAAGGCTGAAAGAAAATTGAGAAAAAATCATAAAGGGCAGCCTGGCCATTTATAGCTGGTACAGTTTGTCATGAAAATACCAATTAAGAATTTCAAGTTGATTGTTAATTATACCAAAAATTTATTAACTAAAAGTTCCCAGGAAAGGAAGGAGAGAGGAATAACCTCTTGATTTACAAAGGTACTGATTCTCCAGTATAATGCACTAGAAATCTGGAAGAAATAGATTCTGAGTATTCCAGCCAAATAATCTTAGTAATAGAAGTATATGGCAAAATGAACCTTCCTCATTATTTGATATAAACACTATATAAAGCGAAAACCTAGCTCAATTCTGATTGATCCCTTAGGTTCTGAAAACTGATACCTTATTCATCAAGTCCAGTTGGAAACGACTCTGGATCAGTACAGAGACTTGAATATACAAGGCAGACTGGCAAGCACTCACATTCAAGACAAATTTGCATTTACGAGCAAGTCCTGAACATGCACAGATATGAAAAAAGGGAGTTCTATGTTCATGTACTTATTTACTTAACACAAAAATGCAAAAATGCAACACCAGCTACATTCAGCGTGAAAGCATATTATATAATAACTATTTTATTAGACAAGATTAACAGCATATAAAGGGAAAGGAAGCATTAGTAGCCCAGGTTTACAGAGCACGAACTAATGAACAAAGAGCTTAGCGGCTTATCTTGAGTTACAAAGGAAGTGTGAGGCACAGGCAGGAAATGAAACCAGGACTGCCTGCTTTGCCCCCAATTCTTAGCACAAGATCACCTCACCTTTAAGTCTACATATCTGGGATCAAAGGCATACAGATGCTTTTAGATTAAATCAGAGAAGGTTTGCACAGCACCGTTCTTGTAAGCAGTAAACCTTCAGCTTAATCTATAATTGAAGAGGCAGCATTTCCAGGAGGCAAGCCCATGACAGAGCACTGGTTCAGTACAGAATATGGCTACTCATGAAATTTTTAGTACTTTTTCCTTTATCAAGTCTGTGGTCCTTAATTTTTTCCATTTGAATTTACTGTATCTAGTAAGATCATGACCATAAATAATACAACAGTAAGAAAACAAATCAATGAAGTATATCACAAATATAATCTGACCAAGAGACCACTTGCCTTACAGAGCAGAACGAGAAGCACTTCCTAACTAGACCTATGTCCACAGGTTTGTAAGATGAAGGGATATTGATGGGTTACAGTGAATTCAATCTCTTGCTGGACAGTTGAACTCTCCAATGTAAACTACAGACCCACAGAGATCCTACCTAGAGGATAAGATTGAAGGAGCCTCTGGAGAGCTCTGACTGGTCACTCTCATTCCTTTCCAAGAAAACCAGAATGCACTGAAGAGGGATGTGGATAAGGTTTGCCCTCATATAAGATCTGCAGGTGGCCAGAGTAGGCATGGCCACTACACTACAGCCTTACAGTAACACATGGCTGCAAAGCCTCAGATCACCATCTCCTGATTTTTTATTATGCTTGGCCTATCTCAGAACTAAGAGTGTATTTAATTTCTTTGTGTTACTAAATCTTTGTGAGAAATATTTTCAACATCTGCAAAGGAACATACTAGAAGAAAATAACTATCAGTCTGAAAATATAATTTTTGATGGTTTTCCCCCAGTATAAGGCATCCAAGGTGAAAAAAAATGCAGTTTTGATTGAATGCAAAACAGAATTATGAATGCAATATATCTGTGTTGTTATGGCTTAGAACAATTATGTGAACAACTGTTTGTTCCAAAAGATACTTCGAGAGCACACAATATAAAGGATTACAAAACAAATACTACTGAATCAAAGAGTGGGAGTGTTTTATCAACAGTGAATCCACACAGGCAGATTCCATTAATATTGATGACTTATCAGTGCCTTTCTTTACTTGTTTTTGTGAATGAAATGCTAGTCTCTGCTAAAAAGAATAGATTCCTCACCTCAAAATGAGCAACAAAAAGCTAGGAACGAGATACATACACTCTGCATGTAATTACATGTTGCTTGATGGATGTTAATTGAATTGCACTAGCTGATGATTTGGTCCCTTATAGGCACAGGACGGCATAAGCTGAGATTCATATATTATCACAGAATAACACAAATTATGGAGAATTGGAAGAGACCCACAAGGATCATCAAGTCTGACTCCTAACCTTGCACAGCACCACCCCCAAGAGTCAAGCCATGTTCCTGAGAGCATTGTCCAAACCCTTCTGGAATTCTATCAGGCTGGTGCTGTGACCTCTTCTCTGGGGAGCCTGTTCCAGTGGCCAAACATACTCTGGGTGAAGAACCTTTTACTAATATCCAACCTAAACATCCCCTGACAGAACTTCAGACAGTTCATTTGGGCCCTGTCAATGGTCACCAGAGAGAAGAGATCAGTGCCCACCCCTCCTCTTCACCTCATGAGGAAGTTTTAAACTGATGAGGCTTTCCCTCAGTCTCCTCTTCTCCATGCTGAAGAGACCAAATGACCTCAGATGCTCCTCACAGGGTTTACTCTCAAGGCCCTTCACCATCTTTGTTGTTCTAATTAGGATGCTCTCTAATAAATTAATATCTTTTTTATATTGTGGCACCCAGAACTGCCCCCAGCTCTGGAGGTGAGGCTGCCCCAGTGCAGAGCAGAGTGGGACAATCCCCTCCCTTGCCTGGCTGTGATGCTGTCCCTGATGAACCCCAGGACAGGGTTGGCCCTCCTGGCTGCCAGGGCACTGTGGACTCATGTTCAATTTGCACTCAAGACCCCCAGGTCCCTTTCCCTGGCACTGCTTTCCAGCCTGTCATTCCTCAGTCTGTCTGTACATCCAGAGTTGCCTCATCCCAGGTGCAGAATCTGGTACTTTCCTATGCTGAACTGTTCTCTCATTTGTCAGGGTCTCTCTGCAGGGCAGTCAGAGAGACTCCCTGCCCTCAAGAGAGTCAACAGCTCCTCCCAGTTTTGTTTTTGCAAATTTCTGCAAATTTGCTCAGCATCCCTTCCTGTCCTGCATCCAAGTCATTTATGAAGGTGTTGAAGAGCACAACACCAAGGATGCAGCCCTGCAGAACCTCATTAGTGGCAGGTCACCAGCCTGATGCCACCCTGTTCACTCTAACGCTTTGTGCTCAAATTAGCTGGATAGATATATGAGTAAAACCAATCCCACTCAGCCCATGGCTTTGATTACAACTTCCTCAGCTGCCATGGGAGCCACACACTTGCCTTTGTTCTCAGAGAGTGACCAGATTCTTCTCCATCACCCACATCACCTCAGTGCCAATGCCTGTCCTGGGCTTACCAACTTTTTCTACCTGTCTATGACTTTAAATCTGTGAGCCTGACTTCTCATCAGCTCTAGATTCTCTCTCACTCTGCCTGCCCTTTGGTTTGCTTGTGTGCAGTTGCTCCTGTCTGTGTTTATGTCTTCTGCACCTTTGGCCATGACCATGGCAACTGCCTCCATCTAGCCTGTCAGTCAAGTCCTCAGCACAGCTGGCACCTTTGGCAACAACCCTAAATCACCAACAGTTTTTCTAAATAGTATTTCTAAATTATTATATTTCTTACTATCTTACAGCTAAATATTTGGCCAGATTTTTATGATTCAGTGTGCGATTGCTATTAGGTGTTGTTGTTTTTTGGTTTTTTGTGGTTTTTTTCCTGTTTCTGACGTGTCTTCTTGCCCAATTGTGCCTATCAAAACTTTTATTCAAGGAGCACTTCTTGGCTTGCAGCTATAGCAGTGTCTCCCTGTCTCTCCACAGACCCTACTTTTTGTGCTGTCCAGCTACACACCGTGTGTTTTGGATTCCTCTCAGCCTGTCTATCCCACCTGAACCTCTTTTTCAGTGTCAGGAGTTACATCACACCTCCTAGTCCCATAATACCACCTTCCACTGTCTACTTCCTAATATTTCAAGGATGACCTTGGGTTGCCTCCCCACAAGACTAGACCTCATTGAACATCTCCAGCAATGGCACTCAGTGCTGCTCTACCTTGGATCAAATCTGCTGTTTCTTACATCGTGCTTGTTGGGATAAAAAATCTGAACCAAGGCTTCAGGTTCCTAGGCACCATGATGATGGAAGCAATATAAATACTTTCTAATCTGAGTCCTAACTCCATTGTTGCTGAATTTGATGGTCCCAGTAGACTCTCTGAACTTAAGCCAGATGAAAGGAGAGCAGAATTCACTTTGTGCATTGTAGGGTTTGCATTGATCTCTATACAGATTTCCAATCTGAATATGGTTTTGCAGCATGCAAAGGCCATTTATTTCCTACCATGTCCATCTCTACTTGACAAAAAAATGAAGAGTTACCACTTAATCACAGGGTCCCTTCCTTACTACAAATCATATATAAAATTTTATTATGATGTATTGCACCTTCCAAAATTAAAAATAAACATCTGTACTCGTGTCAACATGAGTGATTCCAGCTTTTGGGCTTTGTCACAGAAACTTCTACTCCAGCCTTTCAGAGGTACCAGTTAGGTTCACTTAGTTCTCAATACTTGCCTAAGTAATGTATTCCTAATTTCTGTACTAGGATAATAAATTGTTTTGTAGGAGAATGCTAACTAAAGGAATGTAATTTACTCAATAAAGCAAAAAAAATTCGGATTTTATATAAGTTCTTCAGAGCAAATCTAGTTTGTGTTGATTATAACTCAAATCACCTATTTAAAACCCTGTGAACTATTTTCTTTCTGTTCAGGGTATTCCACAAACAGTGCAAAAACAAAGTTAGTCTGGAGAAACGTCATGGCCACTGGTATAGGAGCAGTTTTTAGGAAATGTCCTCCTTAAAACCAAGTCATAACAGCAATGAACTGACCTGTTGGGGAACTACAGCCCCCACTTGGACAGGTCACAGCATGGCACAGGGAATCACCACCTCTCAGACGACTAGATGGCACTGTTCTGCTTGGCACAGCTGCAAACAGAAACTTGTGTGCTTGGCCACTGAAACACCCAAAGGCCTGACTGATACAGCTTTCATAATCAGCATGAACACAAAAGAAATAAATGCAACCTTGGTAACTTTTTGTATGAGGGAAATATGTTTTATTCTTTTATTTTATATCTTTTATTTTTTTTTCTTATTACTTAAAAAACCCTAAGCATTAAAAATATATGATCAGGCACTGTACATTACATTATTTTGGTAATTTCCATCATGGTCTCATTAGCTAAATGCTTTAATCATTATAGACCCCAAATTAAAATCAAGCTGCAGTGAGCAATGACAGTTATATTAGAAAACATATTTTTTCATGTAAGTTTCAATGGTTTTAAGATGAGCTAATTTTAGTATAACTGATGGTCTAGGAGGGAAGCAATATTCACTGTCATTCGAGGAGATTCAAAGCCAATTATATATATGGAAAGTAATTGCATGTGTGAAACAGAGACTCAAGGGACTGACCCAAAGGACAAAACTGTTAACAGTTAAATGATGATCTTTTTTTCAGTGCAGTGTTTGAACCAAGCTAATGATCTCTGATTAACAAAATCAGGGTTTTATTCTGATTTGCTAATGACCTAGGGTGAATCTGTGAACTGTACTTCAAAAGTCAGAGCTGACCCACCCCTGCAGAGCCAGCTGGAGCCTCAGACCTGCACAGATGCACCAGCTGGAGCTGAGAGGGTTTTCAGCTCTGGTAGAATAAGAGGTGAATTTGCCATAATCCAATTCAGGCAAAATCAGGAAAATTAACTCAGATCATATCTTTAAATGCTCCAAAGAGAATGCTTCTGTGATCCCATCTGGTTGGCAGAAGAGCTTGGGAAGCAAGTATTCCCACAAGAAAGGTTCCAAGAAACACCTCTGGGTTAAGAATTTATATCATTGCAGCTCTTTGCAAAGTTAAGGTCTGTGCTTGACCTCTTATTCCTTTATAGAGTTTGTCTGCCCACGGGCTGAGTAGACCTAATGTAATTTAGATTGTAAAGGGGAAGTACAGAAGATCTTGATAACTAGCACATCCTTTCCTGATTTGCTTCTGTTACTCCATGCAATAATCTCATATATCTCTCACCTCAAAGTCTCAGCTTTTCTTTACTGCTAAGCTGTGATGGAGTCTTTGCAGAGATCTTTATGTATTTATGTTTGGCAAAGGGATAATCTGCCACATGCCAAATAGAAAACTTTTACGTAATCATTCCAAACACCTCAATCTTTTAATCTGGAATAGAAAAGCCAAAACTGTGAGAGAGGGCTTCATATCTTGTGTTTATCCAGATTTCTGGATAGAAGGTTTTTTTCTACTACATGAAAGAATGCTGCAGTCTGTTAAGTGACAAAAGATTTGTCTAGTTCACCAAATCTTTTGCTTTGGGACTCCTTTTGCCTCCAGTATTTACAATAAGGCACCTTCAATTTCTGGTAGCTACATTGTTCTTTGACAAACCTTTGCCCTAATATTGCTATAGGCCTAATGTAAACTATTCAGCTGTGCTCACAATCAACCACAGAATGAATTGCCTTGCAGAAAAGAGGGAGAAATTATGTCTCAAAAACCTTTAAAATAAATTCAATAAAATTGATAGAACCCTTCCAGCACTTTGCCTGAGAGCAAAGCATTTCTCAGCAGGTCCATCAGGTCTGGCACGGGTGCACCAGGCAAGCCACTCACACTGCCTCCCGGCTTGTGCACACACAATTTATGCAGAGCAACCTCTTTTTCAATCTCTGATCCCACATGTCAGACCCAGTTAGATGATGGGTCACTCCTGGGTGCTCCAAGGAGCATTCAGTTATTGCTTTTTTTTTTTTTCCCCTTTCATTCCAAGTCTGTTATACATAGCTTTAGTTAAGAAAAGTCAATATTGTTATCACTGTTTAAGAAGTTTGTGAGGCTGATTTTCAAAATCCATAGGGTTTCTGGGATTCTTCAACTGTTTAAAATTAATTTATCTTATTTTTAATTATGATTTTTTTGTCTCTTCACCCTGCCCCCCCAGCCAAATGTGATGTGTTCTAACCCACTTCAGATCTTCAATCCTTTGTTGTACAGCTGACAGGAGGTTGACTTAGTACAAGGGAATTAATGATGTGAGGATAAGAAGCAGCAGGCATGGGAAACAGCATAGGGATAGCTTTTTCTGTGGCAATGAAAATACTGTATATTTTCACTGATATTGCAGAAAAACTTGATGTTGTAGAAAAGCAGAGCCTTTGAATTACTCAGCACAGAGAGTCTGTTGCCCAGGGTCCTCCTGAAGCCCAGGATGGTCAGGAGTTTCACTCCTGGCAGAGGTGGGGGTTCCAAGGTCAGAAATACAACTGCCACAATGGGGTGAGCTCTGTGGGGCTGTGTCTCATTATAAGGGGACTGCTGTGGAGTGCTCCATTTCTGCCCAGGTATTCAAAGACTGCAAGCCAAACATCAAGAATGTCAAAGTATTTAAAAGAGCAACATAGGAAGGCATTTACCATGTACGCATGGGATATCTTTCAAATCTGTTTTTACTACCTAGAATCCCTAAGTTAAATTTAAACCTATTTTTCCTTAGTAGCCTAGAAAATCAGAAGACAATAAAAATTCCGCTACCAGAAGCTTCAGGATAAAATTCTGGCAATGCTGACTGCATGAGATGCTACCTCTTCAACTACCAATTCATTTTGTGTTATTTTTCTGCCTTATTTCCCAGTAAATCCATCTTGCTGCCTTACAAGCCCCACTCTGCTTTGCTTATGAGCTCTAACAAGATCACAGCATGAGGTAGCATGATTGCCATCAACAGGCAGAGCAGGGCTGTGATCATGGTGATCTGCTGAGACATCCAGGCTTGTAATTGCTTAATAATAACCATATCTGGTATTTTTTGCACAGCAATCCTGTGTTAAAGTTGTCTCTGACTCTTAGCTAACTCAAAGTCGTGGTGGAAAAAGTACAGCTGCTTGCAAATGGTGCGACAAATATAGAAACCATCAGATATGTAAAATGCTGCAATAGACGAGTGAGAGCAGCTAGCAGAGAAATCCCTGCTTGGAAAAATCAGGCATGAGAAGCCCTTGGTTTCCTGAAATAAAATGGTACATAGACATACTTAGGAAATACAGTTCTATATCTCAATTTATAGTTCTATAGAACATTCTGTTTGCTTATGGTCATTTTTCAATTTTTTCTTAATTGTTTTTCTCATCTGTCAGTGAATCCTCACTCCTGAATATTATTACTTTATTACCTCAGAGCTATTTCTTAAGGAATGCCATTTGGGTGAGGGTTAGAAAACAGTCTTGGAGGAAAGACTTTTTGTTAAATGCCTTCTATATTAAACTGCTTTAAGAACCACGATTGATTGGCATGCATTTCTCCAGACCAATCACTATAAACATTAATCTTTGCAAGAGCAAGTCCTGAGGATATTTAGGTAGCACTTTTTTTTTTTTTTTTTAATGCAGAAGGAAATTAATGTCTGGGACAAGTTGTCAAGTAGCAGTTGTACTTGTCAAAATCACTTTGTGCCCATGCAATACATGAATTATATCACAAATGTATAGAACAAAATTACAGTCCAGATGTGAAAGTTAGACAGAAGGATATACAGACTCAGATAAGACACCTGTATGCCTTTTCTTATTAAACATTACCATTTTGAGTAACATCCCTAGGTAATAAGCATGAGAATTCTATGAAGAAAAATGTAGTCTATCTATTTTGTTTAATATTTTTCAGTATTTTAATGATGAGATTCTCCAATATGCTTTTTTCTGAACTGTCGAGTATCATTGCAGTGTAGAAAATGCAACTGAGGAGAAATTAAGAGGAATAAAAAGCAGAGCAGCAGCAATTAATACAAGGATAGGAAATCTGGTAAAAACAAAACTGTTTAATTAAAATTGACATGACATAGGTTTATATAACTAGTCAAAACTTATAAATCAAATGTCCCAAAAGTCCACTATTTGAGTCAGTTTGTTGCTCAAACATACTTGAGAAAAAAAAAAAAAAAAGATGTTTGCTCAAACATCTTTTTGAGTGAGGTTGATCACTGGTGGTAGAGAAGATTATGGTCTTTACATGTAAATCAAAATATTATGTACTATACACTATGGCATAAATATGAAATTAAAAAAACTTCCTCTGTTCTGGTGATGATGGGATGATAGGAACAGTGTCTGGAGTCACAAGACTTTGGGACAGACAAGGTAGATGCTGAAGCAAAGGACTAGACCATGCAGAAAGCAGGTTATACCTGGCAGCAGATTTTCCAAGCACTTTTCTGCTCCTGTGATGATACAAGCTGTGCAAATGATGATGATGTGCTTAAATCAAGGTGTTCTATTCATTTATACTTTTGGCCATGGTATGCTGCTATGTGCTTAAATACCTGTGCAAAGTTGTGTGTTACAAGAATCCAGAGACTCACAGCTACAGGAGAGAAAGGAGGAATAAATCATGCCAAACTAGCAGGTGCGAGGGTGCACATAGCTGTTAGACTTCATGGTGTTATCAAACAGACTTTCAAGCTGTAAGTTTCTCAGTCTGCTTCTAGATTAGTCTAAGGAAAACAGACATAGATCTGTAGCACTCAATTTAATTCAACTGAGAAAGCTTTCTGTTTCTCAGTCCAGTCTTTAAAGAATTTTTGGCAATTGTAATATTAATAATAATAAAAAAAAACACCCTCCCAAAAATCTCAAGTAGGAACACAAAATGCAATTGCTAGTTTGATCAGTCTTACACTGCATGAAATTTCCACAGGTAATTTTTACCCATCAGATCAAAGGACTGACTCCTTCCAGGCTGCACTGAACTTCTTTAAATACTTGCAAATAAAAAAGCAGTAATATCACAGAAGAACCATGTTGTCCATATCTGAATAGATTTTCTGACTCACGTAATTATATTTTAAAAAAGTTTAAAATATGGATTTCCCATGTAGAGCAAATGATTTATCAGCCTTTCAGAGGTTTTTCCTATAGAAAAGCACCTTATGCATTTAGAACTGTAAAACCTAAATTTTAAATTTTATGTAAATGAATAAATTCCTATCTTTTTTAAAACTGAAAGCATGTTCATATTGAAAACTCTGAGGATTCTGCAGTTTTAGAGTCACGCTACATTTCAAGGAGTTTGCAAACCTAATTAAAGGGCAGACTCAAATTGTTAAAGGGATTACTGGGCCTTCCAAGTCTAGGTGTCTAACATTGGTTCAGTTGATGGATTTCAGAGGGAATAAATCTAAGGCCATGACTCTGGAAAATATACACACTTAAACATATTTTTTTGCAAATGCCAAGATATAAACTCATACATCTCTTCAGGGCAATGTCTTTTAACTAGATAGATCTTTCTCAGCTATCTTTCTCAGGAATATTTTCCCAAATCAAAGCCTAAAATAATATACCTGCTGCAGAATGTGTAAGTATATCTGGTGGGGGTAGAGGATGTTGTTGTGTCCTTTGGCTCCTGGCATTTTGCTGCACAATCAAACTGCCACAGATGATATTTTCAAGGACAGCTAATCACACTGCACTTAAGCAAACAACAATATTCAGCTGCACAGCCTCAGAAAGTCCAAGGCTGTGGAAACAACATTACACTTTAAAGTAACATCCTAACAAATTTGTAGATTCCAGCTCAATGGCAAAGTTTGGGGTCTTGAAACTTAGAGGCCCTGGCAATTTCTGACCCAAATAACTCTCACACACAAACATGTATTAAAAGAATTTTTTTTTTTAAATACTTGAGAAAAAACAAAACAAAAAACCCCCCAAAAAACAAAAAACCCAACCCAAAACTGGTTTTATATAAGTTATTATTGTGCGGCAGAGCATGTTCTTATCTTTGCAATATACATAATGAAATACAATCACTCACCAGTTCATCATTCAAAAAGCTAAATCTGATTTTACAGTCAAAATGCAATTTTGTCTCATCAGGTTCCATAGTGCTGAAATGCTAAACTTAACAATAGAAACTGATGTGATATGTTTGAAATTAAATTGAATCACTGCAAACAATGGGTTTCTTCAGGGGCCAGCCTTGACTGAATATGTTTTTCCACTTCATTTTGCAAAGAAATCATCAAGTGTAATGGCTTCAAGCAATCTAAGTGACATGTAGGTTGAGAAAATAGAAAAGCATCACTGAAAAAATGTCACACACAAAGAAGGAGAAATTATCACACCCGGCACTGAAGGCCTTATCACTTCCACATTTCATCTGAAGTCATTTTAAGCAAAGCAAGGAGCCCAGCCTTAAACTAGTGAAGTCAGTAAAAAAGATTTAGACTTCTTCAATCTCTGAATAAGGCACAGTGTCTGAAGCCCACTGTGTGAACCTAGGATAAGATCATAAAAGGTGGATACAGAGGTATGAGTTTAGATTTTTTTATCAAGTGTCTAAAGATTTGTCAAGAACCATCAATGGGCAAACAGAAGAGCCCACAGACAACACACCCCAGAGGCAGCCTGATGGGCACCAGTGGCCAAGGCCAGCCACCCCAGGGGACAGTACGGGCCATGGGCTGAGTGGAGATGCTGCTCTGCACGGCTGCTCGCTCCACACAGAGAAATTGGAAAATTTCCCCTAGAAGAGGAGAATCTTACAGTGACTTTCATCCACTTTTCTGGGAAGAAGAGGACAGTACAGGCCAGAGAGCACATCACAGGTATATAATAGAAAGAGGCGTGTTTAGTTCACAAAAAATCATTTTAAAAACTACAAATAAAATAGGACAGATCTCAGTCTGAATTTAAGTCTTTTTGTGGTCATTTATTAGGAAGTATCTTCCAACCTAGTGATTTTGTGATTCAGTGATCTTGAAATACTGTGAGAGACAGGTTTCTTCAATATAGACACCGTATACTAATTTTTTTTCTCTGTCTCCAAATGAAAAATAAAAGGTCAGGGAGAAATACCCAGTGTTGTTTGTTTCTTTTAGAGCTGAACTGCCAGCCAATTCCTCCTTTCAGAGCCAGATGGCTGTTAGGTAATTCCAGTATCAATTGTCCAATTCCTAGATGCCTGTTTAACAATATTGTTCATTTTGATTTGTTTACTGTAAGGATAGATCTGCAGGGAGATTTACAGTCTCTATCCTTACTTAGGGGAAAACCTATGTGAATAAAGAAGGGGTTAGGAAAACAAAACCTGTGAGGTTTCCTGGGGAAGTCTTTCTCCTAATCCTTCCAGGAAAATAATGATCTGAGTGATTTATTAAAAGAAAAAGCACTCAGTTGAATACTGCTCCAGTTCTTAGACAATATGGACATCTGAGCCTTCCCTGCAGGACAGCAAATGTGTCCATAGCAGTGTTTTCTTTTCATAACTGAGCTCCACTGCCTTCTGTTGGGCTCCAAAGCCCTCTTGCTCAGTGACATACTTCTGAAGGCTCACCTCAGAAGCTACAGAGACTTCAGGAGAATTTATAAGGAAAATATGTAAATTCACAGAAAGCAGCTCAGTATCTCACATGGAAAGCCTCCAACACTTTCACGGGGTTAATGCACTGCTGCAGCTGGTACAATAGGGTCTCAGAATTTACCTAACAGTTTCCAGCTTCATCTTTTCAAAGAACAGGGGCTGTGAAGGCTCTAGGCTTCCTTCCATGGCTTACAGCTACTGTTTGGCTCATAAGTTAACAGATGTATCAAAACATTAGTAGTAATAATAATAATAATAATAACAATAATGATTTTTTCTTTCTTCTATATTAATGTTCTTACTCTGGGTAAGTTATACAACTGAAGTGAAAAAATGCCAACCTGCTAGAGTCAATGATCTTAATTAATATCTACCAGTGGAGAATATGACAAATGATACATCAAGAATACCATATGTATCAAACTAAGACATTTTTACATTTACACATCTAAAGAAACTTTAAAAAATATAAATATTCACCATTTCCTTCCTGTACTACTAAAATTTAAACTAGGGTTTTCTTTCTTTCCATGCTCAAAACTTCCAAAAAGTTGGCAAAACCTTTGTTAGCCCTGGCAGCACAGAATTTTCAGTTTGTTTTTTAAATTTATATTATTATCTTATTAGCAGAGTCTATTGATGTTATTATGATATAGTTTTCATAGCCTTTTTATTCCTAGGAAATGAAAGAAGTCTAATGCAGTCTGTAAGAATCCAGTCAAATCAAATGGGTAAAATCAGATCAAATGAGTACAGATTAGGTATGGAATGCTCAAACAGCTAATTATGTTGTTATCATTTTATTCTGATGAAAATAATTTTGCAATATAACAGTATCCCATCATTGTCTACATTACATGTTCTTTTACAGGCTGCTCCTGGAAAGTCAAGAGTAAACTGGGAATCATACCATGATCCCTTTTATTTCTTCCAGCCATTTTTCTTGGTGGCAATGTTTCTGCAGGTCAGATTCTGCTTTACTTATGCCTGTGCAGCTGCAGTGTTTTAGACAAGTGTCAGGAGTAGAAAAGGCAAGAGAAAACTGACAGAATAAGTAATAGCCTTTGCTATCTTGGGACAAAAATTTGTGTAGGGGTCCAAAGGAAAGGATCAGCTTGGTATAATAAGAAAATATAGAAATTTAGGAATTACATGACTGGAGAAACTGATGATAAAGATTAATTTTGGAGCACCCTTTTGATTATGTTGCTGTGGACAGACAGAGCAAGAGCGAACAACTAAGTTGCCTTAGGCAGGAATTTTAATGGTGAAGGAGAGCAGACTCTGGAATGTGAATCAGGAAAAGAAATTTGAAAGCACATTGATCTTGGGGAACTGGAATCAGTCATTAGGGAATATGACCCAAATCACATATATGACCTTAAGAATATTTGTACTTAACTCAGACGTAACATTTTGAATGTGTGATTTTTTTGTCAGCCCTTCCTAGGGCTAGACAAATAGTCTCTGGGAGTTAAACTGATAACAAATAGTCTCTGGAAGTAAACCTAATAATTTCCTTTTTT
>VWYP01029490.1:133139-153264 GCA_013400435.1 Pycnonotus jocosus | reverse complement strand
TTTTTTTTTTTTTGTGGCAATCAAGGACCTTCTAAAGGCTGATGAACAAAAGTAATTGGCTTTCACAGAGTGAGTTTCATCTTGATTTGATAGAAAATGTATTTGAACTTGAGTTTTCAATGCCTTCTTTCTTAAAATAATACAAATATATACATTTCCTCCATTCTTATGTTCATGTAATCTAATTAGAAAAGCAAAAGCATTAAGCTTTTCTTAGAAGTTGATAAATGTGAGGTTAATGAGCAGTAGAAGGAGCAATTTGAACCATGCAGCCACACTACCAGGTTCTAAATTAACTTTAAATTTCAGAAAATGGACTTAGGTATCATCATGGACAGTGCAATACAAATCTCTGATCTCTCTATGAGAGTAGTTAAGAAGCAAACAAATTGCTAGAATTTAAAAGGAACAGGTGGGAAAGTAATAGCAAAAGTATAATAGTGCCATTCTCTGAATTGACAGAATGATGCAGCTGGGTCTAGACTCTGTCCCCTCAAAAGACAATGTAGAAAAAAAAGCTCAGAGACAGATGAAGAGAATAATTAGATACAAGGAAGTGAGAATGGTACTGTTTTCAGAGAATAATTGGAACAGATATGCACAACACTGAATGAAAAATCTCTTATTTTTATTTTTTTAAAGTTGTCTCTCTTTCTAAAGCATTTGTACTTTGCTGCAAAGTACTATACATACTAGAGATGAGTCTTATCCAATTTCTAGGTGATAACACTAGTATGAAGAACTCCATATTAAAGATTTTCTTGAAGCCAGCCCTGTGAACATCTTCCTATTTAATGGCTTCTACAATTTCCTGTGACCTGTTTCCTATCCCCAATGAGGCCTATTGATGCAGTTGAAAATGAGAATGCAATTCAGCTCCTCCAGTAGCAGCAGGTGAGCGATGACACAGGCGTGCATGGCACTGCTATGCAGATCACGCACAGCTCTGGCTACCCTTCAAAATGTTTGATCATGTCAGTGTCAGTAAATTGCCTCATCCTCATGTGCACTCTCTCTCACATAAGGACCAGGAGGTTGGCTCTGAGTCCAGGTGAGGAAGGACAATGTTAGCAGGTAGATGAAATTGCTCTAAAGAATTTTCTGTGCAGTCATCTGTGGTTAGAGGTACATATTCATTATGGCCAATTGAGCCTGTTGCTAAGGCATGCTCTCTCATCTCTCCATGCCACTAAACTCTCACAGCCAGCATCTCCAAACAGTTTCAGTTGCCTGGGAGACCCTGCTCCATCCTGGTGAGCAGCAGCTGCCTCCCTTTTGCACACCTTCACGGGGTCTCTGCTGAGCTACAGCAACCTGCCTCAGCACAAAGCACTCAGGTGAGTGGCAGAAATTGCCCTTGCCCATCCTTCCAACAGCCTGAGGAACGGTGCAACAACACCACTGCACACACGTGCAGCACAGATTTCCTACACAGCACCATTCAGGTCCGTAGGCGCTAAGCTGTTCTTAACGATGCCCCATGGTACAGGCCAAAACCAGCTGGAATATCCAGGATGAATTTTACAGTTTACACCTCAGGAAAAAAATAATTTTATTCCTAAATTATTACAGAGAACTCAGATTTTTCAGGCGCATGAAAATGTGATGTGAATTCACATAGGCAGTAATCTCAGCTGCAAACTTCACCTTCCTGCTTCAACTTCAAAGAAAACAGCTTCAAATTTACTTTCTTTTTAAATAAAAACAGCTAATATAATAAAATTAAATAAAAAATATATAAATTTAGACAATAAGTCCATAAAAGCCAAGTACTACCCTTCACACATTTCTCCTCCTTGAAGAACAGACGAAGAGAATGAACCATACATAATTTTGGCCATTGGGGTCATTTAAAGAATTACTGCCAAAATAACTGGGAGAGCTTAGCTGTGACTCATTTTTCTGTAAAATCCCATAATGAAAAAACACATATTTGTGACAGACCTTGGCTCCTAAGTAATAGCACATCGCATAATTGCTCGAATCTTTGTGCCTTGTTTATTTCTAAACCAAATTTCCTCAAGCTCACAGCTTTTCAGGAAGATTATGACTATATTTCTGAAGAACCTGATTTGCATGAGTTTTTTTCAAGGAAAAATACAAACCCTCAAAAAATATATAAAGCATGTCTCTTGCTATCACAAGTAAAAATCTTCAAATAGCCGAGATCATTGTTCTTTACATGCCAATAGAGTTAATCTGATATACCGTGGAGCATTTCTTAAACTTGTTTAGTTACTGTTGAACACTAGATATGCAAGACATAGAAATTAAATATTGGCTTATTTACACCTCAACTTCATCAAAATTTTTTGAAATTTAGTTAGGTTTTAAAATTACCCATACAAGTAGATTTCCTTCAAAAGAGTTTTGGTTGTTTCTTTTTTTTTTTTTTTTTTAAGTGGACCTTTAAACCCTAATTATAATCAGGCTTTAGACAAAATTTCCAGATGGTAGTTTCATTCCAGACAATCTGCTCTTTTGAGTGCCTCTCTCTGTAAAGCCCAATGAGCATCAAGTGCATTTATCACATTCTGATGCAGTTCCTGGCACAAGACAAATTTCCTTTTCATCTAATAGCATATCAAATATTTTACATTGTAATAATTGATGCAGCGATTGCAAAATTGCTGTTCAGCAGTGGAAAAAAATGCCATTACAGAACCTAGCCAAGCACCTTGACAGTCTGATGTGAACCCTAATGAATTAGCTGAAAAACAAGGACAGTAAGTTCTGCTCAAGTGTGCTTTCTAAGCAGCAATTCACAAAATCTTCTTTTCACTGTATTTTTCCCTTGTAAGGCTAAAATCCATGCAAATTAGCTCTCAGCTGGGGCCATCATATTAAATATATTGAAAACATTCAAAGAGAAGCTTCCAGACTTGCTCTCAGCCCAGCGTTGTCCCCAGCATTTCCTTTCTGTGCACTAAACCCCTCCGAGCCTCTCAGCACTAGCCATGCTTTAACACTTACTGGCTGTGACACTGAAACAGATGGAACAGGAACATTTTGACCACAGCTCAAACCAGGATTCTCTCCTTGGCCTGTTGTACCCTTGCCTCAGAAGAGTCCTTCCGTAGTGTCCCAGACCCACACTGAATCCCAGAACCTTCACAGCACTGAATCTGCTACAGAGATTTCCAAATCCTCTACTGTTGTAATAGTGCAAAGTCTGCCTACCAAGTGTTCTATAAATCTTGTTCTGGCAGATTTTGGTTCAGAAACAGGATGTAGGCCTTATTTCAGTTGAGGATTGCACTTCATTGAAGATAACATGGCATGGGAATTAAGCTGCATCAGTTCTCCCACCTCCTTAAGGAAGTATATCCATGCTTTGAAAATAATTTTGTAGTATTTCTAATCTTAAGCATGTTTTTCACAACTGATTGATCACCTGCATTTCTTCCAGTCCATCACAGTACAGAGCAGCCTGGTAGAGCTGGGTAGTTGTTGGTTGTTCTTTGTGAACTGTCCACCACTCTTAGTGAGCCTTCTGTGCACACAACAACAGGACAATTCTCCACCAGACCACCAACCCACAGCTTACCCCAAACTTCTGAACTAGCCCATAGAGACTAGCAACATGAAACATGTAGGATCCAGTGGCTTTGGGCAGAGATATCTCTACACGATTCTATAGAATCATAGAATCATTTAGGCTGGAAAAAGCCTTTAAAATCTGAAGACTTCATATAGCAATAAAAGACATAAAAGATAATGTATTTTAGAGACAAAGATTTATCTCCTCTGCTGTTGGTTGGGAATAACAAGAACTTTTCCAGTCTGAGCAGCCCTGACTGATAAGGCCAAGCAGATCAGCAGTCACCTCTGCTGGGTGGTTGTAACTCAGAGTGGAAGGGCTTTATCTCAAAGCTAAATTCACATTTGTAGCTACCACTCAGATACCATTTGAACGTATCTGAGGGTCATCATCCTCACTATCTAGCCACCTGGCAAACATACCAGGAATACTCAGGCATGAAAGCGTGAGGGAAAGAAGAGAAGGCTCAGGGCTGTTCATCCTGTTGGTTGCCCAGAGGGCTCCTTGGAAATGACGGCGACAGTGACTTTCCATCCAAATGGAAAAAATGCATCTTAGAAAGCATGTTCAGCCTGGGATGCCCTCAAGAATCCCTACGTCAGGAATGGGAGACAACATCTAAATATCCTTAATGGTATGGAACCTGGTTGCTTGATTCATTACCTCCCTTTTATGTTCTGTCACAGAGCCAGAGCTCAGAGAAGTGAGTTGTTTGTGCTGTTGCTCTTTCATGGGACTTAGTCTCTCAGGATGTGACCTTTGCTCAAGCAACCTACTCCTCATGAGGCATTCTAATGTCTTTACCTGTCACAAAAACTGCTAACTCCAAGTATCTATGGCTTTTATGATTATATTAGAATTAATTTTAGAAGTTACTTATTTTTGTATGTCATTTATATACCTACTGAAAACACAGAATTTAGTCATCAGATCTCCTGGAGATAGGTCCTTAATAAAACCATAAAATAAGTACATTCCAGAAACACTTTACCTTTTTTCATTTTCTTATTTTGATGATGGTATGTATACAAAATAAACCAAGAATTCTGTCATGTCGAGATTACAATGGATGAGTTCATGAGTTCATATTTTTTAATAGGTCCTCTTGGTCTTGAATTACCTTACAAGTTTCATAAAGTGAAAAAGACAAAGCCAAGGGGCATTTTGCCACTGCTTCATATCTATAGCTTTTACCCTGAATTCACGCTTGCCACTGAAACAATTCATCTTTTTAGAAATGATGTGAGCACTTTGCTTTGTTGATGTGGTATGCTACCTAATGTATCAAATGAATGAGGTATCAGGTGGCATTATAATAACACAGCACATCACCAGAGTTAGCTGTCTCTGTGATCAGGTCTTGCATCATTACACCAGAAAGCAATCAAAAAGCTGCTTGAAACATGGTACTGTAGGAAGTAAGGAAAAAATTCTGAAGCATCTTTAACAAGAATTCACAGAATTAAATTAAACCAGAATATACTGACATCTGTTACATGATGCAAGGTAGAAGTTCTAGCCTTACATTGTCACGTAATCTTTTGCAACCAATCCTAGAGCATCCCATGAATAATTGGGCATACAATTCATTTGCTTTTTATATGTATATTTTTAGCCTCCACTTTTAGCTCTATTAAAGTAGCTTATGCTTCCCTCTTTTCTTTCCTGATCGTCTGAACTGGTTCAAAAATCAATTTATCTGCAGAGAGTTGTTATCATAAGACCACATACAATTCAGAATGATATTTCAGGTTTTGATCAACAGCTAAATAGCAAGGAGAAAAAAATGAAAAATACCTTTCGAGTTCATATTGTACCTTTCATGAAAAGCACTGATTTTTTTTCAATCTAGGGACTATGTCAGGAGTATAAGAAACTGGTTTTTCTCCATAACATTTATATGTGAATTAAATCCATTAGCCATCAGAGAAAAAGTTTCTAACCTTCTTTTCTTAGTTCTTCTTACCTTCATTACCTATTGAGGTAATTGGAGTTTCACCAGGTCTGGAATCAACAGGGTGACAGGCTCATCCAAAATGGCAAAGGAGGATGCAATCTGCAGATATTATCATTCAAATCCCTCAAAAACAGAGGGAAGATGCTATGAGTTTCTTATTAGCATATTCCATCTTCTAGACCATGCTGGATCAGCTCAGGTACTCTGCTGAAACTAAGTGCTCCCTGTCTCGAGCACTAAAAAATCATTTACCATTTCCTTTTTTTCCTTACTGCCCACAGAATTATGCTGCACTGAACCTATCTCTCCTTCTTCCTCTACTCCTGTCTTAAACATTTTGCATGTTGTGTCTTCCCTGGTTCTTGTTTTCATAGAGAAAAACTGACTCAGACTATGTACAAGTAACTCCAAAAGTAAATGAGTAACTGAAGGCTGCTGTACAGAAAACAGATTTATCAACTGATCAGTTCCTCCTGTCATCACACCCCTTCAGAGAAACAAACAGGGAGGAAAATGTACGGGCACACCTGGATGACTCAAGAAGGTAGAACTGCCAGTGCAACAAGGTCTTTGAAGTACAGCAGTGTCTTAGCAGAAACACACATGGAATTGCATGGATCTCGGGAGATGTGACAGCCCATTCCTCTCTGACAGCCTCTTTTCTCTCCTCCTGTCAGCAGTTTGGCTGCCCTGGCAGCTCAGCCCTGGCTCTGCAGTGCTGCAGCCACGAGATGTGGAGAAAGGCTGTTACTGAGTATGATCCACTGCCCAGGCTCCAGTGGCATATTGCTGTAACTGCTTGCTCTCCAAAACCCCACAAAACTGTGTTGGCTGCACATTAAATCCCTGCTCTTGTGTGGCTATAGTGTCTCAGATTCATTTCTCTCACAGTCTTTTCATTTGCTGGACAGGTTTGTTCATTATCTTTAATAGCCAACTTACCCCTTTAAGTAGAACCCCAGTGCACTGGGTTTTTGTTTTTGGTTTTTTCCCCATTAAAGTAATGTCTAGAGGAGCTCTTGTACCATCACTTGCCTTTAGCAAAAAAGGAGGGAGTGAAACTCAGCTGTGAAAGCAAGGTACTGACTGCTCATAACCTGAGCATAACTGATACTACCTTTTGGCTGGTTTTACACTTTTCAAGCTTGAACAAAAGTACTGTGACTGATATTTTAATACATGTAAATTAACATATTGGAGTGACTGGAAACTAACATTTGCAATATGTTTGCCAAAGAAATTGTTACCAACACAGCTTACAACAACCACTCCAATATACAATTGCAGCACAATTTTTATTTTTCAATGCAAATTATTCTGGTCAGATTTAAGATACAGCACCATCTTATGGATATTTCTTTATAGATTAATGAGTGCAACTGGTTATCTGCTAGAAAAAATGTTTCTTTGCAAACAAAAAGTAGCAGGGCAGAACTATCCATTGCTGCACATTTTGTATATGGGAAAAGCCACAATGAGCTCTGGAAATGGAAAAGAAAATGTTCTGACACACTCTGGCAAATCTTCCTTTTAACTACCATCAGGATGCCAAGTATTCGCACTATTGTAGCATCACAGATTTCAACAAATACTAAAATTTCATGTAAGAGATATCAAAATACTTGCTGTTAATTTCTTAAACATGTTCATAATACATATAGTTAAATCTCATTTGATTTCAGGGCCATTCATAGGAAGTAAGGTCAAATTTTCAAGATTTTGTACCTCAATTTTAAATAGTACTGACTATCTCTGTAAGTTTTCTTCCCAAAAAAGTTTAAATTCATTCCTATTTTGATGATTCCAGAAACTCCAGAATAAACTCCAACAGAACAAAAGCAAACCACATTCAAATAGCAAGAACCAGCAATTCTGTTTTCCAATTTAACAGCCCACTATTTATTTAAGAGATCATTTAATTAAAGGAGGTGTGAATGTTCACTGTCATTTCATGCATTCTTAGTCATAAATGTCAAATAGAAGCTTTTGTGAAAGTAAAAGCCAGACCTTACCTTTTTTCCTTTCATCAGCATTGAAAAAAAATTAAACTAATTAAATGTATTTTTGCCATTTGTCACTTAGCAAGAAAAGCATTAGCTGAGTTTATTGCTTTGGTTTTTTAAGTATTCAATTAAGTATTGAACCACTGAATCCTTCAACTCATCAACAGTGACTGACTACAAAAACCTTGATTCTCTCAACTAATTCAGATCTGATTATAGGAAAAAAACATATTATCACTCAAAAAAGAACAGGCTACAATAAAGGTAGGTTATAATAATCAAAAATAATACCTCACCTCTTTGGGAGCCTGTGTAAGTATGTCTTTATCCATAAATACAGGTTTTAGTCTCATCAAACTCAACAGTCCTAAAGTTTTGTAGGAACTTGTTTGACTAGTGTTAAGTTTGCAGGTAAAATGAAGTACCATCCTGAATGGTGGAAAAAATGTATGTAGGATTGACAGATGTGTGTGTATTGTCCACAAATATTTAACGTTACATGACTGTTATCTAAAATACAGTCTAAAATTCTAGGTACTTTACAACAATATAGTGCATACAGTGAAATCCTAGGGGCTATGAAACTTAATTTGATTTCTAGAATAACTTATGTTTGGGATTTTGTTTCTTAAGGAAGCATAAGTTTCAAAAATCCCATTAGAATACATGCTTGCAACCCTCCCAAAATGTCACCACTGAGGGGTGACAGAGAAAGGTTTTCTTTGTCTTAGGTCATTAAGAGTATGTTAATGCCTTCTCCCACACTGTCCTATCCCAGGCCTTTTATAGTTTTCTGATTTACAATAAATGTCTTTAACTCCTCTAGAAACCAATGGACAGCTAGTGTAATATCCTGATGACAGTGTTGAGGTTCACACTGAAGCAGTATGATCACAACTTTACCTGTATGATCTTTGTAATTAAAAGATCAGGCAAGTGCTGCTGGAGATCAAAAACCCAGTTGCAAAACTCAGTAGCAATGAGTGGCACCAGGTGAATTTGGCATCACTTCTGCCATTAATTTTCTTAACTTTCCCTTTAACACTAATCTCATGCCATTACTTAGCAACCTCTCCCCAAAGGTTGTATTCCAAAGGACTGATTGCAAGATGCAGGACAGCAAAAAGAAATTATATTTGTATTTGTTGTTTGCCATTGTGGTTAGCTTAGCACAAATATTTAAGTGCAGTCTGTATGAAGAAAGTGTCACCTTCTACTTGTTTATCTATTGTGGGGACAAATATGTTTCAATAAACTTGCATTGAAGCACATGTTTTCATCTAGGACTCTACAGTCTTCAAATATTTTTTTGTGATAAAAATGGAATTAAACTAAAAAAACAGAATTAATTTTAAAAAAATGTACCTAGTAAATGCCCACTTTACTAAAAATATCTATTAGATATATGAAAAGTTGAAAAAAAAAAATTAGTATTGCCCATGGAGTGTCCTGTGTAGGGCCTGGAGTTGGACTTGATGATCTTGATGGGTCTCTTCCAGCTCAGCGTATTCTATGAGTCTATAAATATGTTCCTACTTTAGAAGCAAAAGAAAGCATTTCTTATCTGGCAAAGGTTTCCAGCACTCTTTTCAGCTTACTGCTAGGCAGAAATTTGGCAGTTTCAGAAAAATCATCTCAGGGCTTCATTCAAATCAAATCAAAGTCTTACCTGTCTTGATTTTTTAATGACTTTATGACAGCCTCCCTGACAGAGTCACCAGATGACAGAAGATGATAAAAGGCTGAAGAGCCAATGTGACACTATAAAAAGATCCATACGGCCAAAGGCAGCAGTACGAGGCTCAAGTTCTTGAGAGTTCAGGATCCCAAATCATTGCCTTTGAAGTCACCAGATCTGGGCAAAGCCAGACCCACATTGCACTCTTTCTAACTATGACAAGGCATTAGAGCACAACAACTTCAACTTCCATCCACAGGCAGAAGGACAAGGGGTTTTGGGAGGGGGTAGGGGAATATGAAAGCTGAATTCTCAATATACTGCAGGTGATGAATTTAAAGATATCCAGACACTGTTAAGATTGTAGCAAATTACATGAACAATGCAACTTTATGTTTAACCAAAAATTTCCTGGAAAAAGGTCACCTGTGAGGGGAATGAACTGAACTGTATTAAAATTAAACTGAAACTGTACTAAAGCAACTGTATTGAAATCATATCTTCAGCCAACCCAAGGCATTCTGTTAGGAGACCAAGAGGCTGAGAGCATGAGAAGACAGAAAATTTTCAAATGGTAATGGAAAGAAAAATGTGCTGTCACTTCCATTTATGTGGTTCAAATTACTGTGCTGGTTCAAAATGAACTTAAAGAAATATTTTATCCAAGCCTAGCCACAGAATAGTAATTAAAAAAAAAGAAGTGATTAAGAAATGTTTCCAGCTTGCTAGGTCTAAAGATATTCCCTTTCAGAAAGGCTATAAGAAGGTCTTTTAAAGGATAAATCCAGACACTAACAAGACTTCTCTTAGCCCTGGATTAAAAATGACTATATTCTGGCATATCCAACTAGCAACTTCCTTGAAGTTCAAAGGCAGGGCAGAGTTTACAAGCCTTTGGAAAACAAATGGCAAAAAGTTCAAAGAAGAGAAAAAAGGGGGTATTTCTGTCAGCAGTGGACTTCAAATCAAATCCTAACTTGTCAAGATTTACATTCAGAACATGGACAACTGGAGTTGGACTTGGACTTTTCAAAGAGGCATAATCACAGTGACAAGCTTTTTGCCCTCTTCAGAGCACAGCCCTTGGGTATGCTTAGTACAGCTGCCTCTATCTGGATTCTCTGCAACATTTTTCTGTGCAATAAAGTATGTAAGTTGTTCGCAAGAAATTCTTCTGAGGGATATATCAAATTCACATTCATACATAGGTATCCGAGCAGATTATGGCTGTCTGAATACTCAAAATGCAGATTTCAACCCTGAGAAGAGGGATTCTTTTTGTTTTGACCATATGCTGTGAAAGGTCTGGCAATGTGTTCACTCTCTCCATCACCAAACAGAAAATGACCAAGTCTATCACTCCATAAGGGTTTGAATCAAGGTGGTTTTTTAACATGCAGGGGAAAGATGTGGTCAGAATCACAAGGTTCCCTTGATATAATTTCAAACTCTTGAAGAAATTTCCATACAGTCTCACCATCCTTTTAGAACAGTTTGATCAGTTAGTCTTGCTTTGCCATCTAGGAGTATTTTCTTTACATGAATCACTGAGTTAATGACCCTCTGTGCCATTTATTTCATTGTTCACAATCTGGCAAAACAAACACTGACTCTGACTGTTGTTCTAAATATTAGGGCATGATTGTTTAAAGTTAATCTATTTTCTTTTCCAGAAGGATGACTCTGAACTCATCAGTCAGCCAGTGCAGAATAGGGCCATGTTAAATGACAGGTCATTTCCATAACAAATGGAACAAAAGATATGAAAAGGACATTGTCAGTCCACCTGAACTCCAACATCCACCTTAAAGAAAGACAAATTCATTTTAAGTGACTAGACTGAGACTGAATTCCAGAGTTCAGAACAAACAAGAAATAATTCTCCCAAACAATGCAGGCAGTCACCCATCATGATATTGTTATAGATCCAGTTCCTGGTAAACGTCCAAACAAGCTGCATTTTTGGATAATTTTGATTAATTATGTACACTGCAAGGCTCCTGAGCTCACCCAGGAAACCAAATTAACAGGATAAAAATACTCTCAAAATATTTTTGAGTAGATGATATGCAAAACTGCAGACTTGCATAGTGAGAGTAGAAAGAATTAGAAAGGCTGACCGCCTTCTGCATCCCTGTTATCTCTCTCCCCTTCTCACCCATACTCCTTTCATGATCACAGAGCTGCTTCTCACTGGCAATATCACTGAACTGAACCCTGCTGGGACTAGAGAGGGGCCACACTTCCAAAAGAATGACATTGGTGGCTGCTCAGTTCACAGTATTAGGAAAATGAGGCAGCTCTGCCATTGGAAATACTAAAGGAACAATTATATGTAAGCTCATAAATTCTATCTGTTCAGCATGGTGTGGTAAAACTGGCTTACCTCTGACAGTTCCAGTTTGGGAAAAGTATACTTTGAGTGTATCCATTGCCTGTGCAGGAAGACTAAGGGGTCATGCAGCCCACAGAAAGCTGAGCAGGCAGAAGATATTTCCTTTTTATTAAAAAAAAAAATCACAAAAACAAACAAACAAACAAAAACCCAAACAAACAAACAAAAAACCAAACCAAAACAAAAAAAACACACCAAAACCCTTTTATAAATAGGGAAGGGATAAATGGTTTTCCATGTTTGCTGCAGACAGCTCAGATTAATATGTTTAAATGGCTCATGGAAATGCTGAAGATTTTAGTGGCTCTGAGCTCATTACTGGCAAGAGGCTGAAAACTCCTGCTCTTGCTCTTGCTCTTGCTCACAGTATCTCCCAGTCATTGCCTCCTCTTGTTTCTGTTGTCCTCTTCACAGGACTGGAAACAAGCTCCAAGGCAATGCTGAAGGGAGAAGAGAAATGAGATATTTGTTTTCTTCTTCTCAGGCCCAAAAAGTGCCACAAGTTCTCATCAGGATCATGCCCTGCAGCGCTTCCTGGAAGGGAGATGGGGCTTGGACTTGCCTCCCTGAAAACCCCCCCTGTGCTTCCTTCTGCTTGACCAGGTATCAAGTGGAGAACGAGATCATGACCCCTTTGAAGTGTCTGTTCCCTTCAGTACAAAAAGATGGACACTGTGCTGTATTTTTTCAGATGAGCCATTTTGCACCAGACAGATTCCTCTCAGGGTCCTTCCCTCCTACACAGGGAGAGTTCTTAAGGTCCACCCTTGTCTAGACTGAGCAATAGGAAAGGGAGGGGAGCCAAAATGTTTTTGTCCTCATGCATGCCCAGGAATTGAGTAAAACAGTACGAGGGTGAGGAGGGACAGAGGTTGGGATCTTTGGAAATTCAATAACACAGGCTAGACTGCATGGCCCAAGTTTCGAGAATGGGAGGCTTGGGGTAACATTAAGACAAGCTCTCTGAATTGAAAAAGTTCAATGTTCAAACTATTTGCCTAGGATGATTAAATACTAGAAGGTACTAATGCAGGGTTAGACAAGCATCAGTTACAAATTACTTAGGTGTAGCAGATCTTATTTTGGAGCAGAAATACAATCCAAATAACTTCTTAAGTTCCTTTACAAGTCTACTTTCTATTATTGTTTTTGGAACCAAATGGGGCTTAAGCAAGCACATTCTGGAGATTCCAGAGGATTCCATGGAACAGGATTCCATGGAACTCACTACCTGCATCTGGTGGAATCACATGTGCAGCATGTCCTATAAAGGATATCACATTCCACTGTGTTGCTGGAAAGACTCCACACCACTCACAACAGTGAGTCCTGTGTCATCTGGGCTTGCTAAGAAACCAGGTATTTTAGAAAGCAGTAACAGTCTCTGGTAATGATACCTGTGTGTTAATGATAACAGCTACATGAAAGGGTTAATGGCTACACCATAAGGGCTCTGTACATTCTTTGATGTTGCTAATTCAGAAGTTCACTAACCTCTAACAAGACTAATTTTAAGATTTTCACTGGCATTATTAAGGTAACGGGACAACAGACTCTGTGGTGTATATGGTCCTAACATCCATGCCAATAAAGGCAAGTTGTGAGGTAGAGAGGTATCTTGTGGAAAGAAGCATTCCTTTAAAAAAAGGAATTTGGATATTTCTTTAGGATTTTAAAGGAGATATTTGTGCCATTTTTCAACCCCACATGTAAAAATCAAATTGCCTTAAGTATTGGAGCTTAAGGTGTTGAGAACGCTACCTTTCAGACACAAGGCTACCCTGAAACAAATTAATTCAAAAATCCCCATTTTATAGAATAGCCTTTAGTACTAAGTCATGATGTGACACAAATTTTATCATGTCCTCTTAGTGATAACGTACTCTTTACACAGCTGCTGCACAGCCTGTGAGTAATGCAGTGCCACCAGAATGTCAGAGCAGGGCATATGATTAGCATTTTCTCATATATTTCTGTACATTTACATACATATGCACGAACTAAGCATGAGCTACAAAACTGGGACCTAAGTGTGGAAATACTTGGATCTAACCTAGGTTTTTCTCTTTATATGAGTCAGTTCCTGCCATCACTTACGCTGGTCAGCTGCACTTGAAGACTCAGCTGTGGAGTTTTAGGGCAGATGATACAAAAAGAGTGTTCACATGGAGGGTGATTGGACACTGGAATGGGTTCCCCAGGGAAGTGGTCACAGCACAGAGCCTGACAGAGTTCAGGAAGCCTTTGGACAATGCTCTCAGGAACAGGGTGTGACTCTTGGGGGTGGTGCTGTGCAGGGTCAGGAGTTGGATGATCCTTGTGGGTCCGTTCCAACTCAGCATATTCTGTGATTCTGTGATTCTGTGAACTGAAGAGACAATGGGAATTTCTCTTAAGGGCTAGGAAAGCTAGTTAGGAATCAAGCACGTGGATGCTCTTTGATCCTCCTTATGCTCTTGTCTAAGACTTATGTAACTCATGAACACCAGCATCAAGTTCTGACATATCAAAAAGAAATATCAGGACATAAAAGCTATTTTGTAAATGATTACTCACAGGGAGTCAGATCAAATGGAATAGTTTGGGAGGAATGCTGTCCCAAACTCTGCAATTCTGGTATACATCAGTGGAGTAAAGGTGTTTAATCAGGAGAAGAATAATATATTACACATTGTCTGCAAATGCAAATTGCAATGAACAGGAAAGACTTTGAAGCAGAGTAACAGTGTGATGGTGGCTGCAAGAGTGCAATCTCTCCATCTTCTAAGCCTGTGAATGCTCTGCAACTTGCTTGTTTGGTTGAGAGACCAAAGAAATAAATCCCGTCTTTTCAGGCAGAGAGAAAGACAGAAAGAAGCTGTCTGAATATTTATGCAGAGTCCCACAACCTGTAATGTGCCACAGTGAGACCCACTACAAAGTGAATTGGTGGCAAGCCTGGTTTTCAAGGAAAGATCTTTTTTGTCAGCACAAGCTGAAGAGCTCTGTTCATTGCAAGTCAGTTATTACTACTATCCATTTTATGTATGGTCAATACCACAATGTCTAGTGATTTTTTTCTACAAATTCCCATCCAAATACTTCAATCTGCACAGAACATCTGAAATTAAGAGACGTATCATCTGACATGCCTCTGAGAGAAATGCATTCTTGAAATGAAATGAATTTATATTATATTCCAGAAATGAAACAAGCAGAAATTTTAGCCACCTTGTGCAAACTCTTCACAAAGGGTTAAATTAATCTTTTATGGAAAAGCTGGAGGACTGGAAAATGTATCAGCTATGCACAAACTTCTCATATCATAGAGGTGAGCACTACAGTGGTAGTAGTACACAAATGCTGATAAATGTACTTTTCTGAAGATCTATTGTACACAGATCTGAAAAGAATGTAAGCTCTTTTGAAATTTCAAACTTATATTCTTCCATGCACATTGTAAATCCACATTAACAATACCATAGGTCCCCAGAGCATCTTTGTTAGGTATTTTGCCTAGGCAAAAGCTCATACATACAAATGTAAAACAGTGTCAACAAATGGCTTCAGAAGCGATAAGCAAGAAGACAAAAACAATATATGCTCAACTTAACCATCTTATTATTAAAAAAGGACACCCCCTAAATAGCATTAAAAATATGGTTTTCTACTTTACATTTAGGATTTGTATTTTTGAGGAAGTTTCCTATTATTCTTTCCAGTTTTTGTCCATGAATTCATGGTACACCAACAAAGGAGGTCACAGTGGGTAAAGGAAGAGTGATGCAGTACTTCACCCACCACTAAGTGCTGCCTGGTGTGGTATATTCTCATGAGAAACCAATTACAAAGCACTCTAGAAACATCACTGTCATGTCTGGCTTTGGCTATGACCGGCTTACAAATAACATAAGGTGAGATTCATGCTTAATCACATGGTTTGGTAGTCCAAAACATTAGAGAAAAATAGTACAAGTGTCTAAAATGACAATGCTAAGCATGAAGCTAAAACTCATTACTGAGCCTGAAAATAATAATGAATTTTATGACCAAAAGACAGTTACAGGTGAATTACAAGACACTGATTCTGTACTAGGAAGTCTTTACTGAGCATAAATACATTCTTATATGCCTTAATTTTAGCCACATATTTTCTCAACTGAAGGACTTGAAAACATAGCTATAATTTTTATATCTTGGGAAAAAAAAATCTTAAATCAGTTCAAAACTGACTTTTTAACCACTAGCTATTTTATTGCTTCTTTTATCCCCTAAATAGCAAATTTAACAATAATATCCTCATTTTATTGACATATAAAAAAGAAAAACCCAGTTCTTAACATTATTTGGTTTAGACTAATATATTCTACAAACTAAATAAGGCAGATTACAATATCTCGGCATAAAAAAATGCAGTTGAATTAGTGCAATTGTATATAAATCTGTGCTGAGGCTGGAAAATTGAAGAGTAAATAGAAATAAAATGATTTTAGTTAAAATTTCCTTATGGGAAAAAATGATTAACTTTTCATTGTTGTGGTAAGATTTTTTTAAGCTTATGAGTATTTGAATATAAATATTATGCATTGACATTTGCACACTTAACTGGCTGAGCATCTGAACACAAGCATCTGAGGAATTCAGGGACAAGCTCTGATTTCTATAAGACTTATACCACCATTCTTTGTTTGATGGTAGCATTATCAGTAAAGTACAAAAAGGGCTCCAGAAAGGTAGCTTTTGTGCTCTGCAGCAATGTCTAAAATAGATATTTGGAAAAGATACTCTGCATTTAAATGCACTAGATGAAAAGTAGCACCAAGAATCAACATAAGATTAGAAGCAAAAATGCAAATAATGTTAGACAAGAGTAGCTTTACAGAACAGAAATACACAAGATCAAATAAAGGGTTGTGATCCAAGTAGCTAGAGAAAGTAAGTGTTCATCCTAAACTGTTAGATATGCTGATAGATATTGTCAATTCATTTTACCAATGTACTCAATTCCAAGCTGAAAACATTCTATTTTGAGCCTGGTCTGATGGAAAACAAAATCTAAATTGTTTCCAAATTTCATTTTTCCCAGATAAGGAGACAAGGGGGAAAAAAGCTGAGGCCTGAAAGCAATGCATGAGACTTTTGCTGACTTCCTAGAGGTGCTTTGCATGCAGCTGCGGGTAAGATATTGATGTTCTAAGTAGTGGAAAAAAGCAAATAGCGCTTCTACCTTCAGTAAAGACTAGAAGAAAAGAATAAAGAATGAAAGAACTACAAACCAGTCAGCTTCACTTTGATTCCTGGGAAAATGATAAAGCAAGTAACTCTGGAAACTGTTTCCAAACATATTCAGTTTTCTTCTGATGAGATAGCCAGGACGGGTCTATGGGGGAGAAATTATGCCTGAGCAATCTAATAGGCTTCCATGAGTGAGCAACTGACTTGGTGGATGAGCAGAGAGCAGTGGACGTTGTTTATCTTGGCTTCAACCAGGCTTTCAACACTGCCTCTCTTCCATAGCACTCTCATAGACAAACTGATGAAGTGCAGGCTGGCTAGGTGGGAACACTAAGCTGCCCGGCTTAAATGTTTAGGCAGGTGATCACTGACACAAAGATCACCTGAAAGCCCATCAGTAGTGCTGTACCCAGGGGTTGATAGCATGATCAATGCCATTTAACATCTCCATTAATGACATGGAGAATGGGACAGAGCACACCCTCTGACAGTTTGCAGACACCATGAACCTGACAGAAGCAGTTGATACACCACATGACTGTGTGACTGTTCAGGTTGTGTGACTCAACAAGCTGGACAAAATGGCAAACAGGAATCTCAAGAAACTCAACAAAGGGAATTGTGAAGTCCTGCACCTAAAGGACGAAACCTTCCATGCATCAGTGCAGGCTGGGGGCCAGCTTCTTAAAGTAGCTTTTCAGAAATATTTAAATTTTGGTGGACACCATGCTGAACATGAGCCAGCAACGCACCCTTGCAGCAAGGAAGGCCAACAGCATCCTGAGCTGTGTTAGAATGAGTGCCACCAGCAGATCAAGGGTATGATCTTTCTCCTTTCCTCAGCACTGGAGAGGCCACATCCAGAGTGCTGGACTCCATGACACAACAGGAACGTGGGCATACAGAAGTAAGAAACAGGTCAGGAAGGTGATTAATGATTTGGAGCATGTAAGCTATGTGGAGAGGCTGAGAAAGCTGAGATAGTTCAACCTGGAAAAGAGGAGGCTCAGGGGAATCTTATCAATTTATAAATACCTGATGGAGGGGAATAAAGAACACAAAGCCAGACACTTCTCAGTGATGCCCTGGGAAGGATAAGAAGTAATGGAAACAAAATGAAATACAGGAAATTAATTCTGTTTAGACAAAGGACAAAGCCTTTTTTCCTGTGAGAGTGGTCAAACATGGGGATGAATTGCCCAAGGAGAGTGTGGAGCCTACATCCTTGCAGATGTTCAAAACCTCATTGGACTCAGCCCTGGGCAATCTGCTCGAGGTGACCCTGCTCCACTGGTTGGACTAGATGAGCTCAGAAAGATCCTGTCCATCTCAACAATTCTAATTCTAATATAAAGTGGGGAAAAAAAAAAAAAAGAGACATCACTCCTTAAAGGTTCAGGCAGCTAGTGGAGAAACCATAATCTTTTTGAAAAAGAAGAGTCATGTAATCTAATGTGTGACAACATGATCATCCTGGCCTTAATGCAGCAGTAGTTCAGAGATAACACTGCTGCATTGAGCCATTACATTTAAAATTGTTTGGGACCTGACTGCTTTAAAATTCCATAGAATTCATACTCCAATTTGTGCTTTGCCTATCTTTAGTGGCAAGATTTTTTTGTAGTGTTACTTTATTTTTATTTGCTATTAGAATGAGAACAAGTTTTTGCAAAATGCATCCACAAATCTGAGTGGAAATTGTATTCCTCTTAGTGAAAAAGTCATTTACAGTAACCACATTTTTTTATGGAACTACCCCTTATCTACTACAGGACTAGCACTACTTGCCATGGAGACAGAAGTACTGGGACATGATTGGTGATGGTGGTCCAACAAAAAACCTGCTTTAGCAATTACTGCGCTAAGGAATTATAACCAGAGATGTTCAAAAGTTGACATTTACGCTTTTCCCTGACTACCTTTCTGCATTTCACAGATTTGGCCTACTATTGTCAGTTAATGTTAAGGACACAAGCCACCCATTAAAATAGCCCACCTATTTCTGTACGACTGCTACACTTTGCACCCAAAGTGTGAAGAAAGCCAGTGTGCTTGTTAGCACGGCTCTCCCTCAGCGTTCTCCTCATTCCCCTGGTACAGATCCAGAGGCAGGAGAACTCAGACTCTTTAATGCCTAATGCTGCCATCTAGCTAATAGTTGCTGCTCACAGCAGGAGGAATTCCACCTTCTGAGAGCTGGTTCACTAGGGAGGAAACTGGCAGCTTTTAAGATCCTTTCCTAAATTTGCAGTACCTGGCACTTCAAAATATTGATAACAGACTAGAGTCCTTCACCACTCTAACCCCAGCCCAGTTCATACAGAATCAGGTTGGCTCCCTGAGTTTGTTGAGTTTTCATACAGGACTTTGAAAACTTGTCACTGCTAATGAGCAGGGTCTGGAGCAGTGTGTACACAGACTCAGCTGCCATTGTCTTAGAGCTGCATACAGTCATGGCCTTTCTGTGCACCAGTCCATCCCTCCAGCCTTTGCGTTCTAGCCCCGATTCTTCCTTGTTCAGTAGTTCCCTTGTCCTCCCTCCTACCAGCACCATCACCTGTGGGTACATAGGGAGTGAGAGAAGGATCTGTTGATCCACACGAAATCTGATGTCCCTTCCCTCCCCTGGCCTGCCTTCCCAGGAGGCCCCTACTAGACACTTCAGAAATTTGGCTCTCACATGGTGAAGCCTTTTTTGTTTCATTTTAGTGAGTGCTAGTGGTAGGCTTTTGTACGGTTCTCACAGCCTTAACTGTGACAACAACCACTGAGACTATGCACCTATCTGGATCATCAGATAGTCTAGAAAAACGATTTCAGAGAGATGTGAACTACCTATTTGTGGCTGCAAGCTCTCAACAGAAGTAACCTGCGAGAGCAATGTATACTTCAGCATCAGCCCACCCGCCGCCTCAGAAATGCACGGCTTCGGTGGCTTCCTTTTCTGGGGCCATTTGAGATGCCTCTCATCCCCTCACCAACACTTGGCAGAGGGTGCCAGCGAGGCTCGGGGCCGGCGGCGAGCACAGCCCCCGCTCTGCGCTTCCAGCAGGGAGTCCCGCCGCGTGTCCGAGCCGGCGGCGAGCGGCGGGCGCGCTTCCCACGCTGGCCGGGACGCGGGGCCAGGAGCACCGCACCCGCCGCTGCCAGGGCCGGCAGGGCCGAGCGGAGCAGCGCTGCTGAGGGCTCCCTGCCCAGCGGCTGTTCCTGTCGTTGGGAGCAGGGCAGCCGAACCGAGCCGTACGCTGGGGTGCCCTGGACGTGCGGTGTTACAGCAGCCCCAGCGCAGCCCGCCCGACCCCGTCCCGGACACTCGCGGGCCGCTGCGCTCGCCGGG
>VWYP01029490.1:81378-131892 GCA_013400435.1 Pycnonotus jocosus | reverse complement strand
AATCATTCTACATTACTTTCCAGAAGGACAGTGATAGGACAAAAAAATTATTTAATTCCACTTGGCTTTTATGGTCTTGATACTTCCATATGTCTAAGGGTTTGTAAAATCCAATACTAAATGTTTTGGGTATCTGAAGTATGCTTGCTATAGGTAATTGTGTTTAGTGAATTCTCAGACAAGTTAACGTGGCAACATGGTAGTAAAAATAAGATTGTTTCCGGAAGATTATTTTGTTTTTATTAAGTGGTAGGTACTTAAACTCTGGAGCCTGAATAGAGACATCTTGTAAGCAGAAAGCTAAAGAAAATCTGAAATAAAAATCTTCAACCCACTGGAAATTCCCTACCCCAACACGGAATCATCAGAGAGATTATATTTTGAAGAGACATCTGGATTCCTCTAAGTGTGACTTCCCACTGGACAAAGTCAAAGCAGACTTGATGTAATGTTGATCTCAGTCTAGGTTCAAACAGGAGTCTCAGAAGCCTCCAAGGATGAGATCTCACAACCTGTCTGTGTGACCTGCTCTACTGCTGCATTGCCCTCCTCTTGATTAAATTTTCCTAATCAGCTTCCAAATTGCAGCTTGTGGCTATCAATTGCAGAAGATACTGAGCATTTAGATGTTCTCACTGATCTAAGTCACTAATTATAGGAACTGTGTTAAAAATAACTAATGTATTAATTATATTTATTAATAAACTGTATGAAAAGAGATTACTGATGTGCAGAAAATGCAGAAATAAAACTGTTGTAGATTTAACTATGAGCAATGAACAGACTGATTGACAAAATTGACTTGATACCTAGAATTAAATATTGCTCTTGCTAATTACTATTTTTAAGCAAACTCTGGATTTTGCATTAGTTGCTGTATGTACAAAGAGACTTTTATCATATTTAGGAATTTAGCTGCAGAACAAGGATGACTTGTCTTTTCCTAGTCAAGAAATAGTGTTTTTAAATAAGACATAACACAAAAAAAGAATCCTTTTGGGAGTTGTGCTTCTGTCTAGATGTCATGAAATGCACATAACCATCCCTCCTCTTATTTGACAATTTTATATATATTACCCAGTTAATTATTGCATGTAGGGTGATAGAACTGGTCATGAGTTTTGAGAGTTCAGAAAACCTGCTTTGATAGTTCAAGTTTCAAGATAGTTTCAAGAGCTGTATGAAGGAGCCCTCTTTTGTCTAATTTCTGTTCTCTGTGCTGCACGGTGGCCCCACGTCAGCTTTGTCAGCTTTGGGAATGAGAGTACTAAGTCTTAAACTTTTAACCTGAAGGAAGACACTTTTGGAGGTGTGACAGCTGGTCTGGAGAAGAGAAGACTGGGAAGGACCTTATCAATGTCTGTCTGAAGGGAGGATGTCAAGAGGATGCTTTTCTTAGTGTGCAAAGTAGTAAGACAAGAGACAATGGGCAGAAACAAATGCACAGAAGTTGACCTGAATATGAGAAAGGACTTCTTTACTGGAGTATAAGAAGAACTTCTTTACTGTGCAGTGACTGAGCACAGGAACAGGTTGTCCAGAGAGGCTATGGAGTCTCCCTCACTGGAGATATTCAAGAACCATCTGGACACAATCCTGTGCCATGTGCTCTGGGATGACCCTGCTTAAACAGCGAGGTTGGACCACATGACCCACTGTTGGTCCTTCCAACCTTACCCATTATGTGATTCTGTGACTCATATTCTGTGGGATAAAAGTCTGTCTTATTTCCTGAATTAATTTTCTATCTGCCAAGATAGGATACAGATATGGACTGTTCCTTGATCTCTTGCTCTTTTGCTTCAGTTCTGACTTGTGTGACAGCACGTGGTTGGCTGTCCATTGCGAGCTGGACTGAGGTTCTTTATCTGTGTTGCGTAGCTGGAGCTGTTAGCTACAGTATGCCCTGTCCATCATCTGTTATCCAAGGTATGGTTTTGAATGAGAACCTGTGATACTGTGTGGTTTCAGCTCCCTGCCTCTTTCTGCTTGTGAACTCCTTGTAGTGCTTTTGCACCAGCAGTCTTTCAGATAGCCTAAGAATAGTATCCACCCTGCTTAAGAGCAGAAGTAATTTGTTCTTTCTGCCAGTTCATTTGGCATATTGCTGAGCAAATATTGAGGAATGCAGTTTGCTTCCTTTTTAATGTGGAACATATTATCAAGTAAGGGAATGGGATGGAATTCATATATCAAATACCTTCAGCTGCATTGTAATATCAGTAAGGAAGTGGGTTACAGTATGGCTGGCTTCTTATGTTCTTGCTTTAATATCAGATTATAATGTACTGCATGGTATCTTGAAACCACCATAGTTAATGGACTATGTTATACTAATTAAAGAATTTTGAATGCAGGCAGTGTTTCACTCCTGTGTTGTCTTTTCTTCTTCCTTTCTTCTTGCTAAATAAAATTAACTCTGCTGTATTGTTATAGATAAGATTAATTAGAAAAATAAAATCAAACTTTAAGAAAAAGCAAGAACTATCATAATTCACCAGAGTCCATCAATTCCTCTAACTCTCTTTTAATGACAAATTCAATGTAATTTAGCCCAGGGTTTGCTGAATCACATACTTAAATAATATGGCGGTGGTTTTGGTTTTTTTTCCTCAGGATGGATATGTGATAGAAATACTCTTTTTAATTGTTCAGAGTTAGTTGATGACCTACTATTATACCCTGCCTTACTGTGGTTGCTGGTAGATTTTTGATAGGGAAGGGGGAATAATCAAATATTAGAGGTGTGGAACTGAAGCATGGTGTTATTTTTTGAGGTGGGGTAGCATATCCTGATGAAGATGGAGTTAGCTCTACAGAGTAGAGCTAGTATGTATTTAGTAACATAATTTCAATAGGTATTTGTGAACATTTAGTAGTGTATTTTCCGCCTTGCTGAGAAATATTGATGCATCAATGCATTACATTTTGTTCTTTTATAACGTAAATTTTGTCTGTCCCTGGTTTAAAGAGACTGTCACTTTTTTGTAGATACTGCTTTTTTAGGAGTCTCCTCAAACATATTTCACCATTTTTTCACCATTTTTTCTTCACCATCTTTTTTCTTTACCTCTTCACTCCTTGTTTCTAGTCCCAACACCAAACCAAATCGCAAACTGCCAGATTGACTTTGTCCGTAGAATAATATTTAGGTTGTGAAAGAAATTCACTTGTGACTGTCTTCCATCAAGGGAAAGTGGTGTATGTGAACCTATATTATATATACGAGTATATATGTGCTGAGCCAGTGATGAGATGATGACCCTGGTAACTGCTGTTTATGCTAATCAGTTCCATACACATATGTACCCACCCAGTTGTACTCAGAGAGTGTGTGCCAAAGGCAGGTTCTGTATCTGGGAGATGAATCACAGTTAAAGTTCCTGGGGAAGGAAGGGACAGCAAAGTGCTACAATTAACTAGCAAAAAAAAAAGGTGTTCTTCCTGTGTTTTTCTTTCTCAACATTTTGAAATTTACTCTAGTAATCAAGTGGCCACAATGAAATCCAAGACCAAAGGAGGAGGAGCACTCCTAGGCTAAGCAAGATTTTGTAATGCATGAAAGGCTTAGTACGTCAGAGCTGATAATTCGTCTTGCTTTCATAGGTGATAGGTATTAGAAGTAATTGATCTGGCCATGTAGAATTCATAACTGAGTGAGTTTACTTCCTGAATACTTGATGACCTATTTTCCTTCCATTCCTTCTCTTCCATCCAGCTACTAAATCATGAGTAGATCAAAGCCATTGACTTCTAGCTAATTCTTGGAAGTAGGAGCAGTAATAATTAGAAATTTATTTTCATCTGAATTTTGTGCATTTGTTCTTTCCTCTTTCATGGACTTTATCTGTAAAGGAGAGGTTTATAATGATGTGTGTTTACTACATAACACTGTTGGGAAATGCTGGTTATAAGGATAGACTTCATTCTCTGGATTGCAGTTTTATTCCCAATGTTTGTCTTTCTTGTGTCTCAAACCCTGTATCTCCTTACTTTTGAGCTGGTGATGTGTATCTGCTTATTTATTGGCTAAGCATGTTTTGGGAAAGAAAAATTGTCTCTTGGCCTCTGAACATGCTTCATTAGATGTTGCTTTCTGCACTGCTAAGGTAACAAGGAGAATACATCCAAACCCATTGTTTTCAGAAACTCTAGACTCGTTTCAGAGAAAAACATAGCTATAAATCTTGTTCATCAGGTCAAAATTCTGCTAATGATCTTTCTAGGAACATGTATTCTGTTTCTACTTTCATTGGTTCCTTTCCAAATTTCAGTTCCTTTTGTGGTGTTATAGAAAGTCCTTTTAAGTCAAGTTTATTGCCTTATTTTTTCCCATAACACCTTTTCATCATACTCTAAGCTGTGTATAGTTTTTATTTTTAGTCAAGTGCGTATTGAGAATTCTGGTAAATCTTGTCAACCCATAATATGGTAGTCTACAGACCTCTATACATGTTGAGACAAGATTATTCACAAATAGATTTTTCTACCCCTATGAAAACTGGCCATTTGGGGAGGAAGTTGGTTTTGCCTGCAGTCGGAAAGTTGCTTGCCATGGGCAATTGAATCAGCCATGGCTGAAGAAGTACTGAAGGGTGATGAGAAAAGCAAAGCCTCCTAGTAACCAGCACCTCTTCAGAAATGTCAACCCATGAGTTTTGTTTTAATCTTAAATTGTTCTTCTGGTCTACTAGCTCAGCACTGATCAGTGTGGCTTGGCCAGAGGCTGGTGGTGTGCTGGGAAAGCCACGTGTTGGTAAACAGCTGTGTAATGGAGTGAGCATGTGTGGACAGTCTGCAAACCTGGTCTACTAGGATGAAAAATTTATCACTCTCTTCTTTTGCCTGCTTTTTTTTTGTTTTCACTGCCTATTTTACCTATACTTGCCTTTGAAATTTGAGTAGTTATTATTATTTGATGGGACAATTTTTTTTTATTTTTTTTTTAGTGCAAGACCCCAGGTTGTTTCCTTTTTTTCTGTCACACACAGTTTGACAAATGTGTTAACTCTGTTGGCAAATACCCCATTTAAAGTACCTGTGGAAGACTAGTTATTATTATATTTTTTTCTACAGGGGAGCTGACAGGAGGAAAGTTTGAAGGATCAGTCAATTGCCATTCTCTCTGCAGGGACTGTATGGGGGAATTGTCTGGCTGGGCTGCCTTGCATTTCTAACCCTTTGCAGTTGTTATTCTCGTATTGTATTTTGTGTATCTGAACTGCTGTAATTGGTGATTGAGAGGCAGAAATACCCAATCAGCTCATCTTGTCTTTAATACTTTCTCTGACATCATCTGTGAAATATACTCATTGATGCTGTGAAATAACAAAGCTGGGGAAAACACTTTTTTCCCGTTTGAACCACCCTTCTTTACCTGCCTGAGGTGCAATATATCAAAACATCAATTACTACATACTGTCTTTAATTCTTACTGCCAGAACAGAAAATACTGTTTGGTTGCTAGTTGACTATTGAGCAATGTATTTCTGTAATAACAAATTTTCAATTTTTCCACCTTTCTCCTCCATGCAAAGCTGTTGTCACCAGTTTGTGCTTGGGGACACTAATAACCGACTGCCTTTCCATTGTCATGCTGGTTATTAGAGTTGGTTTTTCTCTTTATGGCTTTGTACCATTTCTTTTTTATACTGGTGAATATCATCCTGAAGTTGCTTTCAGTATGCATTGGTTTGCTTTTTTAATGTACCTTTGTATTTGTGTTCTACTCTCTCGTTATCCTTGTTTTTTCTTGTGCATAGATATCCCTTACTGTGCTAGCTTAACATATCCCTGCCTCTTGCTGCTTCTCTTGCTACAAGTGGAAAGCTAATAGCTCAGGGACAAGACTTGTTTTATTGACCCAAGAGGTGTCCTTTGGGGAAGATGGGATGATGTGTTTGTTGTCTGCTAGGAAAGTGCTTGGCTCACTGCCTCGCCTGTGCTCATTGAGGGATGTGTTTTGGGGTGTTTGTCTTTATGCCTTGATTCTGGTTCTATATTTGGTTGTACTGAGCCCAGGTTAGTATGTTACTCTGTCTGAGCCAGGTGCCAGTCTCTAAGGCTTTTAAAAGTTTAATCCTGAAGCCAGTTTTCATAGAGGGTTTTTTTGGCACATTAGCTGCAAACATGTCTCCTGTGTTTCTTCCCAAGTTACTCCTCTCGCTGCCAGCTGATGGCAGTGGCATGTGCAGGTCTGGCACTCAGATTTCTCTGTGACTCCTGGTTCTTGCCATTCAGGATGGGAGGCAGGGCAAGGAACAGCATCTGCTGAAGTCCTGCTCCTTTGCCTAGTGCCTGTCTCCAGTGCCCGGTTCTGCCTAGAAATGCTGGCACTGAACTGAAAGCAGCCCAGTCCTTGTGCATTGCAGCTGATTCCTCCAGGTTTCAGAACAGCAGCTGTGGAAAGGCAGCTTTCAGTTTGTTGCTGTGTGTGGGAAACTCTGAACAGCAGGAGAGAAAGAGTGTTTGCATGTCGGTATCAGGCTGCATCAGCTTAAGCTTGCATTTTGAAGGTTATTTTCTCAGCCATAAGCATTGAAGGCTTTTCATTTTGTACTCCATAGAAGTTGATGGTACTTGCTCGATAGAATTTATTTCTGGTTCTTATTTATTTTGCAGTGAGGAGATAAAGCATATGCTTCTCTTCAAATGTGACTGCTTGTATGCATGAGTTCAAGAATGTTCTTGAGTGTTTTTCCTGTCAGGAAGGGGAAAAGCATTAATTAACACCATTGTGAAGAATGAACAGAGGTACAGTGAGTACTTCTTTAAATATGCGACCTGGTGAAACAAAATTAGAAAAAGAGAAGGTGATTATACAAAATTTTTTCTGCAACTGTTTCCATTTTTCTCTCAACCATTAATTATTCATTTATGTTGAATTGTCTTGTCTGTGGAGTTTTAGAAATAGAGGCTGGCTGCGTCTGTGTAATGAAAGTGCTGGAGGGATATTCTGAGTGATAGACACAAAAAGAATCCTTTGGATAATACTCTGAGTAGATTTGTTTGGGCCATAGACAAGGACGTGGAAGAAAGAACAAATATATAGGGTATAAACGAGACCTCTGAAGAGATGGTGTACATCTACAATGATGAGAGGAGAAGTAGCCATCAGTGATGGAGAGTTTATTGGACTGAGTTGAAGTGTTCAGAAAGTGCATGGAACAGAATTAATTTTGGAGTAGAGGAACTGTTCAGCAAAGACAATGACAAAGTTAAAGCAGAATGAATTTGTAGCAGAGAAATCCATTGGTCCTGAGAGTAATGCTTTTCAATATTAAACAGAAATGAAGGAGAAATATCTTGGGGGTGAGTTTGCAAGAAAGATAGTGGTCTGGAAAAAAAGGATAATGTCTAAACTGGTAAATAAGGGAATAGTCTCAAAATCCATGTCAGGATAATACAGAATAACAGCTAGGGCAAAGAACCGGTGAGAAAAATGGTCTGCAGAAGTTGGACTGCATGAAAATCAAAGCAGTAGCATATAGTGCACTTGGGAAAACAGGTTTTATCTGCAGAAAGTTGGAGTTGTTTTATGTGTTTAGGTTTTTCTAATGGTGAATTCATGAGTTTTCTTTTTCTAAGAAAAAATTCACCTTCAGGCAGTCTATGCTGAATGTTTATCTTGCTGGCTTTTGCTGGGAAACATCCCCAGTTTGTGCCTATTGCTCATAAGTTCCTTGATTTATTTGTAAATTATGTATTCTGAGGCCTTGTAGCAAGGCTATTTCTTATTCAGAAGTGTTTTACAAATGTTTCTCTACTCCAACTATTTAATACATCAAATACATACTATTGCTAAAATATTAATATTGATCATNAAAAAAAAAAAAAAGAGGTTGTTTGGTATAGATCTGATATTAAATTATCTTAGAAATCAGTTCCCCTTTCACTTTCTCTTGCTTCCTACAGTGTCATTAAAAGACAGAGGATTTTTCAATCTCTTACCAGTGGGGATTTAAGAGTAAATAGTGGTATTATTTGGTGATGGCAGTTAACAAACTCCATTAGAATTTTTGTAGTAATCTTCAGCTAGCTGTTGGAGTACTTGCCTGCATAGACACTTAAATTCTGGCGGTGACTTAACTCCAAATGCAGTATCAGTCTCATAGCCACATGTGGTACACATAGAGATTCTGAGCATACTAGTGCATGGTTATGAAGTAGCTAGATGTGTTTCAGCTTAAATATTCCGTGATACAAGTTCTGACAATCTTGTTTATGTGACTTTGCATTCTTTTTGGCATGCTTTGTCTCCCAAGTTAATTCAGTTGAAAAACAGTACTTCAGCTTGAGGCCAGCTTTTAAAGTTTTCTCTGCCATCCAAGTTTTTTGGTACTTAATGACTTAATGTTCCCAGGCCTTTTTCTGTGATAATATATATTTATGTAAATGTTATGTAAAGCTGTTATAAGACTAGCTCTTTTTTGTGAATTTAAGCCTTCTGTTTTACCACCTGGAATATAAAATCTCAAATGTCCTGCAGTGGAAAGCAGACAATAACAAGATGCAGTTGTGCATATATCAATGTATTTTGCTCATGTGTTGCTGAAAAAGACGTATCATTCTTAACTGTGTAATGTAAAGCTAATCTGTTTGTTGTGCGGATCAGTCACCCACTGATATCAGACTATGGGAGTATTTTTGCGTGTGGCTCTCTCTCAGACACTCTGAGTGTAGGATGTACCTTATGGGACTTCTGTTTGAGCCAGATGAAAATTTGTCTCCTCTTTGCCCCTGCCACCAATAGCCTGGGGTGGGGAATTTTTAAAACCTCTTTCCTTGCTGAATCTCCCAGAAGGTTAGTGGTATGCTGTGAAGAGAGCTGCTGTTATCTTTCCTTGGCTCTTCCTCAAACTTTAATTGGAGTACCTGGATTACACCAGGCTTTCTGCTGCTTTAATATACCTTGATGTCTGTAGATGAAAAACACCATGTAAGGAAGTGAAGTATTATTCATTTAAAATAATAAAATTATTCAGATTATTACTAAACCACTAGATGTTTTATGTGTTCTGAATATTTAAACTCTAATGGTTTACTAACACATTGATTGCTAACAACATTTGGTCAAAACTCAGTCCAGAATGGCCTTCAAGAGGCCACAGAGGCGTGATAAAATCAGCAAACTGGGTAAAGCCTCCATACATGACCCTCTTGATGTATTACAAGCTGTGTCTGTTACAAGTGCACTTAACTATGGAAAGCAGTACAAAAGGATAGGAGACTGTATAGGCTGGCAGGTTCTGTTTTACTGTACAGATGCACTTTCCTGGTGTCACACTGCTTGCCAGTGGAGATGTGACTTCAGAGAGTCAGAGAGGTTTAGTATAAAGCAACTAACAGAGTCAAAAAAGAGAGATGGAACCTAAATGAGATAAATAGCACAACAGGGACACAAGAGTCTCCTTTCTGAGCCATTAAAGCAGGACAGCATATGCAATGCAAACATAAAAACAGCTGAAATAACAAAGTAATAAGAGTCTCGCTCTGTCTGAAGTTAATTAGGGGCAACAAACTGCCCCTAATTACTGAAAGTGTGGGATCCTCAGCAAAGCTGCCTGGGATACTAATTAAAAGAACTGATTATAAGAAATAGAATGAATAATTAATGACTAAGAAATCATTTTGAAGAGTATCTTCAGAGAGCAAATAAAGTGCCCTTGGAAAGTATTGTGACACCCTGAGCCATCCACTGAATCTAATCCTGCAGATAGACCTGCACTGATTTGCACATTTGCTGTGCTTATGCTTTCTAGTGCTGAGGCAGGGACTAATAGGGGCAGAATATCAGGTAAAATAGGAATAGTATTTCCATTTCAATATCAAAAGCTCTCTTCAACTATTTTTTTAAATGTATGACTTCAATAGAACCTGCTTATGAAGTATGCTGACATAGTGTCTTTTGTTTGAATAGCTGGCTTTGTAATAGTGCTCTGCTCCTAGAGCTGAGAGAGGTCTTTGGTGCTTGCACAGGGCCCCTGGGCAGCATCCTCGGTGTTGATTAGTAGCATGTGGATCTGTAGCAACTGTTGGCTGTCAAGTGTATGGGCCACCAAATGGACTGTGATTTTTTATGTTCTTGAAAAAACAGCAATATGGAAATTACATCTGACAGAATAAAAAATCAAAAGTTTAAAGATGTATCTTCTCAAAAAAACCCGCAACCGAACAAAAAAAAAATCCAACCCCTAGCTCAATTAATAAGTTTTTTTTTATCCTAAGCAGTTCTTTAAAGGGGCTGATCAGGGGTAAAGTCTTATCCAAGAATCTGTATTGATTAGTATCTGTTTGGTCCCACAGTTGTATGCTGTAACTCTGAAAGTGTTCACATCCTGGAAGAAGGATGGAGAGGACTAGAATGAGTGCTGCACTGCATGCTATGATCTCATTGGTTTTAAAGTTACGCATTAAGCATAAAATATTGAAATACAAGTTACTTAGTACTACTATTTTTTCAGAAATGTCTTTTTATTTGTTCTGTTTATTGTAATAGAACTTGTAAATTGCCATTGAATTTCTTTAAAAACAAACATCACACACTCCCAACCCCGCAAGCCAAGCCAACAAATCAAACATCCCAAACCCTGCAAATCTGTGTTTCTGCCTTGGCTTTTGTATGTTTTTCAAAGATGAAAGTCCTAAACCTTGTGATGAGGAGGCAAAGATGTTCATATGCATTGTGTTAATAGTAAAGATTTGATTTTTATTAATATTGAGCTTTTAGAATTGATCTGATTCCTTAGGGCTAGGTCAGAATGTGTGTGCCCTGTTGAAATGAATACACTGAATTTCTAGTATTCTCTTTCTGTACTTTAGATTTTACAGGCATTAGACTTAAATATGTGGCTTCACTTTATGTTTAGGGTGGATTTATACCTTGGCTGCCGACATTTGCTTTGGAAGCATATGTGTTCTCAATGTGAAATATAATTTATTTTTCTAATTTGATTGAATTTGTGGGTTTTTCCCTTTAGTGGAAAAATAATTAGTCCAACAGGAAAACAGCTATCTCGATTATGTGGTTTTAAAGAAAAATAAGAAAAAAATCCCCTCCTGCACTGCACAACTATAGAGATAGTGCTTACCTTTTATTCAGTCTCATTTTAGTGAGGCTACAGAGCAACCAACCCAGCTGTCATAAGTCACTTTTGGGGGAAAAAAGAAGTTGGTCTATTTTATTTTTAGTAGTGATGTGGTTAGGGTGGAACAGCTGCTTTGTATCGGTGGTCAGGCTAACACTGCCTCAGACAGTGCTGATAAGATAAATGGGGTAATGCCTATTGACTGTAATAGCTGGAGTAATACATCTTCTCAGAGATTGAGTGAAGAGGTGTGGGGAGCTGAAGCTCTGGGCAGTACAGATGGTCAGTGATGCAAATCCAGTTCAATCTATAGTGCTGGAGAGCCTGGCAAATGAACAGAATTGCATAATAACGTCAGAATAAGTTAGGTGGCCTCTAACCTTTCCTTTCTGAAGAGCTGAAGGATTCAGGGAGAAACTCAATCATTTTGCCAATGGAGTGAATCCATCCTTGGACAGGATGTGCATTTGTGTGTGTAAGGCAGGTGTCAGGTAGCATGTACTCACCACAGTAATTCATAGGAATAAATAAAGAAAAAACAGTACTTCAGGTACCAAAATTGAAAACTGTCTCAAAATACTTGTAAGTTGCTTGCTAATTTTGGGCCTAATAATTATAAGCCAAATAAAGCATTGAAATAATACATTGGGGATTTATTTCTGTTGCAAGAAAATAAATTTGTAAATACATGCAGAAGAGTGAGAAAGATCAAGATGGACTAAACTAATCCTGTTTAGAGGAGGATTCGCTAGTCTGAGTTAGGGACACCATTTCTGATGCAGTGGCTTCTAAACAGTTTAATGTGTGTATTTGCAAATTGTGTGCATACAACTTAGCAAGCCAAAATAGGAGCTTTTTTGAAAGGTGGCACAAATAGGCGAGCAGTAGATTTTCCCTCAATATATTTTCTGAAAACAGGTATTTTATTCCCCTGCCAGTTCACAAGATTGTTTTTGAATCACCAGATAGTTACCAGGGGACGTGTCTGCTGCCAAACAGCTCTGCTGCTGTATTTGTGCCTTGACAGAACATGTAATAATCCAGGCTAACAAAGCTGTTGTGCCTCAGGTACACCAAGTAAACATGCTGGCAAATATCATAGCTGAATGAAATTGTAGATTTGCTTTGGAATGGAAAGATTATGTTGCAAAATTATTGCAAAGCTGATTAATGTATTCAAGACACAGACAAATTACTGTGTATCATACTTGAACTGCAAATGGGAAGGGACCTCCTGGGTTGAGTCAGTCTCATGTCCAAAAATAAGACATCTTGTCTCTTTTATAAGCAGGTGAAATTTCACTTAGTTCGTATCGCTAGCATTTTTCCTAACTCTAATAGTTGTGAGACTTTTGTTTCCCAGAGGAATGCATTTGCAGGTTTGGTTTATACCCACTTCCTGTTCTGTCAGCTCTGCCCTTCAGCTGTAATAACTGCTTTTCCTTCCTGAAGGATTTAGTAGAGGATGGCATCTCATTCTGCTATATGAAGCAATCCAGGGTCTGAACCATCCATCAAGCAGTAGTCTCTCTCCTTCTCTGACTATCCAAACTGCCTTTTTCTCTAGGTTTTGCAGCTGGAATTAATGTGCCCTTATTCTCATTTCACATTAACATGGTACCTGGAGTGTGCTAAGGCAGTGCATCTGAGCCTTCAGCTCAGAGCAGCCAAGGAGAACAAAAAAATCTCACAGAAGTTGTTGTCAGTCCTGGCCTGAAGTTTGGGATGCTGGATTTCATCCCATTTCTGTTACCACAGCTCCTGTGGTGGCTGTTTTCCAGTACATTTTTTTATCCAATAAGGTTTTTTTAATCCACTCTGTGTGCTAGTGCATCCCAGCCCTGAATGCCAATATCAGTCTTCAGATTCAGAATATTTATAGTCATGTTCCTGTTCTCTCTGTCATAACAACGTGAAAACACTGTATTTATTGTCAAGTTTCAGTTACCTTTCCTTCTATTTCTCCTTTAACAGTTACTCTCACATTTTTGGTGTCTTTTTCCCCTTTGTGGCAGTATCTCCACTGTGTAACTGTTGTCTAGATCAGCTCTACAGCATTCTTCTAGCCAGAAAGCAAGAATAAAAAGAAAACAGATTATTTGATTTTTATCATATTTTAAATAATTGTGGTAAATTGGTGACTTTTTAATTCTTCCTACTCTGAGTCAGATATTACTCCATTACTCTAACCCTGATTCTAACCTTATTTTTATATCCTTGTTCTTGAGGAGTCTATGCTCCTCTGCATATGGAGACCTGCTGCTGTCTTTTGGGAAGGAGGATACTTTGGTGGATGCTGGCCAACTTTTAGACTCTTCTAAAGAGTTTTCACACTCATTCAGGTCTCTCAACTCTTCAGTTGACTGAATTGACTAACTCCTCCTAATTCCTTGACACAGAGAATAAATTACCAGTTTCCAGGCTAAAGAGATCTTCCTGACAAAATGCAAACTGCTGAGACCAGATTTGTGTTCAATAACTATGCCTATCAGCAAGCTCTCAAAATAATTAAGTGCTGTGGTGATAAAGAACAAAACGTGTTCAGTGGCACAATTTGTATGAATTCACTTGCAGTGTTGCTGTGTGTCTTCCTTCTACTTTGTTTTTAGCTCAACTGCCATCAATAGCCTTGAGTTCCTGGTTATCCAGTAAGTTTCTGAAAAAGCTGTTTCTGGCATTCTGCCCTAGCCACACTTGGCACTCGGCAGAGCAGAGTTTACGAAACATCTGTTAGGTCAAGTGTTTTGTTGACCACAGGAGGTTAAATGGTTAGGGCATACTGATTTCTCTATAGGATGTGTCCAGACTTGTGAATTTTCACTATACTTTTGCATATTACTTGAATGCTTGTAGCAGTCATGTGTAACATGAATAACATGTATAACAGGAGCATTTAATCTTTCCCTCTAAAATATTGAGCCAGTGTTTTTGTTTTGAAACCCATTGACATGCATATACACGAATTTTTTGTGCAACAAAACACGAAGACTTGTGCTTCCTTTCTAACTTCGTGATTTTCCTTCCCTTGACACCACAAATTTGTGGTTGAATAGAGCACAAGAATGAGTTACTTATGGCCCTATGTCATCTTTTATTCTGCCTATAGTATGGTAATTCAGGCATCTCCCAGCATTGGAAAGTTGCAAGGAACCTTGGCCTGTCTGCCTTACTCCTACTCAGCACTTCTAAGTAATAACTTTAGGAAAAGCTGTTACAAAGTATATATTGTGAATTTTTCTGAAGGTCAGTCATTTTTTCTGTGTTTCTTGAGAATGGTGCTTGTGCTTGTGCTGGGGACCAAGTGAATCACTTTGAAAGTCTGGCTCTTGTTCCTGTGAGATTTAATTGCACAAAGTTAAGCAATCCTCATTCACCACAACTCTCACTTTTCACACTGCTCAACTGTACTGGATTTTATGGAATGGCATATATGTCTTTTGGTTTAGGCTTGCATCATCTGGTCCTTTGCACCAGAAGGAAGAAAAGCTTTAGAAAGGGGAAAATAGGCATCCTGTCAAATTAAGTTGGTAATCTCTGTAGAAGACTTTAGAAGTGGGAGTTAGAGTAAGGAATAAGCTCTCTCTCTGGTAGCTCTGATTTTTGTATGCTTCCATCCTTCATCATTATGCCTTCTGTGCAGAACAGGAAGAATATCCAAGTTGCTCCTCTTCTGTATCTTTGAAAATAATAGAAATACTGAAAGTTGGGTTCTGTCTGAAGTTTGGAAGGGAAATTGCATCTCTGGAATGTCAGACTACCCCCTAGCTGACGGTGCAATAGCTATGTAGTAAGTGACAGCTCAGTTCCTCTGACATGTACCTAATCACTGTGCCATTGCTTTTCAGTGGCAGTGAGAGATGGAGATCAGGAATCCTGTTCTGTTGCCTTTTGGTTAGATACATAAACTACCAGTACAGTGTATACTAAAGTTTTCTTAGGCAATTTTTGCAAGATTAAAGATAAGAATTTATTCCTGACTTAAACTGGGAAGGCCAGGAGGCTTTCAGCCAACTTCCTTTCATTGTTTCCTTCAAATATCTGATGTTATCTGCGGTCATGTTAGTAACCGTGTGTGCTGTCCTGGAGCCACTTAACCTTTTCCCCTTTGCCCGTGTGCTATGCCTTGCTCAGATCCTGGCCTTCAGGGGACTTGAGCAGGGAAACTTCTGTGGTTCAGTGGGATTTTGCACAAATAGATGCTCTGTGAATATACTGTGAAGTTGAAACGAAGCATTTATGGAGAGTAATAGCTTTAAGACTATTTTATTATTTTCTTTTTTCTTTTTTTTTCCTTGGTTCTGTCTTTAAGAGGGGAACAAAAAATGGTCACACCACTAAGCTTTAATTAGACTAGCTTTAGAGAGACCTGCTTGATTTGCCTTTTGAGCTCTGTGGTCTGTCAGGTAGGTTTTGATCAAATGCTTTCCTGCCAGCATTCTGTTGTTAGCATTCAGTCTAAGTTAGTCACCAGTGAATTATGGTCTGTGATATGGTCCAGGTCCCATTGCTCTAGTTCTTTTCTCTTTATTGATTTCCATTCTCATTTTCATTATTGTCCTGCTCTCTCACTGCATGCTTCCTAGTGCTTTTATTTTGTAGCTTTTCAGAATGAATGTCCGTGAGTCATGATTTGAAATAAAATGCTAATAATGACATTATGCAACACTTTGAAATAAACATTTCTGAGGTTGTTCCTTTTAAGTGGTAGACTTTGAGAAAAATCATACCACTCTGCAATGATAAGGCAGTAGGAATTAGAAAAAAAAAGAACAGGCTGGTAAACTTGTAACATTTTAATTTAAATACCTCATTCTTGAATAGGTTTGCCAGCATCAGGAAGAGTGAGAAATTTTTCTTGGCCATTTCCTTTAAGCAGAAATCAAGAAATTAAATCATAATTGGTGCAGAATTAAAAATAGTAATGATATGGTTTTTCCTAATCTACACAGATCTGAATAATAGCTAAATAGTGTTGTATCCCTTTTCGCTAAAAGTTTCTGTCTTTATGACTGTGCAAATGTTAAATGTTAGCTCCACCATGTTGTCCAGAGGGAAGTAACATGGTAGGCCATGGAGCCAAATATTGTATTAAAATAAGTAAATTTGAGCACGGACTATTGTGGTACAAAAACTTGCCAGTTTTTGACTGTCCCTAGTCAGCTGTTGGGTCTGTTCTGGGTTGGCTTCTAAATGGAGAGATTTTCACATTTCCCTTTGTTCCAGTGGTTTCGTTCTCCCTGGAAGTAGTACTTTTTAAAGTACTAATGGATGTGGGAAACACTTCTGGTACAAGTTTGCATCCTTTATCTTTTCTTACCTTTACAGCTCTCTTTACAGCTTTCTTGAAAGTGAGACCACAGAATGCAGCTGCAACTGAAGAAGTTCCATTATATGCTTTGCAGAAGTACAACCCTCATTCTCACTCATTTTTTTAATGAAATACTTGAGATCATGTAGTCTAAGTACTGTAATTTTTATAGCCATTTTTCAGGTGTATTGGCAGAGGAGTCAATACATGGCCTAAAGATAGGCAGATGAGAGGGGAAATAATTTGTTCTAGGGGAGGTAATCTGGATTTTCCCTTACTGATGGTGATGGACATCCTTGCTTGACTGTTTTGACTTTGAAGAAAACTTCAGAAGCATTTGAAAAGGAAAGCTATCAGTTGGCAAAATTTTCCAGAACCAAGCATACTTCTAGTTTGAGTAGTATAGTGTTTCCTAGTGATTAGTATTTTTTCCAAAATTAATTTAAATGGTTTTACCTGCTTTGACAATGGTGCCTCTGAAGGTCAGACATGAATAAGAGGAACCCCTCAAACTTTTCACTCTTTTAGCTCTTCTGCTTCCAAGATACTAATTTAGTAAAATGAACTGTTGGTGGTTGGGAGCCTACTGTTTATGACTGTAAAAATAAGATCCATTGTTAAAGAAGAGACAAGCATCTGAAAGACTTGGGTGATTTATACAGTGGTATCAAACATTAGTTGTCTGAGGCAAATCTGTTGTTATTTGACTTTAAAATGCCTGTTGAGCTAATAAGCAGCTCATCTTAGCAATTGCTAATTGGTCTGCAACTTAGGAGCATGTGGAGGTGATCTTTAATGTTATTTGAGTAAAATCAGATTAATATGGGTACTACTGGTCTGAAAATTAGGTGTGTGGCAATAGCAGCTCATAGTCAGACTGTAAAATACTTTCTTGTTTGATATTTCTTTCAGCCTCCTGTTCAGAAAGGGATGTGTTTGTGAATCTGCCTTAGAGGGAATTGTGGATTTTTGCTAGGTGTGTTCATTTTGAGAGAATAATAACATACTATGCTTATATTTGTACAAGATTTTTGGGTGGAGGAGAAAAATACTTGGCTTTTAAACCAAATAGCTCATGGAGAGTGTGAATTTATTCTTTAACATGTGACTCTGGGATTTCAGTGTATATAAGCAACATAGTCATCAATCTTTTTTTATTTATTTTAGATTACTTTGTAGCAGTTGTTTGTAGGAGTAATATGATTTGGGTAAATATGCCAGAAAGTCCTTGTTGTTAGAACTTAGAAATTTAGGCTGAATTTGCATTATTTGCATAGGTCTAAAATTTAGCAGAAATGGAGATCAAGTCCTGGGGGAAAAATTCCTTGTCAGAAGATGAGGTAGTGTTTACAAAAGGCTCACAGAATACTGATTTGTTTTCCTTATTTTTCTGTTGTTTGATACTGTTTATTATTAAATAATTCATTATATATTGTTATGAAAAGGGGTTGTTTGGGTTTTTTTGTTTACACAGAATGTTATTTTCTAAAGTAAGAAAAGCATTCTGTCCTTAAGTGTTAGCTCCTTTTAAGTGTGGATTTTCCACAACTTCTGGATTATTGTGGATGTTGTGAGCATGCTGCTATCTTGTCATGATGCCAGAAACATCTGTTATTTTTTGGTAATAAAATATCCCACTTTCAGAGTATTTTGTAACCTGTGATGCAGTATCAGGATGGAAACTGAGAGATGTAAAGTTTCATGTCAGCCTTTTTAGTGATTGTACAATTTTTGTGTCCTACGTGCAATAAATGAATCTGTATGCTTCACACTATCGTGCGCTGCAGCCGCTTTTCATATATTTTACAAATAAAAGAATGGAAAATTTGCAGGAAATACACTAATTATTGTAAATTAAAAAATCTTCCACATTGTAGGATTATTACTCTCACTTCATATACAAAGAGGCTTTATTGTAGTGATGTTGTAATGTCAAAGTGGCAATATTGTCAGGGATGTAATCAGTGACTCAGAAATGAGTTAGCTAATTTTCAGTTCTGTATTTAACTGAAGAGAGGAGTTTGTACATGCAAGAAGACTAGCTTGGAAAGGCAACATGTAGGTTTGGGCACTCTTGTCTGGACTCTTATTTAGTTGGGGTAGTTTGGTCAGCACAGACGTGTGTGCATCACTTCATTCATTATGTCATCCACTTGTTTGGGATATTTTTAAGGTATGTGCTGTGGATTGACAAGAGACTTGCTCACTTGGGTACATTGACTGCATGAGTAAGATCTCCACTGAGCACATGGAGGAATTTGAACATCTTGAACAGTGAAGATTCTGACCTTTCTGAACATCTGTTCAGGGGTTTGACCACTGTTACGAGGGTAAAAAATTCTGTAGGTCTAGAGAAGAGTTCCCAATGAGTTGAGTTCTCCAGCTGTTGGCAGTGTAGGTGGGACACAGCTGCCTGGGTCTCTGGCTAGTGGCAAGTGCTGACCTGGTTGTGGTAAGGAATATCCTTGTGACTCCCTTTAAGGAAATATATCCTGCATCCTGAAGTGTTGCCAAACTGGTTACAATATAGACTGTATCTGGAGTGGAAAGTGGATATTGCATTCATTTTTTCTGGTATGCTGCATTGTTACCACATCATGTTTTGCATGGGGTCACTTCCTTCAGACCAGAATTCATCAAATCCAAAATGAGTAGGACTCATGCAACAGTATTTTGCTTGCATGTAGAGAGGAAAGTGGGGGAGAGGCCCTAAGAAATCTCTGCTTTCTTTTGTTTTTATTAAAACAGCATCACTTTCTCAAATCCTCATATTCATTGGAACAAACATGAACAAGCTACCCCATTTAATTTTGGCTAGGTGACGGGAATTAAAAGTTTCTTATCTGATGAGAGTTCATGGACTTTTCTGTGAAGTAGTTTGGATATTAAGAAAAGATTCTCCCCTCAGAGGGTGTCTGGGCACTGGAATGGGCTTCTCAGGTAAGTGCTCACTGCACCAGCCTAACAGAGTGCAGGAAGCATTTGGATAATGCTGTCAGATACATGGGTGTGGGTTTCCTGTGCCAGGCCAGGAGCTGGACTTTGATGATACTAGTCCCTTCCACCTCAGAATATTCTGTGATTCTGTGGATCTTTGTTTCTGTGCATGCTTCAGTGCAGCTGTAGTACAGTGCTGTACAAGGCGCTTTTCACCTGGTGGGCTGGGATGCTCCAGCGTCCTGAAATAGGCCTTAAATTTGAATGCATACTGTGCTATTGGAAGTCAAGACAATTTTATCCCAATATGGTTGAATAATAAAGATGAATGTCCTATGCCCTGGACACATAAGATTTTCTATTACAGATATAATAAAATTGTTAGAATTAGCAAGTATATTTATTTAAGAAATATGATTATTTCTTTTTGTATCTTGCCTTGTCTGTAATGTTGCTAATTACCTGTTCCAATTATTTTTTCTCTGTACCTCTTATATGCCTCTTGCAAATGTCTCTATCATATTTGGAGAAAAGAGCAGTTGTGTTTTTAATACGATATGAAATTTTATTAAGCCTTGCTTAGCAAAATGCCTTTACAATTTTTTTTTAACAATTGTGTGAAAGTTATTTTTCTCTGAAGAAGGGCCTTATTTCATTTAAAGCGACTAGCTTATTGACTTGGGAGGTTTTTTTGTGTGTTGTCTTTTTTTTTTTTTTTTTGTTTGGTTGTTCAATGTTGGTTGCCTGCGTGTTCATATTTTTAGGTTCAGAACTGTTCCTTTGAAGGAAGAAGCAATCTCTCATGATGAATTTCCCTTCATTTTCTTCCCTTCTGCTGGATTGAGTGATCGTAGAAAAGATGCTTTCCCCTCTAATGTTCTGACTGAAAGGAAATGGCTACTGCAGCACTGCTGTTTCAGCCTTGGCATTAGGTATTGGTCTGTCTAGTTCTTAACTTTATGAAGTTAGATCTCAGGAGATGATAGCATTTGTTCTACCTATGGTAATTTGAAAAATAGAACCTTATGCTTTATACAATTTGTTTGCTTTCTCAAGAGTATTAATCTTATTTTCAGTCTCTCTGGAAAGACCTTTCGAGGTAGCTTGCTGCCTCTGAAACTTTTCTTAGTAACTTCATGCTTCACAACATGCTAGCATAGGTTTGTCTTCAAAAAAAGAACAGAACTTCTGCCTCCTTTTTGCACTTTTTAAAAGCAAACTTTCTTGGCATATGGGCTTTTAAAATGTAAACCTTCAAGGTTTTTTAGAGGGAAAACTTGGTGCCTTTATGAGACTGCTTTGCTTCCTTGCAAGCTTTGACTTCTTAAGGATCAGAGACAATGCCTGGGGGAATCAGTGTTCCATTCGAAGTCAGACATGCAGATTGCAGTGAATTCTAATATCAGGAAAGATCATGATATGGGATTTCTGTATGTTAGTAACATTAAAGCAGAACTGTCATTAAACACTTACTCATTTTGGGTGGGTTTTGCTTCCTTTTGTTTTCAGCTGGCTAGCTTGTAAAACCAGGTTGGATTATCAAGGAGTTTCAAACTGTTGAGAGCAGCACATCTGTAAATGTGAATTATTTAATGAATGTGGATTAAGGTACATAAGAAATATCTAAGCAACATGAAAATTAAAATACAAAGTTAAGCAATGTGCTGCTGGTAGAGATAATGAGCTTAATCTGCAAGACCTAAAAATTAAATGGAATATGCATTCAGTATTCTTCATGCTCATGGTAACTGTTCAATGGCCAGTTGTGTTCTATTATCTTTGTGTTGCCATGGAGTTCACAATCTCTCTTCTCCCTGGGAACAAGTGCTCACTTGTATCACCTATGGGACACTGTAATAGCTATGCACTATTCTGGTGCTGAGATTTCTGGTCAAAAAGGCTCTGGAAAGTTTTACTATTGAGCTCTTGACTAATTTCTTCCTGTGTTGATAGAAGACTGTCTTGCATTGTGGAATCTGAGTGTACCTGAGATCATGGAGCTTTTGGCATTTATATTAAACAGGGGGTTGTTATTGTTTTGGTTTATTTTTTTTATTCTTGTGTGTTTCTCTACCACTGTTGTTGCAAGTTGGTCAGCTTGATGAGCTTATTTTGGAGCCAGAGTATAACAGACTTTTCTTTAAAAAGAGAATATAAAAGTCAGAACTGTAAGCCTATGTTTTTGTAGTCTTAAACCATATTCATGGGTCATCATATGGCTTTTTGTTTAAAAACCAAACCAAAATCGTGATGTTACCCACAGATATTTTTGGGCAAAAACTAGTTTTGTTTGGTATATTTTCCTAAATTGTCTTGACTATGAGGAAAAGCAATTTTGGTTCTGTAATTAAAAACTCTTCGTACTTGGTTTCTTTGGAGCCTTTTGTTGGCTTCTGTTTAGCTGGAATATGAACTTCAGCACACAGATGCAGTTGCTTAGAGAAGATTCTTACGAAGTGTTAACAGGAATGCTGTGGGCATAATGTAGCATTTGTATTGATTTTTCTTTTTGTTTACTGCAAATCTCTGTTCAAGTGTAACATCCTTCTGAGACCTGGCACTTGAGAATTCGTAAGAGCTCCTTCTCACTGCTGTGTAGCTGCTTGTTTCTCAAGGATACCGATGCTTTCAGTGAGCTGCCAGGTAGTCTGCTCTGCAAACTGTTTGCAATCAGAGTTCGCTTGGATAGGGGGTGAAAAGAATTAACTGTTTCAGAGGAATAAACAAAAGTATTGTTGAGATGTAATCTTTGAAATAATTACGTCTTGTAATACAGTGGTTTAAAGCACTTCAGGTGGTGTAGAAAGCTTGGCAGAAGGATAACTAAATATTTCATAAAGTCCAGGCTTGCATCAGACCTGAATGCCAGTGAAAAAGCAGGCAAGAAGCTTTAGGAAGGGTTGCAGCTAAGAAGAGGCCATTTCTGGCAGACATGGCTGGTGCCATGCAATGCCATGCAGCAGCACTGTGTGCTGTGTGCCACAGCCACCTGAGAGCCAGGCTGCTGTGCTCTGAGACTACCCCATCACCTGCTAAGCCCCTTTTCCTGCCCTTGCCTGGTCACTCCCTGTCAGAGGGCATTTAAAAGTAGTAAGAGCACTGTGCAAAACATCCTAGCTGCCCATGTGCCTGGAAGGGAGTTTTTTGCTGCCAGTGAGCACAGGTTGGGATTTGACTGGTTTAGCCATGGTAGACAGCCTTGCTGCTTTTCCTGTGCATGTTGAAGGATATGCCATAGGGCAGGCATCACACAGACAGCAGCCCTACTTATTTCACCAAATTGACTTGTGAGGGATTTTCCACCCAGTTCTCGCTCATTTCCCTAATTTTTTTTTTTTCTTCCTGCCAAAAATCATCCTGTAATGGAGCTCTCCTGTCAGTCCTGTCTCCTCGCACTGGCTGTTTCCCATTTCTCTGTGGTACCTCCAGGTCCTGTCCCGGCCATGTGCAACTGGCCCAGCTCTAATGTCCTGTTTTTCCCAGTTTTCATCTTTCAGCTGTTCACCACCCTCTCACTCTCTTTCTTCATTCATCAAATCACCTTCTGTTTTACAATCTTTGCATATCTAGTATCCAGTGCCTAAAGGGGGCTTACAGGAAGGCTGGAGAGGGATGTTTTACCAAGGGCGTGTAGTGATAGTACAAAGGGGAGTGACTTTAAGCTGAAGGAGGGTAGATTTACATTAGACATTAGAAAGAAATTCTTCACTGTGAGGTTGATGAGGCACTTGAACAGATTGCCCAAAGAAGTTTTGGACTTCCCATCCCTGGAGGTGTTCAAGGCCAGGTCAGTGGAAGGGTTGAGTAACTTGGTCTAGTGGAAAGTTCACTGCCCATGGCAACAGGGTTGGAACTAGATGATCTTTAAGGTCAATTCCAACCCAAACTATTCCATGGTTCTGTGATATCCTAAGCTGAGAAGGATGGTCTCATTGGTCTCTGGGGGGAATACATGACCTGATGACACTGGCGAAGGCACTATGGCTCTTCGTAGCTTTCTTTTGTAACCTCTGTTGCTTGTTAGCTGTGTCAGAGGGCAGGCCAGCACTTTGTGGTTTTGGCTGCAGAGGGACGTTTTAGCTTCTGGAGGTTTTTCAGGGTACACAGCTGCAGAAGACTTGATTGACTAGACAGAAATTGGAGTTTTATAGTTCTGCTGGGTTGACCTTGGCTAGCTGCCAAACATACAACCAGCTGCTCTCTCATTCCCTTTCTTAATAGGACAGGAGAAGAAGATAAGATGGAAAAGTTCGTGTTTTGAGGTAGACAGGGACATCACTTAACACTTGCCATCACAGACAAAACAGACTTGATGTGAGGAGAATTAATTTAATTTGTGGTCAACCACAAGAGCTGGATGGTGAGAAACAATGATCAAGATTAAAATGCCTTCCACTCCCATCGCACCTCATCTTTTTCCCAGGCTCATTGTCACTTCTTTATTTCCAGCTCCTCCACCTCTTCCACCCACCCTGAGTGGCACAGTGGGAAGGGTAATGGGGGCTGTGATCAGTACAGGACAGCTTCTCCCTGCTGCTCTTTCCTCTTCACACTTTTCTCTGTCCCAAGCATGGGTGTTCCCCAGGCTCTGCAGTCCTTCAGACAATATCACATGCTCCAGAATGGTCTCCATGGGCTCTTGGGGCACAACCTGCTGCACCGAGGTCTCTCTGCTTGGGGCCTGCAGCACCTCCTTCTCTCACCTGACTGTCCCAGGACTGGTTCTCATACTTCTTTCCTCCCTCCTCACTGCTGTGCATCGTTTTGCCCTTTCTCAAGTGCCTTTTTCCAGTAGTGCTGTCACCGTGCCCGAGGGGTTCAGCCGTGCCCTGTGGAGGGGCGTTGGGGCTGTCTGGACCTGGCTGTGTCCATCCCAGGGCAGCCCTGGCCTCCCCTCAGAGAGGCCTCCCCTGCACCCTCTCATGGCCAATGCCTGGGCAATGACACCTTGTGCAGTAGAAACTTGTCTAAAACAAGAGGTTGCTTTTATGTAGATGGCAAAATACCTTTTCTGGACACAGGGAACCTTCTTTTGTCATGTTTTTGAATCCTCGGCCAACAGAGGTATTTCCAGGACCTTTTTCAAGTTACACACCTGTACTGGTCACCATAGTCATCGCCTGGGATAGTGGGGCAGTGGGGTGGGCTGTGGTGAAAGGGAAGATCACTGCAGGCACATAAAAACAAAGTTACAGCCTAAAACTGAAATTTGTGCTGTGTGAGCCGATTAAGGGGTTTCCAGTTGAGTGCTGTCAATCTTGCTTACCCAAGCAAAGCATCTATCTAAGTATGTTAAATCATGCATAGGAAGAGCGAGATTTGTTTAGGAGTGAACGATTGCTTATTTATTTGTGGGGTTTGTTCTTCTCCATGCATTAGGGATATTTTCTAGTAGAATAATAATCTTGATTACTTTCTTCTGGTAACATTTAAGTCCTTCTTCCATCCCCTTTTCTTTTTGAAAAAGGTATAATTAATTTTTTTTTTTTTTGGTCTAGGTGGACTGGATATTATGCTCTTTTTATTTATCTGCCATAGCAGCCAGAGAAGGAATAGTCTTGAATCAAGAACTGCACAGTCCATTGTCATAATGCTCCTTTTTTATTTAAAACAACAATTGGTTTAAGTAATGCAGGAAGAAAAAATATTCAGCTTTACAAATACTTCATTTCTATTCTCTCTAGTGATAAAAGGACATGTGGGAGTCACTTAAACCCCATTGTATTAAGTGTTACTGCTTCATGGTGATTATTGCTGTTCTCTGCAATCTGTCTTTAAAAAGCAGGAGGGAAGGCAAGTCAAACTTGGTCTTCCTGTGTGTGAGGGTGGACCCTCAGAGGTGCAAAAGTGTCACTGGTGTGCACTGGTGCTCTGCACACCAGTGACATTGGTTGGTTTTCTAATGTTGCAGTATTTTTGCCACATGTATTCAGGCCCAAACTGGATGTAATTTTAAGGCTGGAGCATGAAAGAGCTGTTTTAGTTGGAAGTGTCTTGGGAGGCTTATTTATTTTCTCTTTTTGTCTCTCAGGTTTTATCTATTACTTGAAGGAGACAAAGAAAACATGAATATAGAGGTTTCTGTCCATTGGGGCTTTGATCTCTTCCAGGAAGGAAATAAGAGCTGTGTTGATGCACCCTGTCTTTAAAGGTGACCCTATACCACTGTTGAAGATCAGAGGTTGACTTTCATCCCTCCTAGGTTTTAATGTGCCAGGGAAGGGAGAACAGGGGACCAGACCTCTTTGTGAAACCTTTTGCATTTTATTGCACAGCAGAAATACTTGCTTTTTCTGTTCTTTCCTCTCCCACCTGATGCACTTGAAGGAATGTTTAGTTTTGAGCTGGTATTGAGAACTAGTAGATAAGATGGTGTGAAGAAGGCTGGCTATTTGGACTGCAGCAGGTAGGGGAGAGATCAGCACTTGAGATGTGTGGGAATCAGGGAAAGATGGAGAGCTAATCTCAGTGTTACTTTTACAAGGACGCAGGCAGCATGAAGTCCTACATCCCATGACTGTCATGGGATATATTGGCAACTAGGCTGTATTTCTGGGTTTCAAGACACATTTTTATTGTTCACAGTAGCAGAGAAGAACATCTAGATGTGTCCAATAGTTTGTTATTCAAGCATACATAAATATTTGCATACATGCATATTTGCATTATTCTGTTCACATTTACAAATATCCTTGTCTGCACAAAAGAGGAATTAAATTCTTTTGATGAAAATCATGCTGAAATGCTGACAGGGAATGGATGGGGTAAGTGTTTTACCCTGTTACTTGAGTAGTCGAATTGACTCTAAGACTGCTGATTTGCTTGAAAGAAAAGCTATACTGAAGTACATGCAATTTTGCTCTAAAATCAGTTTTGTTGTCTCCTAATAGCTCACTTTTTAGCCCTGAGGGTGCTAAAACAATACAAATCTTAAGAATTATTGTAAATTACTTTATATTATCATATCCTAATGCTTTAGGTTTGCAGAATAAAACCACAAATTCTACAAATGTCAAAACCTTTTGGCAAGTTAAACTGTAGTTACTATATATAGGTGTCTAGTAGAGGGGACTTAAGAATTCATGTGATATGGAAGTACAGGACTTAATACTGCCCAGCATTAACCCCTTCTAGTAACCCCTTACTACTATTCAGAAGCTCTTAGCCTTTAACTGTGGTTGTGAATGCATAGGTGCGTGAACTGAATTTATTTAGTTCTTCTTGCTGGAGAAGTCATATTGACTTTTCTAGTGTAGATGATCACTTGAAATAGGGAAAAAAAACCTGGAAAAAATTATCTGTGAGAAGTCTCTGTAAGACAAGGTAAAGCTTCTTCAGGAAGAATCAGGAAGCCAAAGAAATGCAGTTAGAAACACGCTAGTAGCCTACAGCTAAAAACTGAGTAGAATCCAGTAACGTACAGTAGTTCAGCTTGACATTAAGTTAAAATTGTTGATGAATTTTAACCAAAAATACCTTTTAAAATTAGGTTTGTCTTTCTAAATCAAAAGTTGAGTCATATTTCCATTATTGCTTACTGATGCAAATAATATCAGATCCCTTTTTGAATGCACTAATTTCAGTTGTACCTTTTTTAGGTGTATGGGTTAAAGTGCTCCTTATAATTTGGGTGACACTTTATTTGATACTTATAGTATGGCCATTTTTAATGGCCTCTTTAAGCAGGTAGTTTTTAATACATTTCTGATCGTTTGTGAGGGGGAGGATTTTTTAATGTACAAATTATGTTTGCTTCTAAAAGAATAGATTTATTTTATTTTCATTTTTAAGTTTTAGTAGTTATGGCAGGAATGAGGGAACTGGACCCTGTATATCAGAAGAAGGAATTCATTACAGAGCCATGGAATCACAGAACGGGTCAGGTTGGAAGGGACCACAGCTGGATCATCAGGTTGACCCTCCCTGCTCAAGCAGGGCCATCCCAGAGCACATGGCACAGGATTGTGTCCATACAGTTCTTGAGTATCTCCAGTGAGGGAGGCTCCACAGTCTCTCTGGGCAATCTGTTCCAGTGCTTGGTCACCTGCACAATAAAGAAGTTGTCCCTCATATTCAGATGGAACTTCCTGTGCATCAGTTTCTGCCCATTGCCTCTTGTCCTGTTGCTTGGCACCCCTGAGAAGAGCTCGGCCAGTGGAAATGTCTGGCTGTCTTGCAGTTCACGTTCCATCATCAGCAGAGGTAAAGCAGGCATTCCAGGGCTGCAGAGTCTCATCTCTAGGTATTTGCACGAGGATGAGCAGTTTGAGATATGCCTGTTTGTCTGCACTATCTGGAAGGGGGCCTAAGCTGATGGTTCAGCTGTCAGCATAAATAGATATTTTTTATAAAATTTGTATTCGAAGACATCTCATGTGAGGGTACAAAGAAGAAGGAGCCCGTCACTATTCAATGCTTTCAGGACCAGAGTCTTTTGGACTTTTTGTTATAGAAGCTTAGGCCACATTTACTAAAAAAAGTAATACCTTGTAATAATGATTCCTGTGCTTCTAGTTTGTCATACAATGTTTTCATCAATGCATTTGCCCTGTTACAATTTTTTTCCTACAATGCTATAAAAGTATACAAAATCTTTCTGCAGTCAAAAAAAGATTAATAAAACATTTAAATACACCAATTTAAACAATTGTTACTTCTCCTTTTCCTATCAATGATTTGTCTTATTTTGCTTTACTTGAGTAGCTCAGAGGCTTTCTGCTTGTGAATTTAACTGAGTTCCTTCGTTTGCCCAGTTCAACATCAATATATTGATATTTTTTATCCTACCTTTCTAGTTTGAATTAAAAGGCTGAGCCTAGAAACTTTGCACAATGTAGGATATGTTTGAATCCCTGAAAGCTCTTCCAGAACTTTATAAACTCAGAAATCTGTGTCTTGACATAACATATGCTCTTGAATCTGTGGAGGGAAATTGTCACTGGAAAGTGTCTTTGAGCTTTAAGATTTCTGTCACAGGGATTTTATTGCCAGGCAAGTTGCTGTGTAATTAACTGATGACTTGAAATCATGAGTTCTTGTCAAAAAGTGGAATACTATATCATTCTGAATTGAGATCTGTTTGTTTGAAAACAAAGTTAATTATCCTATGCCTCTTAACACTTAAACTTCTTTTGTGGTTCTCTTTCTTTAGAAAATTGATTTACTTAAAAATTCTGAGTATTTGGCTTATCTTCATTAATTTGCATTTAAATTATGACTTTGGTCGTTTGTGCAGCTGGAGTATAAAGAAATGCTGATAAAGACATAATTAGGTAGCACTTTCCTTTAAGGGTTTATAACTGCTTACTACTAAGATATGTGATGTGAAAGGAAAAGAAATTGATAGTGTTGTGCTGATTCTCAGATATACTTTTTTCCATAATGCACCCATTGCATACCCTGAAGTTCAAACCAGGAATCTCTTCTGCTGGCATGCAAGAGTTTTATGGGGTAATTAACCTTTTCCCTCTCTAGTCTATAAAACAGAGAACAGAGGTCTGTGGGATTGTGAATATGTACATATAGAATGCATAGAATGTATGTTTAAGCAAGATAGCATTAAGCAGATTGCAAGGTTTCCCCTTTCTCTATTTCCTTTGCTTTGCCATTATGTTAACACTTGGATTAGAACTCAAGCTAGATAGTCACCCCCTCAAGTGCATTTTGTAAGAATAAGCAAAGGAAGGGGGAAATGGCTGTTGTATTCACTTATATACAACTCGTGGAGTCACCTCGGCAATTTAAACAGGTTTGACATATACAGTAAAAGTGTATCTGTATATGTATGAATGAAATGGCAGAGTGTAGCTCTGAAGAGTTAAAATAGTGTGCATTCTATAAAATATGTTATTAATATACACTACAGGAACTCTGCTATGTAGCATGTGATTTTACAAGAGATGTAAGGGGGGAAAAGAGGAGACTAATAAAATAGAAGTGTAAGAAGAGAAGATAATCATACACTGTCCTCTGTCTCTGGGGAATCATCCATAAAATGGGAGATCATGAGTTTCTCATGTTGATAGTCTTTCAGTTCAGGAAATTGAGAAGTGGGAAAGAAATAATAGATTGCTACCTTTGAATATCTTCTGATTTTCCCTGCCTCAAAGATTCTAACTTCAGTTTTAATTTTTGCTCATAGAAAATCATAGGCTTCCTTGAAAAACTTTGAATGTCTAGTCAAAGCAGAATACAGAAAAAATAATAAATGTTATTTCATCTGTTCAAAACAACACAGCTCATTCAAACACTGAAGCTGAATTTTTGGGGTTTTAGACACTTCCAGAACTATTAAAGATTTTTTGTGTTATTATCTTGTGGAATGCAGCTGTTAGTCAACCATTTTACAGCTGGAAGTTGTAGGTTTGCATGTGGCTTCAAGCTGAGTTCTAAATAGAATTTATCTCTGTCACTTAGAGTGATTATTATCCCACGTAGGAAGTAAGGCGACTTCTGTACAGTTTTCTGCACATCAAATGAAAACTGGTGGCAGACTCAAAATTTATGATTCACATTTGGATTTAATAGTTACCAGTGAATCTTTACCTAGAGATTACAGACACCTTTGGCCGTTGCGGTAGTTCAAATAAACATTTTTCCGCCTGCTATCATTTATTTACTTTGTTTTTATTAATTAGTTCCTATCTGAACTAAGACAGACACTAACAGTGTTTACCTGCTTCTTTTTTTTTTTAAACCTGAAGAATTTCTGAAAACTGAATTTTAATACTTTTTCTATTTTAAGTTTGTGCATATTTTAATGTGACACAAGTAAGATTTATCACCTTCACCTTCTAAGAGAAGAATAGAAGATTATTATAACTCCTCTGACCTAAAGAGTCAGTTTTCCCAAGCTCACTACATCTTTTCTTGGCTGATGGTTTTGAGCACTTTCTGTGCTAAGGGCTAAAAGTTTTCTGCTTTTTAGCCTTCTTGGAAAGAATGGATGTAAACCTTAACATTGTATATGGTAATACAGAAATTCTGGCTAATTGCCTAATATTTTTTAAATGTGCCATGCCTTTTTTAGTGATTATCTTTTTTAATATATGTGATCTTTTAGACAGAAATTGCTGTAGTGCATTGCCTCTAAACTGAATTCATGCTAGAAACCCTTGGCAGTATTAGGTGCCTGTGCATGGTAGCCCATTTCGCTGTTTAATATTGTAGCAGGAGATCATGCCTGTCCTCTTTCCACAGATGACTCTAATGGGATATTTTATAGTTGGATATATTGCCTGCCATCTTTAGACTGCACTCTTGTTCTTGGAGCCATGTATAAGCATCTCTAATCCTGAATATTCTGCTGCTGTCACAGAGTTAGTGGTTTCCTGGTGGAGCATATGTTGCCCATATGGGCTGCTCTACATGATGCTTCCCTTCCAGTCATTCCTATCAACTGTGTTGAGGGTCTGAGTGTTTTAAGTTCCAACACTGGATGACCTACATATAGCTGAAAAGTAGCCTTTATTTTTTTAGCCACTATAATTATTTTGGTTCAACTGCTGAAAGTGTTTAGAATAAGTTGTATTTCGAAGTAAATGTATCACACTCGGCTTTGTGCGAAACATTTGCATTGTGAGGTTTAGATTGGTGGTGTTCATTTTCCCAGACCAGGGAGGTTTGCCCTGTGCTCTTGGCAGGTGACAGAAGGGCTGGAAGAGCTGCTGGTGTGCCAGGTGCCTCTGTGAGGAGCAGAGGATGGTCTCACCCCAGCCCTCCCCTCCTGCACTCAGTGTGCGCACGAGCCCCGCACTGCATGGCGAGGTGAGGAGGCACTGGAGCGTGTGGGCAAAGGAACTGCCAGGCTGGCAGCTGTCCCAGAGCCCGGTGGCTGGCAGGGACTCTGTCACCAGGGCTGGCCAGAGGAAGGGAGAGCCAGGGCACGGGCTGGAATGGGAGCTGAGCTGAATGCTGAATCCACCCAGAGCACCAAAAGAATAGGAAATAAGGAAAATGAGCGGATGGAGAATGATACGTGTTGAAAACCATCGGCTGTGATTGATGCAAAGACAGTGATAGCAGTGCAGAATAACAAAGAGGTTTATTCAGTAATAATGAAAACATAAATTAAATTAATTACTGCCTAAGCAGTTTGTATTACAAGGCTCTAAGATAATTCACCAACAGAATAAAATCAACGACATGCTGGAGTTCTGTAGCCAAATATTTCTTGGGCAAAACAAACTAGTAAAACACAGCACCAAAGGGCCATCTGCTAACATGAGACACTATATTGAAACTTTTCATGTTACCATTAGCACATGTGTGTGCATGTGAAATGGGGTCCTGCAAATCTTGAAAATGGAAAAAAAAAAGAGTAATACCATTTGTATCTAGCATAAAAGCTATTAAAATACAATCATTCAAAAAATATTTTGCAATGCCCCTTGTTGATACACATATTCGTGATTGTGTGGGATATTTTTAAGTGAGAGAATTAAATCCTTTTTTTCAAAAGGCAGGAATCATCAGTGTAAAGGGTTCTTGAGAAGAGACTTAGCACTAGGCTCTGCTGTTGTCATAATGTTCAGTAATGTGCTAGCTTTTAGTCTGTGTTAGCAATGTAAGGGGAAAAAAGCCCATTTCTGAGAGCTCACTCTGCATCTTTGTGAGAAGAAAATTAGTAAATTAAAAAGTATGACACGTGTCAGGAAAATCATAATTTTCATGTGCTGGGCCACTCTGACTGAACTGATGCAAATTGTGTAAGGTTCTTCCCAACTCCCTCTGAAGTGGCAAGATGCTTATGCACTGTGTGTATTACTTCTGCTTCACTGTCTTGCTTTTTTCAGTTTCATTTTTTTTGTCATACTGATAGGAATTTATGATTAATCTCAAATTAGTTATTGTACAAGCCTTTTATTCTGGCTGAGGTTGCACTGTAACTTGCCAGCCTTTGTACTGTTAACAAGAAAATAAACATGAGGATTTTTTACACTTGTGTGGTGGAGTCTGGATTTTCACCAGTTCCTGGTTGTGGTCTGTTCCTGCTGCATCCTGGAGCTGGATGATCACTTACTCAGTTCACTCTATTGCAGTGAAGAAAGAGTGTTATCACTTTTTGTTCTCTGTATATTGCTTATATATCTTGCCTGGGAAATTATGCAGCTTCTCATCTGTAAGTTGCCTTCTAGAGGAAGGATGCTTTTGGAGAGAAGCTCTGTGCAGCTCAACAGATCTATTAAAAACTGATTTCTCCATCTCAGGAAATGGCTCCTCAGTGACTAAGGAGTCTGAATTTTTCCCAGGAGCTGTGGTGTTTTGATCAGCATCCTAAATTGCTAGAGAAAGTCTCTCTTCACTGAGCACTTTTTAGGATCTTTCCTAAATAGTGATACTACCCTCCTGTAGGAATAAAATGAGGTGTAGAAGCTGGAATAGAGACTAGTCCTTCTAAGCACTCTGTTAATAAGGTAGGAGAAGATGGCAAAGCTTAAATTTTGGGTTCAGTGAAACTTTCCTGTGCAGAGGTAAATAAAACTGAGAATTGCTTCTGCTGATGATAACACTAAGGCTTAAAAATTATTAAAAATTATTTTTTGTTTCTCCTCGCTATGTTTCAAAGCTTTTCCTGTCTAGGCAAATCAAAACAGCAGATTCCCCAACTCTGTCAATAAAGAAAAATTATTAATTATATCATGGTCTGTGTCCCCATGTGGAACAGGAGAAATGACCCATATTTTTATCATTCATGTTTGTTACTTGTAGGATGCACTATGTGTTCTGTAGCTACATCTTCTGATTTTAGCTCTCAGTTTTGTCTTCTTTCGAAGCACAGCTGATTGTTTCACCTCTTTCACCTACATGTATATCTTGTATGGTTTCTTTACCTTTCTTCCTGCCTTTTCCTTTCCCATATCTCTGCCCTAAATGCTTCTTTGAAGTCTTAGAATGAAGGTATTAACTGAGATTTTCCAAAAGGGCCTGGGGGCAATATTAGGGAATTTACAATTTGATTACAATTGCTGGTATATATTGGATTTTGGGGGCTTTTTGAAAGTTTATATTGCCTCAATAGCTGAACTCCCAAATCTAACAGTTTCATTTGTTTTAACTGTGAGATTAAACATTCTTTTCAACATTTTTTGTTTGGTTGTTTTTTTTTTTTCTTTTGGGTAGGCAGGGGTGGAAGAAATGGTGTAGGACGAACTGTTTCCTGAAGCATTTCCCAGTTTCAGTTAGTAAAATATGATCAACTGATTTGTCGCAATTTTTCATTATCTGAGGATGAAGGGGCTAGTGAAAGGGACCAGCTTATGTTAGTTTGTAAAACAGGCAATTCTGTGTTTGTTTACCATGTTGTACAGTAAAGGCTATGAAAGCAACAAGCTGCCAAATACCATTATTCCAGTGCATTTGACAAATTAGGATAGCAGAAAGACAGTGTCTTGAGACTCATCTGCAATGGTAAATGCTGGCTCAGTTTGATTATCTCGGGAGACTTTTAAATATCACAGAGCAGGCAGAGTTGGAAGGGAGCACTGGAGACAATCTACTCCAGCCTCCCTGCTGAGCAGGTCCCCTACAGCACCTCACCAGAATTGTGTCCAGGCAGCTTTTGAGTATCTCCAGAGAAGGAGAATCCACAACCTCTCTGGGAAATGCAGTCTAAGATTACTCACAAGACAGACAAAATTTCATTTTTATTTTGGTAACTTTGAAGTAATTTATGGTTTTTTCTTTAAATTTTTCTTATACTAATTCATCAACATGGTACTTAAAAATGAAGGATTTCTAAATTATCCTTGCTAACCATACCCCTGTTAGTGCTCTAGACAGCTTGATTTATATGAAATCAGCTCTGTTCTGATTCTGTTCTGGCTTCCAGGCATTCCTGCCAACCTTAAATTCTCTGTGATTATATTGGAACAATGGATAGTTACATGATTAGATTCAACTGATATTTCAAATTTAAAGTTCCAGGACTGCAAACATGACTGATTGCACATGTGATTGCACATTAGGTAATTAGTTTGTTAAAATCTGCTTGGAATTCATGCTTCATATAGGTTTAGAAAAGACAATTTGACTACTTTAAAATAAAGGCATTTTTTTCTACTTGTTAATAACATCTGCTGCTGTTTTACATCTGAAGTTTCTAAGATTTAGAATTTGTCACATGGATTGATTTCTTTTCCCCTATGGACTGCTAGGATGTAGTGAGTTTGTTAACTTGTTCTGCTTTTTTCAACACTAATATGTATCCTTTAGAGTCAATGTGCTTGACCAGATTTATTAACAATCATCCTTTCCTTTCATTAATTAAAATACTAATTATCCTATTTCCCTCCTGAATTTCCTGCCAAGAAATCTGTGAAGCAGTCTTGCATAATAGATGTAATTGAAGTGTTCTGGTTAATAAGACAGATCTGAACACACTTGGTTCAACTTCTTGGTTCAGTTCTTTTCCACGACTGCTTATTTTTTTAAAATTTCTCTTGAGATTCAGCTTCGTCTGTGTAAATGAGATCACCCTGTAGTAGCAAAGAGTGAAGTTTGGATTTCCATTAGTTACCTAACTGCCTGGTTTTGCAGCAACAGGTGGTATACAGTGAGCATCTTAACCTCATCCTCACTGGGGTAATAGGATTTTGGGACTGTCACCCCTCTGTCTCAACAAGTGCTTTATCTGTAGAACTAGAATTGTGTCTATTGGTTGCATTTTCTCTGACTCTAATTAAACTATCTTCTACTTCCATACAAATTTATTGAGCATTTAATCAAACAGCTTAATTATCTGCAGTCAACAGCTGAATTTGTCACTGGGCAGTGGGGTACGTCAGGATAGAAGCTGTCTTCTGGAGAGTTTCCTGACCTGCAAGTGTGCATGCATCTCTGTATATGCTCTTCATAAAGATGAATGTCATATGAGAAAAATATTCTGTGATTATTTTTGTGACATCAGACAGTGTGACACTAATGTGCATAGATATGTTGGAGGCAAGTTAAGGTGGTAACTTTAATTCTTATTTCTTTTCAGTTCTTGGTTTTTGCGAATTGAATGGGTAATTTAAACACAACTTGAGTATACAGTTCATTATCTTTTAACTAGTAAATGCATATTCCATTGTCACTTTGTTTTAAACCTTGGAACAAGAATTCTTGGTCTTGAGAACATTTTATGAACTTCCTGCAAATGTCTGTTGCTACAGAAGGAGAGATGGGCTAGCAGTGGTATTAATATATTGACTGTGCCTGTCAATACAGTCAAACCTCTTGATACAGACACTTTTCTAGTTTCAACATGGAAAACCAGGAGACTTTCAGATAGATGGATCTGTGAATCTAAACAAAGATTCAGGGACAGCACAAAGGAAGTCTAGGGTGTTGATTTAACCTCAAGGTTTTACTGCAAAAGAGGTCAAGATTTAGACCTTCTATGGGATACTGCAAAGAACCAAATTTTAGGCAGTGAAAATTACAGATCATTATCAGCTTCTTCTTTACTTGTTTGTAGGAGTAGAAAATATTTATTGAAATGAGACAAAGCTGCATTGGATATGTTACTTTACGAAAAGAGCTAAATGCTGAAATCCTGACAGCTTAGAATCTAGCTAGGGGGCATCAGGTTTTTCATCCAAAGTGAGAGTGTTCAAAATAGGTGTAATTCAGCTTTATTGGAGAGAGTTTTGGCCAAAAATCATAAAAATACTCAATCACTTGATCTAGTGCAATGTGATTTTTTCTTTCTTTTCTTTCCAGTGAAAAATATCAGATGCTGAGGAGAAAAACAGGAAAGAGGGGAAAAACAACACAAAAATGCTTAAGAAAACCAACACACCAAACTAAAACCCTGTGTATGCATTTCCAAATAATCATGCCTCTTTCTTTAGCTTCTCTTTCCGAGCCAAAGATGAGCAATACCCTAAACTTTGAGGTTTATTTTCCTCATTGGTATTGTAATTTTTTCTTTTGGGTTTGATGTTGGTGTGGAAGTGGTAGTAACTGATAAACAGCTTTCAGCTGGTAAGTGGCTGTAGTACCTTGCAGATGCTTTTGGTTTTTGCCTTTCCTCCTTTCTGCAAGTTTGTTATGGATTGGGTGTTTTGTGCTCATGTGCATTGCTGCCCTCAGAGGGCCTTTCAGAGGCAAGTATTGCTGACTGCCACTTGTTCTCTTGGTTTTTTCACAGAAGCCATGCTGTCAGCTGGCCTTCTGGACACACTGCTGTCCTGCTGATGAGGCATAAGTAGCTGAAACAGTGTTTTAAAACACAAAAATATACCATTTTGTATGAGGGCTGTGTCTGCTCTCCATATCACTGCAGTCCTCTTATTACTCAGTATCCTTTGTGCTGGCACAGACCTGGCTGGACTTGTGTGAGGAGGCACTTTCTTCTTTCTCCTCTTTCACAGATAAGTTCTGCCAGTGTTGAAATACTTCAGATATACTCTTCTGTTACTTGTGGATGCTGGAAAGCTTTGTTCACAATGGATAAATGGATGTTTGACCTTTGAAGTCAGGGAGAAACTCAATAGGAGTGCAGTGAAACAGAATAAAGACAAATGTCATGAGGCAGAACTCTTGATAGGGACTGGAAGGAGTGAGAAGGATCATTTTAGGGTGCAAAGTATATTCAAGGGAACTAGAAGATTCTCATCAATATTCTTTTAATATCTTTTTCAGCACAACTGAAAGATCCAATTGCTTCATAGGAAGCTTGCCTGCTTTCCTGTTGTATTCTGCCTCTGAGTTAAAACTCACTTGGATGATACCATTCAAGAACTCACAGTCCTCCTTCCTACACTTACTTGCAGAATAAGTGGAGAAGGCAATAAGGAGTTACATACTGATAAACCAGGGAAAAAAATCAGTATACAGTCTTGGCAGACATTTCTTACCATAGTTGACATATACTAACTGTGCAGCAGATGTATGACTAAAAGTAATTTGTGGAACATACTCTGTTTCTCTGGTCAGGAGGATAAATTTCAGTTGTGTATACACAGTATCAATTAAACCATGTTCTGTCGTCAATGAAAAAGTCCATATGAAGTTTTCTAAGGAAATTGATGGCAAAAAATACTATAAGAAAATATATCTACCTGTTTTCTGGCCCATAGAAGCAGAATACAAAACTTAAGTTCTTCAAAAATAAGTAAAAATTTAACACTTAATGTGATCATGTCTAGTGATAGAGATGTATTGTGTAGGGTTGTGTCTTTAGACTTGGCTTAATCCTTTGGGAGCCTTTCCTTCAGTTCCTTTGCAGCTTGCATGTAATTAATTACAAATAAAAATAAGAAATTAATAAAATTATTAAAATAAATAGGAATATTCTAGAGTCACTGAAACCTGGCAACTCCATGTTTATCAATACAGGTAACTTACACTTCAGAATTAATAGCAGCTCTTCTGAAACAGCATCCCCCCACCTCGTCCCCCAAGCAGAACAGCTCCTGCAAGAAATAATAAGTCCTGAACAGCTACCTTCTCATGAATATGGTGAAGACTATAATTTGTCAGTCAGAACATTATTTCTAAAATATTCACAAAATATTGCTGGTGTTTTTTCCTTTTGGAAAAAAACCAAACCAGTGCTATAAAGTTGAATTGGATTAGTAACTCTTAGAAACACAGTTAAGTCATCTATATAGAACATTGTCTTGTTCTGCTGGAGATCAGGCAATACCTGGTTACAAAACATGGCAATAACAAAGCAGGTTTTCAGACTTACTTTGACATTTGCTTCCTGGTGAATTCGATCTGACTCTAGCAGATATAGGAGATTCATTGCAGTGTATTTTTTCCTTCTCTGGGTGATTCTGGAGGAATAACTAGCTTTATTTAAATACTTTGCATATACTTTTTGCTTTTATTCTTAAGTTTGGATTTCAGCATAATTAACTCTGAATTTGAGCTATTTCTAAGCCACAATTCTGGAGGGTGACTGTAGTCTGTAAGCTGAAAACTTTGTTCTGGCACATATAATTTCAATGTACTGTGATGCTTTCTAGTTTTAAAAATCTCGCTAAACTACTTTGCATAGGGAAGCACAATATCAGAATTTATTTTCTGGTACAGGCAGAAAAGATGAGATTGCAGAATCAACATATGCACTTTCAAGGACCTTAGCACAGGGTCTTTTGTCTGTGATGCCTTGAATGTGACTTCCACATTTTCTGCTGTTAGCAGCATGGTCTGGAGATGAGGGAACCTTTAAAGAATGCAGAGATGTTTGCAAGGTAAGCTGCCCAGAGAAATGTGAATGTGTGCAGTATCTCTCTCAGACAACTGAGTACTTAAGGGTACTGCTATTTTTTTAAATTAGGCATGTGTTCCTGTTTTATATCAATCATATATGCAGAAGACACATCTAGCTATTGCCTTATGTGTCTTCCTCTTTTCTGACAGATAACTTCCAGTGTTAATCTTTTTTTTTTATGAGGAACTTTGCTATTGATATGTAGAGAAATCATGAAAAATGCTCTCAAAAGCAGTTTGCTGGCAGCTTTTGAAGAGGTGGGGTCAGTGGAATAGGAGAAATAGAGATTCTTCTGAGAGATGGACAGCAAAAAGCTAAGATGCAAAAGTTGTGAATTGCAAAAAAGGAAACTCCGTCTGATTGTCAGGGAATTCAGTTCTGATGGTGAATGTGGTTAAGCACTGGAAGAAGTTGCTCAGAGATTTTGCAGAATATGTATCACTACAGGTGTGCAGGCCTGGACTGACCAAGGCCCTGAGCTCTGTAGTAGTTGCAATGCAGAAGCTTTGATTGCTGACTTCGCTTTGAATAAGAGTTTGGACTGTATGTTCTCTACATATCCCAGCCATCCTAATTTTTTCTTTGATTTTTGTGCATGAGAAGTACACAAATGATGTGTACTTGCATAGCATGCTTGATTCTTCCAAGAATTTTTGGATTGATTTACTTGGCCATATGTGTACCAGCTCTGTGGTGTATTCAGACATGGACAGGAAATCAGATGTGTCTCAAAAGCATGGGACACGCTGAGCTGTGGTGACATTGCTGAAAAATAAGAAACTGCTAAGATCCTAGAAAGAACTATGCTTAGGGAGGCTTGGGGAAGCTTACTTTGTGACATGATCTAGAACTGTGAGCTGACTGTAGCAGTGTCACGTGCCAATGTGCTGGAACATATGGGCTCTTGGCACAGCTGGAGTTGAAAATGTGCTGCTAGTACTTAAATGATGTTGGAAATAATCCTGTCAGTGCTACTCATGGTGGCAGAGTTGACTTTTGGTAATGTCAGACTACCCTCCCTAGTTAAACCCTGCCTGTTTCCTTGTGTATTAATCCATTAAATGCACTGGGTGCAATTTAACCTAATTACTATATATTTTCATTGAAATATACCCTGTTGGCTTCATGTGAAGTAATTGAAACTGTAGGAGAAACTACATGACTTTTGGGCATTCTTTTAGAAAATATTTAGAAGCGCAAAAGCTATGCCTCTGGAAGAGCTGAGAATGATCCTGAGTTGGTTTATTTGTGATTTTAATAAGCCTTTGAAGGCTTAAATTTTTGCTTAATAGCTTAGCATTTTGTTTAGTTTAACCAGCAGTCTTAGCTGTAGATAGTCAACTATGCTGTTTCGATCTGTCTATGCTTGCTTGTTTTCATCATCCCTCTCTGCTCTTTTAACTAGAGAGAAAACAGTTAACATTGTTAGTTCGTTCTTCCCCTCCAACTCCCCTTTGTCAAGAGGAAAAGTACTCCTTATGAGGGTGGCAAAATAGGAAGATTTGTTGAAGATTAGGGCAATAAAATGTGTATGAAATCCCTTTTTCATTCTCTTGTGTGCATATTGCAAAATTTGTGATTGAATGTTTGGACTTTAGGAATAAAGAGGGATGCTGGCTGTATAATATGTACTTAATTATTGGACACCTCATTTTTATATATTAGGGTAATAACAACTTGAGGGAGTGAAAGAACTCTTGGAACCTTAACTTGTGAAATGTTCATCAAATGCATCATACTGCAAATACCTGTCAGTGTAGAAGAGAGGTAAATTGAGAAGAGTTCAGTGGTTTTTCTACCGTTCATAAGTTTGGGAATTGATTTTAAGAGGACAAAATGGAAGTGTTCCCAGTAGATTTTTAATGAGTGTTCAGTAATAAATAATAGGAAACCACATCTCCCCTCACTTATCTGCAGCCCATCTTACTCTGAGATCCACTCTCTGATTGCTGTTATACCCAGGGTTTTTGTTAAAGCTCTTTGCTCCCTCTTTTGTTCTTTTTTGCACACCTTTAATAAAGTCTGGCGCAAGACATTACCTCTTGGTACTTGTGTCACACTGGGTTTTGTCCTTGAATTGCAGCTGGCCAGTTTCAACCCCAGAAACCCTGGTGAACTTCAGACTTGGTTTTCACTCATAGCTAACCAATTTTTTGTGTGTCTCTCTTTTCCCATCTCTTTCTTAACATTATAAAGTGTTCTAGTGTAAGTAGAAATTAAGCACAATATCTGATAAAAATCAGATTTTAGGATGTCAGTAATGCAGGGATTTCATGAAGTGCAAAAACTGTTTGACAGACTCTATCCTCTCATTTGTATCCTCAGATCAAGTTTTAAAACCAGTCTTTCCTTCAAAGTTGTTTACTGTGTACATAAAATCCAAACAGTTTAGTATCCAAGCAGTTACCAAACTTTATTTATGATATTTTTTTCTAGACTCTGTTCCCTTAAATTATGTTTTAAATAAATTTTTGTTGAATTCTAATAATGTTTCTCACAAGTAGATTCCCTGTAACTGTGTGGTATGTTAGCTTGTCTATTTTCTTTAGCTAGCTACTAATCAGAATTGTAAGACTTCTACAATATTTTTTTAATCTTGATGTGACTATTTCTTTTTACACTGCACTGAGTTTAACAAACACATGTATCCCAAAATACTATGTCAATCCAGTTCCCTTTCAAACCTTAATGAACAGTCTGTGACAAGCTAATTAGAGATATTTATAACAATTCCAGACTTAGTAATATTCTTATCTGAAAAAGTTATTAGATGCTGTGTTGTCCTCTGAACATAGAAATTATCTTGTTTGGATTAAAATTTGGAGGTGGTAAAAATGGAATTTATCTATTTCTATGTCCTGCAATTCCAGAAGAACCTCTGGCACTGGTTTAAGTGATTTAATCACTAGCAAACACTTGAAGAGAGAAAAGGAACATGATCACTTGCTGCCTGGTTTCCTGGGTTGATCTGGGGGTCAGCAAAATACTGTCACTATACCATAATTTCCACTTTTGGGTTACTTTATCAAGTCAAAGAACAATTGTTTCTTCTATTGGAATGCTAGTGACAAACTACTGAACTTGGCTCAAACTTGGCTCCCTCACTTAGATCTCTGCCCATCTGTCCCTGCTCCTCCCAGGCTGCATCTGATGGTGCTGCTGCCTTTTCCTTATGATCTCTTGTGTTTTAGCAAACCTGATTCCACAATGTGCCCTAGAAATTACTGCAGTCTAAATCAATACCATAAAACTGTTGAGTTTTCTGCCACTCTTTCCAGCTGCATTTCCACAGTGTACTGCACTTTTACTTCCTAGCAGGGAAGCATGGACTCTTGACATAAGAAAGGAATAGTGAGGTTTCACTGGCATGGGCTGTTTTGGCAAAAACCTGTGAACCTTACCATGACTATGAAAAGGAATGTCTTTATAAAAAAATGATCATAGCTAAATCTTCAGATTCACATGTCTTTGTAATGGAAGAACTTTTGTTTGAAGTAACTTCTTGCCTAACGTGATCATTTGGATTGATTTATAGAAGAATGTCTTGAAGCCTTTGTTGTCTATTATTTGACATACGGAGGCTGTACAAAAACGGGAGAAATAATACATATGCTGTATACTGTGCAGAGTAAGAGTGAAGATCTTAGAGGTAATATTACCATTGGATTTTCTATGTAATTTTGCAAATTAAAAAACAAAAACCAAACCTCTCCTGTATAATGAGTTTTAGTAACAACCTTTATTTACTGTTGAGTTGAATATGCATGGATAGAGTAAATAAATCCGTAGTATTATACTGTACAACCTCATTGTTTGTTGTGATTCATTTGGTTTATTCATTGAAGAGGGAGCAAGTTATCAATACATCAGGCATGGTACAGAGTCGTGTTTCAACTGGCAGACACTCAGCTTTTGTTTTCAATATTCTGTCCTGATTAGTATTCAGAGCATTGAGGAGAATGTGATGCAAGTGAATTGGATTGCTGTTTTACTGACTGACTCAGCCATTTAACTCTGCTCCCTCAAGGCATCAAAGACTACAATAAAAGAAATACATTTTGCCAATAACTTCCTATGGAAATAAGTGCAGCTTAATAACTTTTTTAATTAGTACTAACATTATTGCAGAGTGGAAAACTCTTTAATTAACCTTATCTTCTTTTTTTTTTTTTTGTTTCCTGTAAGACTGTATTCCTGATGCTGAAATCTTATGTTAATCTAACCTCTGATTTATAATTAGAGATGGGATTTTTTTTTCTTTTAATTGAAATTTCAATTGGAAGGTGGTTTCTTCCACTTCTATTTCTTGTGGGAAGCAGAATTTTCTATGATTTTAATCCTCCTTATTTTTAAGTAGGATAAGTGATAAGGTTAAGGCCAGACTTCTCCAGACTTTTATGGTCTATTTTCACAGAATTAAATTTATCTCAGTGCTGTATTGTGCATTGCAATGTGTCTGATGGTTCCTGATGCATTGAAGGGCTGATGAGAAATAAAGTGCTGGGATACAACTCTAAAGGACATAAAGTCTTTATTTAAATGTATTAAACATTTAATTAAAAAAAGAATCTAATACAAGAATATTAGGAACCTAAACCCCAACATTTCTCCATTAATTGATTTAGAAAAATGCGTCTGTGTAAAGCTGGTGATATGAGTGAATTATAGCGTAACTGTCTGCCTTCTTTTCATGGCAAAGAAAGGAGCAGGTATTTGCAGTGGTGAATAATTAAGTCTTTGGAAGATAGTGGTACTGGGCTTAGGTAGAAATGGAGAAAATAGCTCGAGCATAAGCAGCTTGTGTTGAATGTACGAAAATTTGGATTGCAGCAATTATGTAGGTAGAAGCAAAAATTTTGCCTGGAAGGAGGCCTGAGCTGAAGATGATTTCCATTTCTAGTCCTGATTGAGAATTGCAGTGTCTCTCCATCAGCAGTGAGAGAAGGAAGGAAAGGCGTTGAACATGGACAGCACTGTGAATATCTGAGGAGGGGTGCTGGACCCAAGCTGACACGTGGGCACCATGGGAGAGATACCAGAATGACACCAGTCCCTCTTTTCAAGTTAAACCTGAGATGAGGGAAGAAGAAAAGAGACCTGTGAGTTAGATAAGCCTATTGACTGAGATCCACTTATGCATGTGAGCTGAGATGAATACAAAGATAAAATCTTTAGAATTTTCTCTGAAACATCTGTGAAGAAAGAAGATACATAAAGAGAAAATTTATGAAACCCAAAAGACTGCAAAATTTTGAAAAAGGTACAGAAATGGAGAAGATGAAGACACAACATGGTTTATATTTTGAAAAGAAATTATTGGAAATCTTGATGAAAGCTATTCTGATAAATCAGGGAATAGCTTATACAATTTATGCAGTGTGGATGTGGAGATCTACATGGAGATGTTATGAATTATGTTGTTTCTGCTTCTATTTGAATAATGTAGGTTCAAATGTTAAAAGTACACTTTTATTCATGGGGGTGAGGGTTATTTTTAAGGGTGTGTTCTGCCTTTCTGCTGGAGCATGCATACCTGACAGGAGCAGGAGGAGAGGGAACGTGAGAAGCAGCATGTGATCACTGGAGCTGGAGCTGGAAGTAAGGAAAGAGGGGAGAAAAGATGTGAAGACCCCAGGCTACTGCTAGGAAAGGGATGATTTTGAGGGTGATAAAGAGAAATGAAGGGGGCATTAGGGAGCAGTAGGGTGAGATTGATCCCTAAAGGGACCAAGCTGGGGTGCTGATGGGGGCCAGAGTCATGATCATGTCTGAAGATGCTGTTGGGAGGTTCCCAGTGTTCCTTATCACTAGGAAGGCCATGGTGATGAGGCAGGTTGAAGACCAAGCCAGGGGAACGTGTCAGTGAGTGATTTTCAGGCTGAGGATCAGGGAGGTGGGAGGTAAGATGGTGACACATGCTGTCGAGCCGCCACAGGGGCCACAGAAAAGCAGCTCTCAAGGTAAGAGGCTCAGGACCTGCCCGCTGCCCTTCACCACAACCCTGCAATGAAGGGGCTGATCTCTAGCTCAGCCACCACATTATACAGCAGAGAGGACAAACACAGTTATTTTACTCAGAAATGTTAAACTACTGATATTGTCCATTATTCAAGTTCTCGCTTGGCAAGCTTGTATGTGCTGCAGACCAAATTAAAGGCCATCAGTTATGAAAATTGTGGTAGCCTGAATTGTCCACATCAGGTTGCAGAAACAGTTGGTGAGAACCAGTGAACATCTTCAGAAGGGAAGACAGAAATAACAGTAGGAATGAAATTTATTACTATAACAGTAGGTTATAATTAGTAGGTGGTGTGATAGCAAATACTGCAAGTTCATTTCAAGTGGTTAAGAAGAGGGAACTGTTTAATTAAGTAGAAAAGGAAAATAAATCCAGAATCTTGATTATGAAAGAAAAAAGGCAATAAATGGTTTCTTTTTAAAGTATGAAACTGCTTTCTCCCTCCAAAAAACCCCACAGGAACAAGGATAAGATGGGGAAAATGTGCTGATAAACAGAAATAAATTCTAACATGTTTGGATGATATGAATATATACCATGCAGATGAAATCACTTATCATAAAAAAGGCAGCACTAGAAATAGGGTTAAAAGGCATCAAAAAAAGAGAAGATTCTGAATCACTGTAGGAAAAGCCTGACAATAAAATCTGTTAGCTACTGTTATAAATTCCTATTTAACCATTATGAAGATCCTGTTGCTTGAAACAGAAGGTTTTTTGTGATATTCAGGGTGAGAGTGTGTCTGATTATTTCTCTTTTTAAGGGAATGTTAATAAAGTGTCTTCTTGAGGCTCTTAATTGCATAAAGATTACCCAGCAAAATATAGCTTTGGATAACATTATTGTACCAGTCTCTGGTGTGAAGTCTGACAGATTTATTTTGAGTGTGAAAACTGTACATTTAGATTTATGTACTGTGTTTTCCTTCTACACTTAAATGTTATAGCATACAGTTCTGAGACAAGCTCATTTTTCCAGAGAGGTGAGTGATTTTGCAAGAGTTAATGCATTTACCCATTATTAAATCTGCTATGGAAAAAAAAGAGATATCTACATATGTTTGGCTGCTGCTTTAAACTTTTTACAGATTAAAATAACACTTTGACAAAAGGGGACAATGTAGTCATACGTGGTATATGCTTGTACAACCAAAATGAAATGGACTGTGTTTCAAATACACGGTTCAATATGACTAGATATGTAATTTGGATAGTATGTCTATGGAAAGGATTAATTGCCTCCAGTGTACCTAGACATTTGAGAAAACATATTTGATTATAATGCTCAAGGATTGTATGTTACCTCTGCATCCCTTTTGGAAAGCTTCGGGGTTTTTTCAGCTTAATAATTTGAAACTAATTTTAGCTTGAGAATTCAAAACTAAGTGGAGTACTGCTTAAAGCTGCAATCAAATGTCATTAGAAGAGCTGTATTGCTCTCCCCTGTAGTTTCAGCCATGTAAATTAAACCTTGAGAAGTTTCTGCAAATTGACCAGAAGGACTGTGATGATCTAGTCTGACGTCCTAATTGTATGCATATAAATACATCTTGTTGTTCCTTTTTTTCAAACCCTTTCTCTCTGCTAGAATATGTGGTTCGGGGAGATGTTCCTTTGTATTTGTTTTCTCTTGGTGGAGAGTCTCCTACATATCTTGATGAGCAAGCCTAATGGTTTATTAAGAATTTCCATTTGAGTGTATTAGATTGACTGCCAGTGTTGAATAATCCTGTAGCAATCATGGCTCTTTGACTTAAGAATGAGATTTGTAGGGAAAATAAATGCCTTCTATTAGATTGGTTTTTATCACTGAGGGAGGCGAGGAAACAAAAAGAAGCTTTAGATATGTGGGATATTAAAATCTGTGACAAAAGCAAAAAGTTTCAGAGTTACTTGTGTTAGAGAATAGATGGTTGTTTGTGGAAGGTGGACATGGTATTGGCAGGGGGCATGATAAAACTTTTACTTACTTCTTGGATATTTCTCTGGTTGAATCTTACAATGCAACACAAAACTAAACTTTCATGGGTTCATGAGTACTGCAGTCCTCTAGGTTAATGAAAAATAGTTTCCAGAGAGAGTTCTTGGAGATGGGGCTGAGAAGTCAGAAAGCGAAGAGCACTTCTATGAGAAGTGCTTTCTTTGTGGTTAAGGAAATGTTAAGTGCAGATTGGCTGCTGTGTGCAGTTGCTTAGTTTCATCTCTGTAGTTTTCATGAGATTATCTGCTGTGCTGGTTCTAATTCTCTTTACATGCTGAGAAATAAATGTATTCAGGGACTTGGATGTGTCTCTCATGGATGATGTTTATTATGATGGCTATGCAGATGTTTGTAGTTATTGTTTAGATAGTGTCTACATTTTGTTTTGCCTAGTATCTAGATTCCTGAGGCTCCTAGAAAAGTAGGATATAAGAATGTTTGAAGGTTCATCTTGTGAGACTGGGAAAGAATTTCAAAGTAGAAATTTTTCCCACTGCAGGTTTCCAAGGTAGAAGAATATATTACAAATACAAGTGTACAACATGAGATGATACCTGAACAGTTCATTCAAAGCTGAAGTCCTCTTTCACAAGCAGGGGTGTCTTTGCCTGACAAAACTGAAGGTCACTTGAATGAGGCACAGTATTTACTTTTCTTATGTGGTCTCTAATATTAAGGGTCTTTGAGTATCCTAGTTCTAGTATCTAGAACCGGTATCCTAGTTCTACCATACCATAGTTAAATTGTTTTGTGTATTGACATGTGTAAAGGATGTATGTCCATATGATGTGATGACTTAACTGTTAATGACCTTACAGGCCAGACTTTACCTCTGTTTTTTTTTTTATTTCTTCTGTTTGTTAGTTGATCAGAAAACCAGTCCATCTAGCCAAGCAGTGGTCTAGTGGAAGGTTTGCTTCTCACAGTGCAGGGGTTGGGACTGAGTGATCTTGAAGGTCTCTTCCAGGCCTGACTTCAATGAAAGGTGCTGGTGCCTGAGGTTCCCACTCTGGCCACATATCACTGTGTATTCCTACTAGGCATGGTTTTCATGGTCCCTGCATGATTCATCATCAGTTTTCTTGGTTGGGAGCTTTGTTTGCATAGCTTTCAGGCATGACTGTGCTCCTTGTAACTCTGGCAATCTCAAGGAAGTAAGGCTGCAGTGCCCCTGTGTACTCCGCATGGGACATGGCCTCAAAGGGTGCTGTCACAAGGGACAGCAGAACATTGCTGGGCAAGCTGTGGAGTTTTGGCAGCTGCTCCAGACTAAGAGGAGATCTGTGAGGCACAGCACGGAGGAAACAAATACAATACTATAAATCTAGCTGATGATTGTCAGCTAAATTCTACAGCAAATCTCAGGTAGTAGGAGTGGGTACAAAGAAAATGATTGCAACTGTACTGACAACCTCATCTCAGTGGAGATAGCTTTTACTGGGGTGTGATATTTACTGCCTTTAGGAAAAACACTTAGCAGATTCTTTCTTTTCTAGCATGGCATAGTCTGTAAAAGTTTGATTTCTTTTTTCAACAGGAAAGAAACCTATCATTGCTATGAGTATGTTCTAAGCAGTTAAATTATCCTGTATTTATTTATATTTTTTCATTCTTCTGCCAAAAAGTTAGGAAAGTCTGAGTTTTATTTCTTCTTTTCCACCACAAAATACTTGTTCCTCTTCATTCTCAAAATGCCTGTTTTTCTTTTCCTCTCAGGTGCCAATCTGACCTTGCTGAAATCTGTCTCCAGTCCTGTATTTTGGCATCAGTGAGGTACACTTGAATGCCTTCACATGAATCAGGCTTTGCTTTGCTCATTGCCTGGGATTTTTGTGTCATCACCTCTTCTCCCTAAAGAACACCAACCCCCAAACCCTCTGGTCCTTGTGAGATATTTTAGAATTCTGCCAAAGAATCCTGAATATGATCCTCTGGATGATGAAAGTATTTAAAATTTCAGACTTAATGATACATAAAATATTTATAACGTAAACACTCTCTAAATGGAATTGAATGACCATTATGGTACTGGTAATGTTTCCAGTTTTTAAACAAGCCAGTGAAAGGTAAATGCAATATTGTGCTTGGTAGATTATAAAGAATGATAAATGTGTTTGGTAAATGAATTGGCTGATTTTGGTAATGTAATATTTGATGCAACAAGGCACTGAATTGTTACACTAGGATTATGTACTCAGTGTAGTGTACATGGAGTGACAGCAAACAGAATCCTTACAGACACTGTTTTACTTGGAATAACTTCAGCTTTAAGAAAATCAAAGAACAGTTGAGGTTGCTAAGTGACAGCAAAATATTTATCCTGTTTTTAGAAAATCAAACCAGTTTTATGCAATGAATAGTAGGGGACAGCATATATTGTGTGCCACCCACATGCTGTATAGGACCATTATTGCACATAATTAAGAGCTGCATAATTCAGCACAGTAACCACAGCTATCACCTCTGTCTTAGTATTGATATTTTCTAATACTGTTTATTTAGTCTTTTTCCTCAGAAGAAAATCTGTCAAGTAATCCATTATAAATGAATAGTCTGTATCTCTCCTGTGAAATACAAGTATTCTTTTGTAGGCAGATGCTGGAAGAAGAGGCAAGATGGGAGAGAGGGAGAGGAAACAGAGCAAGAATCACCATTTGTAACTGGATATTTGCTTTGCAGGCTTATTCTCATCACCCATGGGGGATGAAGCACTCTAAGAGGCAAAGATGTGGCACAAGTGTTACATTTTTCTGGAAAGAGAGGATAATGATGGGTTCACCTAAGGCTCCATGCCTTGTTCTTGGCTCTCACAGAGGAGCTGTGTGTGGCTTTCCAGTCTGACCCTGTGGATAAAGCACTCCTCACCACCATGGAGAGTGGTGGGAAGCCCTAATTACAGCAGTGGTGAAGGCTTGGGTAGCTCTTGTGTCTCACTCAGCAACAGTGAGAGTTTTTTCAAGTGTTAGATACAGTTCTGCCATTCCTAAGGCTGATTTGGGAAGAGGAAAGCTGCTGTAATGGGCTCACCAGTATTGCCTCCCAGCTGAATTGGGAGACCCTGCAGAGATGACACAGGGAGGGAGTCACTGAGCTCAACATCCTTGAGAATGCTGCTGTGGCAATGGGATGAGTTAGTCCTTGACAGAATTTTGACTTATTTTTCTGTTTATTTGGTTTTCCCTTGTTGAAGAGGTTGTCAACACAAGAAACAAAGTTATGTTCAAAGATATATGTGAGAAGTTGACTGGAAAAAGATTTATTTGTACCTTCAGTTCTGTTAATTCAGGAGATGAAGATTTATCTCCTGACTGAATTGGAAGAGAGGGACAGCTGTTTGAGGGAACCTTCATCAGAATTTTTTTCCACTCTGCTCTTGAAAATTATAGCTTTGACTAAAGTTTTTCAAAAGCAACTGCTGCTGCCAAAGACGTTATACAAAGTGGCATAATTTTGAAATAATAATGCTCCCTATATTTTGAAAGTGTTAAGGGACTTAGGTTTGGTGCTACAGACAATACACATTGCAGCATTGGAAGCATGAGGAAGTGGCTCTTTGGTTGGCTCCTCCCTACCCCTGTATTTTTGCAGTCTGTGTAAGAAATATTTTATCTTCCTCTGTCTATAGTTGCAGTCATCACCTCCTGCTATTTCCCTAAAATACCCATATGGTTTAAAAAGCAGAAAAAGTAGTTGCACACTACAGTGTGGGAAGATAGAAAAAACAGCTCCGTTGCTTGTGTTAGTGTCCAGGGCTTGCTGATGCTGGCAGAGGTGACAGCTCGGGGCGGGGGTCCCGCAGCCCGTGGTGTTCCCGGGATGGCCGCGGTGTTCCCAGGATGGCCGTGGTGTTCCTGGGGTGGCCGCGGTGTTCCCGGGATGGGGATGGCCGCGATGTTCCCGGGATGAGGATGGCCGCGGTGTTCCCGGAATGGCCGCGGTGTTCCCGGGATGGGATGGCCGTGGTGTTCCCGGGGTG
>VWYP01029490.1:0-81231 GCA_013400435.1 Pycnonotus jocosus | reverse complement strand
GGGATGGCCGCGGTGTTCCCGGGATGGGATGGGATGGCCGCGGTGTTCCCGGGATGGGATGGGATGGGATGGCGGCGGTGTTCCCGGGATGGCCGCGAGGTGGCGGTGACTCCGAGTGTCCCTGCTCCGCCGGAGTGCGGGAATGCTGCCAGCGGCATCCGCGGGGATCGGGGGCAGCCGGGCAGCCGACTGGTGGCCACGCACAGGACACGAGTTAAACCTGTTCATTTTCAATTTCAAAGTTTTCTAGGGGCAGCGGTGCTGCGAGTTATGCCTTTGCCAGCCGCTGTTGGCTGCGTGTGATCAGGGCAGCAGTGAGTGCTCTGTGTACTTAGGCAGTGAGAAGCAGATGAAGATCCTCTTAATGAAGCATCAAGCACAGAGAAGCTACAGTTGTGCGGTTTTTTCCCCTTCTGTCTTTCAAAGAGAAACAAGCATTAAAAATCCAGAGATGCTTCATTTTTCCTTAATTGGAGTTTATTTTTTAAGGAAGCAAAACTTGTGACATTGGAATAACTCCCTAAAATACGAGATCTATTTGAAATGCAACTTCTTATAAAAATAGGAATTTAAACTCTGTGTAAATTCCATTTATTAAAATTGTTTAAAGGTATGAGTGGAGGTAAACCAGAATTGCCTCTAGGTTTTCATACCAAACTTTCACTATAGAAGGGGGAAAATCAAATCTTTAAATTAATGCTCAAAGAGGAATATATCTGGGTATATGACTTCTTTGAAATGTTAAATACAAGATGAGAAAGTTTTTTAGTAGTTAAGTGCTTGAGGCTCTTTGATGTTTTTGTATTACTACTGCAACTTGAAAAAATTGTTCTTAATTTAATTAAATAGCTCTTTCACAAGTTTACTCTGTCTTGAATATTTTCATTGTTCTGTAGCTTACTAAGGTTAACAAATATAAAGTGAAAAAAAAAGTTACCTTTTTTGAAAGACAGGGATGGAAGGGAAGAGACTTTTTATCTGTTGTGTGACTGCAATAAAGAAAAAAACAAATCTGAGGGCAGTTAATCTTGTTTTCCCTTAAATTTGTCTTTACTTATCTTCAGTAATTTTGGAGAATGCAATCAAATCTGATGTTCTGAGTCACTGGAATTTAGTTACAGTATACATTCTTCCATGAAGCAGCAGTAGTTGTTTATGAAGTATCACACAGAGTTATGACAACAGATTCAATACCACTGAGAAAGCGAAATCCAAAAAAGCAATACAAAACTGAAGCAGTTTGGAAATGGAAATACAGTGGAAAGCAATAGAATCAGTGAGGCTTTGCTGTATACTTTTGGTGGTATTCTGAATTCAGTTTACATTTTGGAGGTACATAGAGCAATGTATTTTTTTATTTTAAATTTCCTGTTGGTGGCTCTTTGTACTAAAATTAAAATGTGGAAACAGAGGCAGTGGCAATGAAGATGAGAGTGGACTGGGAGCGAAGGTGTGATGTGTATGGATCTTGCACAGAGCAGAGGAGGAAAGGCTTGTGCGATTGAAAGGAAGCGCTCCTGCAAAGGACTTTGAGCTCCTACCACAGAGAATCTGCCCAGGTTTACTGCCCTTCAAGCGTTTCTCTTGGAATTCTGGTTATGCATGATGTCTTCTCTTGTTCCATAATGACCAACTTCAAAGGTAGCTCAGACTTTGACAGGTTGAGCTGCTTGGCAGTATCCGAGAGCTAATGTCCTGTACAAACACCTGTTTCTCTGCTTCTGCTGCTACAGAATTCCAATGCAGTTGGTCTTTCTTTTTCTCTCCGCATTTCCAAGCTATTACTTCTACTGTTACCTTTGTTTCATTTTTAAATGCTTCAAATTAAAAGGTGTTAATGAATTAATTAAAAATGACCAACATAAAAAAATAAAGAGATGAGAGGGAGTTTCCTGTACATTGAATATTCTGACAAGTAAAAATCCCAGAGGAGCTGTGGGAGACTACTATAAATTATTCTGTATCTTGACAATTAACTGCATCTCTTTGCTATATGAGAGTACTTGGGACATGTGAAATAGGCTTCAGATCATCCTTAGTGCAAGTTATAGCTTTTTATATTTTCCGTTGGAAATACTATTATTTTTTAGCTTTGCAGGAAAACTTTATTCTGTACATCCAGATTTTGCACTGAAATAAAAGTAATTTAAGAAATATACAGTAATCCTAAAATGCCACTCAACCCTTAGGAATTCCTGCTACTTAAGGTAGTGAATATGAAAGCCATGTATAAATATTTTAAAGGCATTTCACTTTGCTGAACTATGATGGTTAGAAATGAGAAAGTCAGAACTAAATTTATATTTCATTGCCTTATTCATAATGTTTTTGTTTGGTATGTGGGTAATAGAGAAGCAAATCACCTAAAGAATGAAGTCTGCAAGGATGAAAACACATTTTCATAATTGCCTTGGCAGGAAGCCTGCATGTTTTCGTAGCAGAGCTGTGAATATTCCATGGCATGAAGGAGCTGCTCGCTCAGCAGAGGGGCACTGTCTGTGTGAGTGCTCATCTCTTTTCTAAGTCCCCCAAAAGAACATGTGTAGGCTGGGGAAAAAAAAACAAAACAAAACAACCCCTCAAACCATCCATAATGATTTGCATTTTCTAGTATCTTGACTTGTCCAAAATATTTAGAAAATGAGAGAAGAATAAGAGGAATCAAATCAGTGGGATGAGGTTTGATTTTTGTTAGACACAGCTATCAAGTGTTGTGAATATTCTGTGCAAGGAGTGGATGTTTGGCAGGCAGGTGGACAGATACCATTTTGGGTGAATGTGCAGACACAATATGAATACTTCTCCCATTGATTTTTAATTAGCAGTGGTACAGGATGGGGTGACAGTGTCAAGCTGCTGCTCTCAGGAGTTCATGCAGGAAATTTATCCAAGTCACAGCAACCTCTGTTGAAGTTTGCTTGCCTCTACAGGAGGCCTTGTTTTTCCATGGGCATCTCCTTGGGGCTTGTTCTGTATTCTTAATTGTTCTGTTAACCTGAGGAACAGAATTATCATGTATTTTTAACTAACTTGGATCTTTTTTCAGAGGCATAGTTTTTGGCTTTGTGTCACTACTGCCTACATTTAATTTTTTTTAGAGAATTTCTGATACGCAATATATAGATGGCATCTGTACTATTGTTTCCTGGCAAAATAAAACAGCTTTCAGGTTTGCAATCAATTTGGGGAATTTTGCAGAAAACTGTTACATTTTTCAAAGAAGCACATGAGTTTGCAAACTTAGCAAACTTTGTGTGGTATGAAAATCTTCATGTGATATTAAGAAGATAGAAGTTGTCCATGGCAGGCCCATTATCAGGATAGCAGAGATTTTGATGATGTTATAACAGTGTTGTAGCTTAAATGACTTCGAAGTGTTGACATAAGAGACCTGAAAGCCTAAGGCTTTCATATTTACTGTAGATGTCAAAAAATTCTATATACATTTATTTGTTACATTCTATACATTTATAGAATGATACTTTATACATTCTCTGTACATTTATTTGTTAATTTGTTTTACTTAAGCAAAATACAGGAGGAATGAAAAAGCCTTTCTGCCAGTTGTGTTTGAAATTATTTTTAGTGTTAAATGTAAAGTTCAAGAATATGATGTGGTATTCAAACTTCTCACAGATGTGAGAAGCAGACATATCTTATTCAAGATAGAGTAAACTTGTCAAAGAGCTATTTAATTAAATTAAGAACAATTTTTTCAAGTTGCAGTAGTAATACAAAAACATCAAAGAGCCTCAAGCACTTAACTACTAAACTACTAAACAAGAGTTAATAGAAACCTTATCTGTGTCTGGATCCCTGGAGAGCTTCTGAACTTTGTTTTTTTCCCTTAAAATTAAACTTTGATAAAAATGGGTTGATTGCAAAGCTTAATTGTGTGATATGCTCTTCTAGAAGTTTGTTTTCAAAATGTACTCAACTTTGATATGAAGTCCACCAAATGTTATTGGGTGTCAATCTTGGAGCCTTTGTCTGCTCTTCCCTAAGATCCAGTTGTTTCGTGGGGTTCACAGTGTTGTAGCATCAGTGGCTGGAATTTCAGTTTCTTCACAGTGCACATGCTTGTTGAAACACTCTAATGGTAGTGCTAATTTACACCAAAAATTGAGGCATCTCGGTTGTTCAAGTTCAGTTATTTGAAGACTGAAAAGAAAACGATGTATTTGAAGTTAAGCTAAGAGCTAAGTTTTATTAGCTGCTGCTGCTGCCATGGAGAAGATCAACCATTACATTCAGCATATGCATATAAAATACTGCACAGAAGTATCCATGCAGCCTGCCTCTGGCATCTCAAGGACACCAGGGAAGGAGCAGGAGTTTCCTTGCGTGCTGCCTGCCTGCATGTCTGGCTGCCGCAGCGTGGCTTGTCCAGCTGCCACTGCCCAGGGAGCCGGGTGGGCAGGGAGCCTCTGTCTTTTTTCCCCTGTTCACAGGTTCCAAGTGTGTACAGTGCTGAGTGTTTTTACTTGGAGACTAACTGCATTTATTTTTGTTCTCTCCCCTCCCCTTGCTTTTTCTTGCATAGCTCAACAAGCAGCAGCTGCAAGTGCTGAAGGAACGTTTCCAGGCCTTTTTGAATGGGGAGACGCAGATCGTAGCAGATGAAGCATTTTGCAATGCTGTGAGAAGTTACTACGAGGTGAGCTGTGTGCTTGGTTCTCTGTATTATGTTCAAGTATGCCTTTAATGCAGGCACAAGGAAAGTAATTTTAAGTTTCAAAGGCTGTGAACTTCCAAACCTTCTAGAAACAATTTCTTCCTAAACCAGCTTTGCTGTTTTAAAAGTTGAAATCTACTGCCTGAGCACAAGAGAGAAGCTGAACTGGAAAATATTCACCCTTTTTTAAGAAGGAAAAAAAAATTTAAAAGAGAAGATAAAATTAAAAACCCCTGGTGCTAAAAATCTTCCTGGCAGCACTTGATACAACTCGGCACTGCTATCTTTATCTCCATATGTCCAAGGTAGCTCTTTTAATCAGCACTTTGTAATTTACCATCCTGAGAAATATGTCTTCAGATTTTTAGTTACCATGCAGAGGGCTTTGGTGAGGACCTGCCTGTTCCTTTCCAAAAGAACTGAAGCTTTCCATGCAGGCAGGCCAGCTCTCACAATCTGCTGTGACCTGCAGGCACGTTCAGTGCCCACAGCCCCAGTGCAGATCTGTAGGAGGAGTTTTGATTGCCTAAGGGACAGGACCAGTTCCAAACTAGAGGACAGTTTCCTGTCCATCAGCAGCACAGGGCTTCTGAATTAACTTGTTACTCTTAGTAAATGGCACTGTGTTTTCATTTTGGTTCATCTAACTTCTGACCTGCTCAATGAATCAAAAAGGCTGGATGTTAAACTTCTATGTCTTTTGAGAGGTCTTCCTTCATATTTCAGCCTACCACTTTCTTTTTTCAAAATTAGCTTTAATTTTAGTATATTATTTCTTCATTTTTCCTGTCATCTATTATTTGCTAGTGAGTAACTTTTTCCTCAAGCAGAAAAAGATGTGATTTATGTCCTGGCTTGGTTTTATCTACAATAAATTATATTGCACAAGAAAAAAGAGAGGAATGGGCAAATGGTTTTCTGGTTGTGCTGAAATCATGGACTCAGTGTGTAGAAATAGAAATTTGCATAGAAACCATAAAATTCAGTGTGAGTTTTCACATATCATGATCTGATCAGTGCTGTGGCATTTGAAGTTAGTTATTCTCACAAAAACACTTGTGAAAAGATGGGAATAGGTCTGCAGGTGAAACTAGAATATGAACATTCTAAAGTACTATTTTAAGTGTATGAGAACATGACAGAAGTGGTTAGAAGATAATCCATTTTTCTGTATTGCCAATGTAGTGAAGGCTGGGAGGAGGGACAGTTCGAGAGATGGTGCAGGGCAAGGCTGAGCTGGTTAGTGGCCCAGCAATAGGTTTCAGAAGAGGTGGATGTCTCAAGACACTGAACTTGGGGTAGAACTGAAAAGAACGTAAAAGTTATAGTTCATTCTTTGACACACTATGTAAAAAGCTTGATGTGTTAGAGGAAGTAGTCTTCTCTTCGGAAAGGATGTGATAGTGAATAAAAATAATTTTAAAAAAATGTCTAAACTCTCTAACTGTTCTGTTAAGGTTTAGTTTATGCCTTTTTTAATGAAATTTTTTTAGACATGTTGTGAACTGGTTTTTAGCATATCTGCTCTTGCAATGAAAGGCTGTGCATAATAGTCTAAGATAGCCTTATAAAATGAAAGACTCAAATTTTCCAGCTATTTTCAGACATTCATCATTGTGAATTAAGTGTACGAGTGTTCTGGGTGTCCAGTTTCAAACAGAGAATGCCGAAACTCTCAGCATTACTGTCAAGGATGTAATGATGCCAAGGGCTTCATCCTGTGTTAATATACCATGAGCTGATACACTAACTGTAATTTCAGTCTTTTTTTATTTATTTATCCCAGCCTCCCAATTCCACTTTGCATTCTTTCCACAGACTTCCTTCCAGACTTGCACAGCACATTTCAGTTGTGCAGTTTGAGTCAATATTTGCTGGTGATTTTTAATTCTTTTCAGGGTTGTAAAAGATAGTTAGCAGTAGGTTTAATGACAGTGCAGTGTTGGAATCCAGATGGGGACTTAGCTCAAGCTACTGCTCCTCTTTAATGCATTTTAATCAAATTTTATGCATCTGATCACATATCCTCTTGTTTATTTCTGTGTGTCTCTTGTACCTTTTTCCTTTTCTTTGCTACCCATTGGTTGAAAATATTAGTCTCTTGTGTGTTCTGCTGATGCTAGGCTTTGATGCTTTCTCCTCTCTATGTCTACCACATAGGGTCCATCACATCTTCCATGTGGTGATGCTTGTTAGTACTTTGAATTATGGGCATCTTCCTTGTTCCTGTCTCACAGCATCTTACAAACTTCTGTGTTAATTTCCTTATACTTTAGTTGTTGACCCACAGTTCAATTTTACCTGACAGGGCAGGAAAAGAAATACGTGATCTGCTCGGTAATTATTTTATTCTGAAAATTATTAACTTACCTTTAATCCTATGCAGTAGTCATGGTTTGAGAGTTATTATAATATTGTTTGCAAATCCAGGCTATATTCATTACTGTAGTTGATTTTCTACTTTAACTTTGAATGTGAAAGAGAAGTTCTGTTTTGAGGATGTGACATAAATTCTGTATCAGTGGTTGCAGGTGTTTTCACTGTAATCTGTAATTAATGAATTTGTTTAGACTGTGTCCTCTTAAGAGAAAGCTCCAAGGATTTAGGAACTTACTATTGCTCATTCTTTGGTTTACTTTTTTATAAATATTTGCAGAAAGATCAATTTATTTGCTGAATAAATAAATATGAATTTCAGCATTCATTTCACTAGGCTGTAAGTCATGCTCCTGTGTCAGAACCACTTGGGAAGTTTACACCAGTCAAGTTTTTTGCCTTATTTCCTCCACTATGTCTTTTCCAAGGCTGCTATGGTTTTTAAGACTGTCTATGAATAATCTGGTGTCAGTTTTCATTTATCTTTAAAATGTAGTAGAAAAAAATATTCATAGGAAAAGTTACATAAACACTTTTTTTACTCTCCAGAAAAGGTTATTTTCATGTTCTGTGTAATCTCCCCCTAGAATCTCACCACACTTTCTGAAAGTCTCACTGAAATTTAGTATGTTTCATTTTTGTATACATGAACATATGATTGTCTTGTTTTCCCCTTCAATCTCAGTTTAGAGAAGGTATGGAAATGTTTACTCTTTCTGAAATCATTCTCTCAGAATTAACATAGGACTTTAATTTTTTTGTGTGTGGAAAATTCCATTACAGACATTGAGCCAGATTCTAATCAGTAGAACATCAGATGCTGGTGCTGCTTTTCAGATAAAGAGAAAAATTCAATCATATGGCAATTTTCTCTGAGTAATTATATTGGACACACTACTAAGTATAAAATTAAGTGGGAAAGTGACTTATGAAATAAAGGGCTTTTTTGCTTAATTCAACCCTGTATTGTAAAAATTTGTTTGTGAAATAGTAGATAATTTTTTATTCATCAATTCTTGCATGCTCTTTCACTGAGGCTGGAAAATGCTGTTGTGCAGAGCCCTGAGAGGTTTATTTGCCACCTTTATTATACTTACCTCTAATAGGTATGCATATACCTTGGGCTAAACTCACAGTGCTAATCCTTTCGTCTTGAATGTATGCAGTCTTAGATATCAGTAAAATGGGTGCAAAAACTATAACAAATGTTTGAAATACTGTGAAAACTTTTTCAATATTGTAATGAGTGCGAGTTTTTAGGTTTTCAACTCTGCTTAAAGTAATGTGAAGCTGCAAGAAGTGCTCCATACTGGTGTTTTTTCTGTTTTTCTTGCTGCTCCATTTTAAATGTGTGGTTCTAAGTCATGATTACTTCATGCTGCTTAAATCTGAATGTTAAATACAGGATCTGTAACACTTAGTACTGTGGGGTGTTTTGAGAATTTAAAATCAGACTTTATTTGACTGTACCAGTTTGCCTGTGATACAAAGATCATATTTAATGTACTTTCTGTTTAAGTTGAGGGGATTTATGTACACAATACATAAATGTTGTATTAGTTGTGTTAGTTTGGCACTACTAGGGTGCAAAAAATGAACTGAAAGTAGAAAACAAAGAAAATAAAAAATAAGAAAGAGAAGAGAACCCATATCACACAATCATAGAATGATTTGAGTGGGAAGGGACTCATGTAGTGCATGTAGTGCAATCTGTCTGCCACAGGCAGATTTCACTGGATAAGTAGCTCAAAGTCACACCCAACCTGACTTTGAGGACTTCTAGCAATAGGGCATCTACAAATTCTCTGGACAATCTGTTCATGCATTTTACCACCCTTATAAAAAGTTCTTCCTTACATCCAACCCAAATCTACCCTTACCAGCTTTCTAAATGGTAAAAGAAAGCATTTCCCTTCCTTCATACCAGTGTGCATAGGTGGCACCTTTCAGCTTCTGCAGCAAGTAGGACAAGTGTCCTACAATCACTGAGCTCCTGTGGTACCAAATCCTGAACTGCTAATGCAAGCTCTTGCTCTTCTCCTTAGAAAAGGATGAATTGTATTCATGAGAGCTTTTTTATATGAAGACCTAAAATGTTGCATTACTCTGTAAAAAAAGTTGAGGTATTTCTGTAAAGAAAGGAGTGAAATGACGCTATTTCTGCCCATGACTATGGAAAATTTGGTCTGAAAATTTTTTTCATGGGTGTGAGGGCAGAAGGATCTCACTGATGAAATGAAAAAAAGGAACTAGCTTTCTGGACTAAGTGGGGCTTTGGTTAGTTTTACAGTTTTCTTTTTACTATCAGCTATTTTAGGCACACCATTTTTATTCAAGGCAACAAAAGGCATAATTGATCCTGATGAATGTTTCAGAGATGATGACACCTAAAGGAACCAAAAAACATTCATTAGAATCAAAACATAGTACACACAAAATAAATAGTAATTAAATGTGGGAACATTTAATCATCTGGTTTTATATTATTGAGATAAAATAATGGAATCAGTAGATTAACCATTTATTTAAATGCATTAGGCTAATAAGTGTGGAACCTAACAGTTCCAGAGCATAAATTCACTTTTTAGAAGTCATAATTGCCGTATGCATGTATTTAAGGGTGTGGGCTTTTTGCTCTGTTCAGGTTCTCTTCAAAAACCTGAGTACTACACCAGCATGGGATTTATGGTTGGTATAGTCTTATTTGGAGAAGTTGTTTCAAAAGGATGGGTTTTTATATTAACTTTAGGATAATCTTGTGGTTTGCCTTGTGAGGATGCTTTTGACACCAGATACATTTGTAGTTGCAACCCATTAACCCTTCCAGTTTCCTTCCAGTTGCTTCAAAACATTGGCAGAGTTGAGGTCAGTGTAATATTGTATGGGATCTGTCATTTTAGATGTCTGGTGTAGGCCAGTTCTTGGAAAAGCTTCATAAAAGTTTTAGAGCACCCCCAGGAAACACGCATAACACAGGTTTATTTAGGTCATCTGTTTTGTTGGAGAAGCTCTAATTCCTTCAGTGTTTTGGATCACCAACCACAATTTGGCATGTAATGGAGATTGTCTCACTGTTAGGAGTCTAATTATTTTCCTGAAAGAAGTGAGGGGGAGGTAAGATACAAAAAATTAAAACATGCCTTACATGCTCTCGACCTCTTCCACACTAAGGAGAGACCTGACAGAGTGGAGCTGCAGGGTTTGGGGTGTACAGCTTTCTCTTCAGAGTGCTGCTGTATTGCTGCTGCATGGAAAGTGTATAGGTGCTGAAATCCCAAAGTCTCTTGCGCTGCACATAGCTACATGAAACTGTTCTTTGCATTTTCAGACTGGAACTCCCCTTTTCACTCTCACCCATATGGTATCAGAGAGGCTGTACAGCTGCACAGAAACGTACAGCTACTGTTGAAACTGTGTTTGTCCAGTCCCTCTGGACACTCACATTTGTGGATGATCACTATTCAAGAATGCCATAAGGTTTCTATATTAGCATGGTTGTAAAAGACCTACCTCAAACTTTTAAATGAGGTGGATGGTTGGTGGATAGAGTTTAGTGCATTTCTTATAGCAGTCCTGTGATTTGGGTGTACTGATAGGAAGACAAAAAGGAATGGCTCGTTGCATGTAGATTAAAAAATTTCCAATGATGGTATCCTTTTTTGTTCATGTGGTGACTGTTGTGCCAGGCAAAGGAGGATGCCTTGTAGGTCTGACACTACACTGCAGAGGTAATTAGTGTTGGGTAGTGAGGTGTGTCTCTACTGTAGTAAGCATTATGTGATGTTAGCTACTTGTTTATTAGAGAAATTCTGAATGTCTATTAATCTGAACAAACCAATTAGAAAAGCTGCAATGGCCCACACTGTTACACAACAGTGAATTTGGTCTGCTTTGCTTAATTGTTTTTTCCCTAATCTTAGTGCTGTTCTACTCAGTCTCAGAGGAGAACAAAACTTATCTGAACCTTGGTTTTGCAATTAGCAACATGTTGCACTGAGACATACACTATACATGTTTTTGTTGATGCTGTCTTCTGGGCAGCTAAAGGCAGTGGGAATTTTTTTTCAGCTAGCCTGATACTAGGAAAAAAAAAAAGTGCACTTTAACATCTTATCTGCCAAAATCTTGCAGGAGATAGTAACATTTTATTCTGCATTTTTTTAAATCTGAAAATCATTATGTGGAAGGATTTGTCTTTTACTTCGTGATGAAAGGATGATAACTCTTGATCTTCTAAAATTATCATTCCTGCTACCTTTTCCAGGTCTCAGCACAGAGCTCTTAAAGTCCTCTGGATGTGGAAATAATATCACAAAATATTTCATTAAGAGTTATGTTACTGCCAGTGAATTTTCTTTTGTGCCTTTATATTGTAACATCGTTGTGTTCCATTCAGCCATATCTCAGGGAGTTTCCAAATCAATGTGAAACAACAAGACACTTTTTTTCTGCTTTTAGCAGTCAAACAGATCTTCAGCCATGACTGAATTGCTGTCTCTCTCTGTGGCCAGAGAGAGGTGTGTAGTTTCACCTTACTAGTACACTTGAAGTATCTCAATACAAGACAAGTGAAAATTCTTGCAAGATGCTTATGGACTCCATTTGAGCCAAAGTTAGTCCAATCAGGGTCTCTCTGTCTCCTAACTCTTTTGGTTCTAGAATTTTCTCATGTAATTTTTTTAGATTTCAAGTTTTGATTAGCATTCCACTATAGAATGTTGCTATATTCGTCTAATTAATCATTTCCATGAATTGCAAAAACCTACAATTTAATTGATTTCTTGATCTTAAACACACATCCCTCCCGGCAAAAACCCCCACAAAAAAAAACCCAAATCAAACCAATGAACCAACAAAGCAAACACCCAAAACTCAACCTCTTCAACAAACAAGCAGTACAGGAGAAAACATCTCATTTTCATGCACCATCAGATTGAATTTTGAGGACTGGTATTTATTGTTTCACTTACTCTTGGATTTCTAGATGGTGAGATAAATAACTTTTGTTTGCATGTTTTAATTGAACCTCTCTGTCACTATTTTACTTTGTGTTAGAAAGCTTTGCCTGTCAAATCCTTTGAGATGTGTGACTTCTCAAAATCTTTTAAACTTAAAAAGTCATATCTTGAAAAAGTGCTATTAATGGTGAATTCTTAACCTTTTAAGTAAACCAAGCTAGAGAAGGCATGGCATTAAGGGCTAAAAAAAGTCAGCAAATGGGTGGCTGAAATCTAGAAATCAGTAAATGAGAAGTGAGGTTTTAAATTCTCACTGATCTCTCCCAACTCCATTTCAGATCTCTTCTGCTGCTAATTTCAAAAGCAAACAACAAATTCGTATATCCTGAGAAATGTAAATGCAGAACACAGACAGTGATGATGTAAATATTTTCTGAGCGATATTTTCTCGAGTTTTGCTTGATTTACATTTCCCACCATGGGGTATTTTTGAAAGCTGCATTGGAAAACAAGGTTCTTCTCAGGCTTTTATTTCCTAAAGTACTGTAGAGATGGCTTTTTCTATTTCGTGTTGCCTTAAAAAAGGCATATATTCCTCACCAAGCAAGCAAGAGGTTTCTTCAAAGTTAAATGCAGGCATTAAGTTTCTATCCACACAAGATTCTCAACAAGAAACAACATTATCTTAAACAGAGCATACTAGGAGAAACAGATTACCCAGTCTGTTCCAGTTACTGAATGCCTTCTTCAAGCATTGCTAGTGAACAGTATCTGCCTCATTAAGGAAACTTTCTTTCCACTTGGTCTTGCCATTAAACCATTTCTCCTAATTTCCTCATTCAGATTTTCCTATTAACTTAAGGTCATTGCATTAATTTAATGTCATTGCTTAGCTTGCTTTGTTTTAAATGTGCAGTGTACAATCCCTTCTTTTATTGAATTATCCTTTTATATAAATGTGTCTGTCCTGTGCCTCCTTAACAAAACAAAAATACTGAGCAAATTACATATTCTTAATCTGTAGTATATAATTTTATATCAGGAATTTATTATGATCCCTCTTTGGACCTTTCACTTTCTTATTTGTTAGGGTTGCAAGCACAGCCCCAAATCCTATGTGGTTCTGATACTTTGTACTGCTTTATATTTTCCTCTGTAATTCCTCTCGCCCAGGTAGTGATGGCCCTTACCAAAGTGAGTGATCAGAAGGGATTAGAACTTTAAGAATAATGTAAAGGAAGAAGAACATGTCTGCAGGTGTTTCAAACACATGTCTCTGGCAGCTGTTCCCTGAGCTACCCTGTCCATACCTTGGTTGGCTTGTCCAGACCTGGCTTCTGTCTGTCTGCTTGCCAGCCCATGGTCACAGAGATGTGCTGCAGCGTTCAGAGCATCCAGAGTCCCACACAGCCTGCCTGCTTGCACAGTGCTTGCCAGTGACTGGCAAGATGATTAAAGACCATGCTGCTGGTTGGTTGGGTTCTTTTCTTTTTTGCTTAGGAAATAGTCAAGAGATGCAGTTCTGCAGCTGTACTTAGAGATCCATGTGTCCTAGATGTTCATATGGTTTGATTTCTCTGGACATCTTTGTGCTTCCTGATATATTAAGAACTGATGCCAAAGTAACTGCTGAGATGTTCACCCTGCTACAGGGGCAGCACTCCCCAGCTAGAAAGCTGCAACTGGGTGCTTGCAACTTAGGAGCATCACATTACTTTCAGAATTTCCCCTCAGCTTGATTGTCAGCATGCTGGTTCACAGCCCAGCATGAGAAAATGAATAATCTCCTGGGGATGAGACCTTGATATTTTTGTTATATTTAAGTTTTCCATTCTTGGTGTTCTTTCCGTAAACTTGGAAAGGTTTTCCTCTGAGAGCAGCAGGCATCCTTTGTTTCCATGTGTTTGTGTCTGCAGTTTTCACTGTGATAAAAATGCTTCATGAATAATATGTTATTCTGCTCCTTGTATGCAGGTACTCCTGCAGCAGAGCCTTCCAAGCCCAAGAGTAAGAAGTATATTAATCAGAGATGAGGTTTCAATTTCAAGGAAATCCAGGCTTTTCTCAAATCTTTATTCCTGATCAGCATAAGATTAGGAACAAATAAACACTTAATCTCCCTTTTTTGAGTCTGTTTGCTTGCAAGTCTTCTGTAATCTTTCTTTTCTTGAACATTAACAGTAAAAGGAGTATGCCTTTGTCAGTTTATATATTAAATTACAGCTTGTTTATTTGGTCTTTTTTGTTTGTTTGTTTGGTTGTTTTTGTTTTTTTTTTTTTGTTCTCCTTGGTTTGTTAATGTCCAGACAATCTGGAATACTGTGGTAGAAATCTGTGGAGAAATCACAACAAACAGTATCCTAATACTACCCCTTCACTGTTTTACTGGTTGGCTCTGAATGCAATTCAGTTTTTAATGCTTTCAAGAGTGTTTCCTTTATAAGTAGCTAAATTACATGGAAGCAAAAGGAAACAAAGCAAATCTGAGTGTCTAGTTCTGTACTGTTTTTTGCAGTGTTGTAATGAGCTGTGACAAATGCAATGTGATCAGTAGTACTGAAATGCCTGCTGAAACCTCTTTGACTTTACTCTCTTGTCATCTCTCATACCTTCCTCCATGGCAGTAGTGCAGAAGTCTTTTATTTGAGATAAATCTGCAAATTAGAAAGTATCCTTAATTTTTGCCTTTGATTAAGTATTTTTGTAATTTTAAAGTTTAATCTTTCATAAAAGCAAGTTACTTTCTTTTCTTGGCTTTTGAGCATTTGTAGCTCAATAAAACATAGCAGAAAGCTATGTGAAAACCACCAAAACAGAGCAGCCAAATAATTTAAAAAACGTGATTTTAAAAAAAGGCAGTGAGCAATTTTCCCAAACTTAGTAACATTGAAGCAGCAATATTGTGTCAGATCAAAATCCAAGATATTCAGTATCCTTTGTCAGGATATCCTGTGCCAAATCAAAGGAGATTTCTAGTGAAAAAATACCAGGGCAGGGGAGGCTCATGCAAGGATTTCCAGGAGTGTCTTCTTCAGTTCTAGGCACCAGGGCTCAGGGAGATTTTCTACCTGTCCATGTTTCCATCACTGGTAAGACTATAAGACAATTAACCAGATCTTCAATTTTGTCTTTCAACAACTGGAAGAGCTTGTGGTTACTGTATTTGTATTCCATGCAGGCACTTCTGTGTCTGGAAAATGAGCTTTACATCAGTTGTTAAAATGTTACCTTTTCTCATTTCTCAGAAGTTTGTTTTAGAGAAGTCACATGGATGGTGTTTTAGAAGCCCTGTTGTCTTACCTCCCTCCACAATCAATTCCTCCAATGTAGTAAGGGTGGTTTTAGTTGCTGTCTGACCATTCTTTCTCTGCTTGTGTTATGAGGAAATAATAGACTTAGAGAAATAATCTTAAAATAAAGACATTTTTTCTGACAGTGGCATACTGTCCTAAAAATTTTATAGATGTTCAATTGTGGAAAGATCAAGTAAGCTGGTCATTGGGACTCCAGTAACTGGTATAAGTTGTGTAACTGGAGAAAAAAAGTTATTTTGAAACACCAATTCTGATCTGAGACTTACAGCAGCAGTCAGTGATAAATTGTAAATTATCTCTGCTGCCTTATTCCAACTCTCAGCCTTCTGACTGTGCTTCAGATATGCTGCAAATACAATTGAGACAATGAAACAAGGGAACAAAATGAAGTGAGCCATTCCATTTATCTCCCTCTGTTTTGCTGCATGCTTTGAGCTGATGAGTCTTCTGTGCCTTAATTCTGGCAAGGGGCTCAGAGGGGAAGAAGAAGGAGTGTATCTCAAAGTGTGCTGGGAATCCACAGCCCCACCACAGCAGTGCAGCTCACTGTGATGCTTTTAGCTCTCTTTCCCTCTTGGACTACTGAGCACATACATCAAGGGCTCACTGGGAAGTAAGCTAAAGCTTTCATCCTTCCACATGAAAGAGATTTACCACTTTTCTAATCCATCTAGCAGAGAGTACTGCTTCAGAAAGTCAATTTCTGCTGATGATGAACTGATCGGAAAGGAAAAGATAAAATGTCCTTCTTCCCTACTTGGGTTCTCCTGATGCTGCCATTATGCTACTCTGAATGTAGCTATAGTTCAACATGTTCAACACTGGTGTGGAACTTCAAAGCTAAGACTGCAAGGAAGGGTAGATCCAAGTCCACACCAGTGGACCAGTCACAGGCCCTGAAGGATGGATGAAAGACCCAGAGGAGTCAAAGCCCATCACCCTCATGTGAGCAACAAGTTTCTCACTGTTTGAGGAGTGAGCTTTAAACACACAGGACTCATGGTCGTGGCCATTGGCTCAGATATGCATGGATGCCAAAGTCCTTTTTTTGGACACCTCTGAAACAAAAGTTGAGATTTCACCCCAGGATCTACTTGAAAAGCATTCTCTTGGAAAGATGCCTTGTTTTTGATATTAAGCAAGGAGAGCTCTTGTACATTTGAGGATGAACCCAGAAGGAGTATGCAGCTTTTGTTTCCTTGGCAATATTACAAATATAGGTCTGAGAACTGCAGGTGGGCTGCATCCTTCCAATGTGCCAGCCTGATCATCAAGACCCAACAGGTGTGCAGTTTGCATCTAACTGCATTCTGTAGGCCCATGGAGACTGAATTGACTGCCAGCATTATAAGACAGTTTGATGATGCAGAGGTCAGACTTCTATAACCAAAAAATGGCAGCAGGAGAAGAAAAATTTACGTGTGAGAGCTGCTATAACTATTTTAAGACTGCCTGTGGAACAAAGATAAGGCCTCCTTGCACAGGAGTCCAAGCAGTTAAGGGGAAGATGATTTAACTTGTGAAATGCAGATTTCTGTTCTACCATTAACTCTGAGAAGAACTGTGTGTATGTTTAGAATGGAGAGCAGAGTTTTAAACAAGCTTTTTTGTCTTTGCCCAGGCCTTTGGCAGTAGACTATAGCTTTACTGAAGCAGGCAGCGCCCCAAAACACACTCTTGTTGCAAGTTCTTAATAATGGCCAATTAAGCGTATTACAAAATTAATTATTTATTTGATAGGCCAAAATTTAACAGACATAAGACTTTAACAGGTGACTTACTACACAGGATAAACACAGAAACACCACTAGTAGATAAACAATACAGCAGACTGAGGTACCTATATTGCAACTAACAAAGAAATATTATAGATTAGGATTAAATGTATTTTACCATCCAGTTGCTGATGGGACATACAGATGATCCTTCCTCCAATTTCCAGAGAAGTATCCAGGGAGATGCATCCAAACTTTGTGGGAGAAGCCCTGCACATTTCCAGGGAGTGTGTAGGAGGCTTCTGTCTCTGTGATAATTTGTGTAGCTTTTACAGTGTAAAGCAGTGACTTTCAGTCAATGATATTTAAGTTTTCTCTCTCTCTACATCTGCTCTCCAGACCAAGATGTTTATTCTCAGCTGGGGGTCTCAGCCCCCTTGGCACCAGAGATAACCCCCTGTGGGTTATCTCACCCGTATACAACAGCTGATGTGTTGGTAGAGAAGGGAAGGGATGAGGAATGTCCTGCCACAGTGCATCACTTCAGAATCAGACAATCACATTGATCACTGTGGATGTCTTCAGGCTTAGCATTGTTCTATGGCTCTTGATCTGAATATGCATAGTAATTTCTCCTCACTTAAGTATGGAGACTTGCAGGGGCTGTAGACTTCACAGTAAGTATTTCTTTAAACCTAATTTCCTCTACTGAAATGAAAGGTGCGTCTGTCTTTTCCTAAAGTGAGACAGGAGGCAAATGCTGCTTCCAAAATGTTCATATTTAACCATAACAAAGGTGAATAAGTTATCCTGAAGGACTGAAAAAATGTGTAGGTAAATAACACATGGTACAGGGACTAGAGTAAATTAAATAGTCAAGGAACGAGGCATTTCTTTTACAAGTATGTGAGCCCTGTGTTTGTCTGTGAACCCAGACTCGATCCTTTAAAATAAAGTCATAGTGAATACAGGTGGCAGGGGAGTCTGCAAAGCATGAGCAGACATAGACTGAAAGCTGTGTGCAGTGTAAGCAGTAATGAGATGTCTTATTACCATTTATTTAGAGAAGGAGGAAAAGCTTTTTTACTGAAAGCTCTTAAAATACACAGAAGTTAACAATGTAGAAAACATTACTTATTATAGTGTGCAAATTTAATTTTTGGTGATGGTCTTAATTGGCTTGTTAGCCTAAGTTAGAAGAGATGTTAACGTTAAGTTTGTGCTGTTGAACTCTCAGAAAAGATTATGGTTAAACAGCCATGTGGACACCTTAACAGCTTTTGTTAAAGACAGTGTTTCCTTTCCACTCAACAGACTTTGACACAGGAGTTGGTGATTTGAAAAGGAAGTCTACTTTTCCTGTCAAAGTATTGTTACAGCTGGCCTAGTGACAGTCTCTGAGTTGGAGTTTGTTACCTTCAGCACCAAAAGACTCTGGATATTTGTATTAAAGCAGCCTTGCTACAATTTTATCTTCTTGTTCTCTGTGTAGAGCAGGGTAGCAGAAAGGTCTCCTGTGCCAGCATTCTTTTGCTGGATACCAGTATAAGAACTGAGTAATATTTATTAGACTATTTGAACCTAATGGAAGCATTTTGCTCAGTCTTAGTTGATTCTTTAGAACATTTGTTTATCTTTAAAACACGTTTTTAAATTTTGCAAATCTGTGATCATGAAGCAGTTGCTGCTCTGGTTGAAATCAACTGGAGACATAAGTCTGCTGCAATTCAGAGATTCAGAAGGAGTACAAAATACCTAATCTACTGTTGTAGGTGGTGAGAGTGTGTGTATGTGGGAGTGTGTTGGATTTTGGCGGGATTTCTCTTTACTTTTTTCATTAACTGTGTGAGCTTTGTGATGAAAAAAGGTAAAGTGGGTCTGGAATTTACAGAAGCTTAAAATGGAAGTCAGAAAAAATCACAAGATGACACTTCTAAAGGTAATTCCTGTAAAATGTTCTTGGTGCTTGTAATTCACATGTTGCTGTGTGGTGAGATCCAGCTGCTGCCTGTCAGCCTGAGCATGGGTTGGACAGATGGCCTAAGCATGGCCCATTAGTGAAATAAAATGCATTCATGAAAAACAACTACAAGGGAGGCTGTTTACATTTAAAATTCAGCACACATTTAGCTAATTAATAGAGCTCCAGCAAGGGACTCATCACATTACAGCCTTTGGAAATTTATTTATTTTGGACTAGAGCAGCATATCAGGCTCCATTTTGTAAAAATGCTAAGGTTCTGGTGCTTGCATTTGGATTGACAGGTCTGTTTAAACTAGAAATCCCCCTCAATTTGTTGCATCTGTGCCAAGTTTCAACACATCCAGTCCAAGCCCAGAAACCAGCTTTTTGCCTTACATAGAAGTTGGTTGAAATGTGGTTGGAGTTCCTGAAAAATAAGGAGACGTGGTGTTTTAAAAAGCAGGATTTAAAACAGATTTTTTCCAGTGATTATCTGTTCAGATGAAGGGTGAATAATGGACCGAAACTCTCTGGGAATTCTGTGTGCATAGAATATGCTGAGTTGGAAGGGAACCACATGGAACATCTATAGAATCTCCTGCCCTGCACAGCACCATCCCCAGGAGTCACACCCTGTGCCTGAGAGCATTGTCCAAACACTTCCTGAGCTCTGTCAGGCTTGGAGATGTGACCACTGCCCTGGGGAGCCTGTTCCAGTGCCCAGCCACCCTCTGGGTGAAGAACCTTTTTCTAATATCCAACCTAAACATCCCTTGACAGAACTTCAGGCCCCTCACTTGAGTGCTGTCACTGGGCACCACAGAAAATAGATCAGAGTTTGTCCCTCCTCTCCCCTCCTGAGAAAGTTGCAGACCACAGTGAGGTCTCCCCTCTGTCTCCTCTTCTCCAGGCTGAACAGACCAAATGTCCTCAGCCACTCCTCACACGGCTTCCCCTCAAGGCCCTTCATCATCTTCATTGCTGTCCTTTGGATGCTCTCCAATAGCTAATATCTTTCTAACATCACCCCAAACTGCACACAGTTATTTACAGTTCTAGCGTAAAAGTCTGTATTTTAAAAAGAAACTGCTGGTGCTGCCTTGCCTTCTGTGGGGGCTGGGCTTGATAATCAAATTCATCATTTGCAATACAGACCCAGTGAACTTGGATGACAACGAGTAAGAGGTTGCCATAAGCAGAGCTGAATGTTTGTTTTTCTAATTTGCATAACTAATTGACAGCTTATTAGGAAAGCTGAAAGCTGGAGGCAGGAAAACAAATTGGTTACAGCAGATGAAAATTACTGTTACAGCATTTGGGTACTGGGTACACTTAAGCCACATTAAAAAATTATCCTTCAGGAGGGCAGATGGAGCAGTGTGTCAGGAGGGCTCAGGAATAAGTTTCAGCTGAGCGTGATGGTATTGCCACTCGTTCCATTCCATGGCTGTGCTTCTGCAGCACACTGCCTGACTGCTACAGCCATGGCCAGAGCAGCAATAAATCTAGTTCCTTGTTCTGGTTTTCTTCTCTGAGAGCTCCAGTTGTCATGTTTCTGTATCTCCATGCCATGCTGGATGGCTGCACTGTTCACCTGCATGGGGCCTGATGGGCAAGAGTGCTGACCATATGGGATGCTGCTGGCTGCTCTGAGAGTGCTACCATGTGCAAGGCACCCAGTGCTGCTTCCCAAGGCTCCTCCATCTGCTGGCAGCATCCTGAGCCACACCTCTGGAGGAGAAACTTTGGTGAGGGCCATGTCGACTGTATTGCACTGATTGACAAACAGGATAACCAAGTGTAGGGAAGGAAAGGATGTATCCAGCCTCAAAGAAAGCGTAAAAAACAAACAGCCTTGCCTGCCAAAACATCTACCTCAAACACTCTAAAATAAAAAATGTGTTAATTATGTTAAAATAGTTCTAATCAGAATGTTTTGTGGCCATGATGAAAGCAACAGTATTAAAGATAAGAAATACAAAAAAATTAGCTTCAGAGGTAGAAGATAAGGCTCTTCATGCAGTCTGCTGATTTATGTTTGAGAGTGGGAGAAACTTGTTTCTTAATTTCTGTAATAAGGAGGGGAAAGTTAGGGAAAAATTATTTTTAGGTGGCTTTGATTGGAGATTTCATGTAGCTGGTTGTAAAATACCATCAGATCTTTTTAGGGCTTCTTGCAATGATTTTTCATATAGGACTTCTAAGGAATATCTTTTGGGTCATGTAAAAATAGGACTTAAAGAGTAGAATTTCCATGGCAGCATTCTGAAGAAGCTCATCCTGCCTGTTTTGCTGGCCCTGTGCCTTGCACTAGGAGCATTTCAGTATGTTCTTGAGGAAAATGTGAGGAGGAGGAGATTTGTTAAGAACTAGCTAAAGTTTAGACAGCTAGAGGGCTGTATGAAAAAGATGGGCATTACCTAAGCCAGAAAAGAACAAGGTTGTTGAAAATTGGAAAAAGATTGTACCAGATTTTTAAAAACAAACCATAGGAGAAAGCAATAACTTCAAGATAATGGATTGTTTGTAAATAAAATAACATCCTATCTTAGGCAAAATAGGAAAAAGTCTGTAAAAAACCCCAATAAATAGGAAAAAGCAATTAAAAGGAATGCCAGTTAAGCATAGTGTGTATATTAAAAGCTGAAAATAATTTCCAGTAATCCAAGTGAGTAGTTATACAAATGGTTCTCATTTGAAGGGGTCAGATATCTTCAAGTGCAGTGTATTTTCAGATGGCAGGAACCAAAACTATGATCTGTAGAGAGCGAGTAATAACTCTGCAGAGGGAAGACTACTCAAGAAAGAAAACAAACCCATAATTTTTCTGCATGAATCACAGAACAGGGTTGCAAGGGAACTCTGGAGATCATCTAGTCCAAACCTCCTGCCAAGGTAGAGTTCCTTGTAGCAGGTAACAGAGGAACCTGTACAGGTGGATTTTGGATGTCTCCAGACAGGGAGATGCCATGACCTTCCTGGGCAGCCTGTTCCAGTGCTCTGTTGTCCTCAGTGTGGAGTCTTATGTTGAAGTAGAACTTGTGTTTTAGTTTATGGCCTTTGTTCCTCATGTCACTGGGAGTGGGTGAAAAAAGTCTGGCACCATCCTCTTGGCACCTGCCTTTGAGATATTTATGTGCATTGATGAGATCCTCTCTCAGTCTTCCCTAGACTGAACAAGCCCTGCTCCCACAATTCTTTCCTCATTAGAGAGATGCTCCAGTCCCCAAATTATCTTTGTGGCCTCTTCAGGACCCTCTCCTTGTCTTTCCTGTACTGAGGAGCCCAGAGCTGGACACAGCACTGCAGGTGTGGCCTCACTGGGGCTGGGTGGAGGAGCAGGATCACCTCCTTTGACCTGCTGGCTGCTCTGTTCCTAATGCACCCCAGGATGTCAAACTGCAATGATTTTAATGACTTTAATTGCTGTCTATTGCTACATTTGTTCCATCTCCAGGAAGGGATACAACAGAAGTACAAGACCCATAGAAAAGAACATCATATGTGTGTGTGTATATATATATATGCGTGTGTGTGTGTATATTTTATATATATTTGTAAACCAGAGTGCAGATTATAAAGACTCTTCAGCAAGGCTGCTGGAGTAAATGCAACTACTCTCTCAGTTTCTGAAGAATAGAAGAATTACTAAAGTTCCTGAAGCTTGAGAAACTGTTAAGATTCACTAGATGGGAAGGGGAAAATGTATGGGGAAAATTAGGAGCAGTTTAATAAACTGTTGATTGCCCACAAACTGTAGTTGCAAATGTGTTAGATAAAAGCAACCATATCCATGAGGAAGGAGAGGCTGCAATTAAACTGAGTGTAAAACATCTGTAACTGGTAACAATCAGTATAACTGAGAATATGTTAAATGTAGGAGATTGGTAAGAGAAATATTCACGGGGCAGCAAAGAAGAGAAATTCTATAGTCACCAAGACAAAGGCTCTCTGCCTCTACTTCAGCACTTCATGTAGTTCATAGAAGAAAAAAAAAAGTTCTATAAATTAAGATGCCAAAGGTATTATTCAGCATCTTTTCTAACTGATACCTATAACTTCTATTAAACTAGTTTTAGTCTGGCAGAAGGAGATACAATTTTAGATATATATCTTGTTAATGCAAGAAAAAAAAAAACTATCACATACTATGACAGTCTTTACTCTTTGGGTAGACCTTCATAAGAGATGGTTGCTTGGAACCTTTAAGATCAGAATAGCTACAGCCTTGATATATAGTTAAATATAAGCTAGGTTTTCCTTATCAGTCTTTACATATGGTAACTGAGTCAGATTCCTTGCTCCTAAGGTTAAATATTTGTTTTCTGAAGATTTAAACAAGGTCATGTTAAGCTTGTGAGCAGTTTCTGACTTTAGGAACTACAATAGCAATAGCTTCTTGAGAGCTTTTATCTCTTTTTCTGTCTACTCTGTAGGCATTGTATCTTCTTTGATTTATCTTCTCTCCAGTGATTTTTTCATGCTCATGTTTATGTATTTTAAATTAATTTGTTGCTGGTTAAAACAGATTACCATGCCTAAGAGGAGAAACTAAGAATAAAGACTGCTTCCTCCCTGGTGAATGTTGTAATATTATTAATCCAGAGATCCAACTTCCCATGTCTCAGCTGTATTGGGAAGATGGAGGGGGTTCCTTGACTGAGCAAAGTCAGTCTCTTCGTTGATGAAGAATTCATTCTTTAGAAAACGGGAGATATAGTTTTCATTCTCTCAACCTCCATCACACCACATTGAGAAGGAAGTGGCTTCTTGCCTGTGTCTCAGTTAAATTATTTGACCATTTCTCTCCAGGACTGTGAGGCAAGTTAGGTCACCCAGCTTGATGCTTGGCAGTGGAGCTCTGAAGAGAAATAAAATATTTAGATAGCATCCCTTTTGTCTGTGTTTAGACACCTGTGAACCCTATAATGTTATGCCAGACTTTCTGGTAAAATGCTTTTAGCATTTGGAGGCACCTAGGCCTGGAATTTCCACTGCATGGTAAATTCCTACCATCAGAGCTGCAGGGTTCTTTTGAGGTCTGCCCCTGAATTTTCCCAGCTCCTTGTATTGTAAAGGGCTTCTGATGTCTGTATGCTACAAATACTTAAATAATTGATGGCTTAAATAAATGGAAAGAGTGAAATGGTTTTTAAGATGTGTGTGTAAATGCTTTCAAATATAGTGGTTTGGGAATTCATTTAAGGCCACTTTAGTTAAAACTGCCCGTGGAGGATTTCTCTCCCCCCATCTCACTGTCCCCACTGCACAGCCAAGCTGTGAGCCAGGTTTGTCACCTCATATAGAGATAGAGCAGGTTGTTTCAATTATCCAATTTTTGTTAATTTTCATCTGGATCAGCTCCTTGATTTATATGACTGAGTCATGGAATTGAGATAATCAGCAGATTCGAGTTAGCTGCCAGATAGCCACTGAACATTTGATGAGGAACTCAGGCAAGAGGTATTGGCTGCCTTTTGGTAGAAGCCAGTCTCAGATTGTCATAAGCATTTTTGGTCAAGACTACTTCTTTTCCCTAGCATTTTAATAATTTATGGGGAAAATTGAATTATATTATTGGCCTTGTTAAATGTCATTATTTAGGTGACAGAGCTGGTGTTAACGCACACACGCAGAGTAATTCAAATTTCATCAATGAAAGAACTTTAATGGTAATGCAAAAAATAATTGGACAACGCTTCTTCACCTTTTTTCAAGCATTCTAACTTTGTAGCAGATTAAAACTTCGTCCACAGATAGAAATTCTCTTTTTTGATAAAAGATGATGCCCCCCTCCAAGCCCTTTCCATACTTTTTCACTTTTAGATATGGATAATCATTATTCTGTTGTGACATATGAAGCAGCTTTAATAGTATTTTCTTCATGTAGCGTGTGGCTCATAATTGTTACATAAAAACACAAAGTGAAGTGCACCCAGTTAAACACCTGCAGGAGTAAAACATGATAATTCAGGAGAGAAGCTACCTCTGTGTGGTTGGGATACATGTCTCTACTCCTATACATGTTTCTACTCCTATATTTGCACAAATTAGAAAATGTAACTTTTTTCTGACTCTGTTTCCGGAGCTCTCAACTAGATAAAATGGGAAAAACTCAGTTATTGTCTTCTGATCCCAACTGAAATATCAGAAGATCTTACCTAAAAACATGAGGATGCCAATAACAGTTCAATTGGGTTTTAGATTGATAACATTGGTCTCTAAGACTGTGGTGGAGTCAGCAGTTGATATTGCTTATGTAGCATTTATATAAAGTCTCTATGGTAGTATGGATTATTTTGAAGTTGTTTCCAATCCATTTTTTGTCTCTAAATAAAGCTGCAGCATGGAAGCCCAGCTTCAGGTTTACTCTAAAAACCACTAATGAAGCGTAATATCCAGAAAGTGCTAGTAAATTGGGGTTTCTAAGTTACTTTTGGGCTGGAATCGTGCCATATATGACAATATGTAACAAAACTGCCTTTTTTCCTCACATTATGACTTCTTTACCCATTAACTCAATGGGCATAATGTTCAAAAATGGGCACTCTTCATAAACAGTGTTTTTGACGAAGAAAACAGTGCATGGAGGGTCCTTTTGATAAAGAAAACAGTGCATCCAGTTTAATGCCTTTGCTCAGTTTAGTGTTTGTTCTGTGTGTCTGGGTAGGCATGAGAAAGGGGCCTGGGCCATGTTTCAGTGGCTGCTGTGCATGGAGTCAGGGAGACCTTGGATAAGGAGATGTATCTTCTTGGATATCTTCTAGGAATATTCCAGTCTTACAGGCTATAGAGAGGAAAATTAAGGGTTAAAAAGGTAGCATCTTGCTTTTAATTAAGTACTGAGAAATACTGCTAGCTAGCATGAGCCTTTATTTGAAGTAAAGCTAAAATCTGGTCAAATTTCAGTGCAAATCTGTTTCTGTTGCTGGCATTGAGACATAACTGCTGTTTTTTAAGTTTTAATTTAGGCTTTTTTTCAAATCTAGAAGTGGCTGCTTAGCTTGGCGTTTTTCCATTCTTGTTATCAGTTGTTCTTTACATCCCAAAAGATCAAAGCTTGTTCATGACAGTGAAGTTGTCCTGCCTTTTGACAGTGTGTTTATGAACTGCCTCTGTGATGGTTCCACTGCCAGTTTTTCACTTGATGGCATTGCAGCTCTAGTTGCTTCTGGATTGCACAGCTGAAGCTGAACCTTGCTCTGTGCCTGGAAGCTCCAAAGTTTTTTTGGTATAATTTAATGCAGACAGATTACAAATGCCACCTGCCAAATATGTAACAACTTGAGATGTTGAGCTTGGCTCTCTGTCAGCATGTGAAGAAGTGCCTGCCAAAAGCAATTGGATGTGCTGAGTGAGGATGAGGGCAGCTCCAGGTAATGCCAAGGCAGCATTCTTGTATTTGCTGTAGGTTCCATGCATCTGGTAGATGTGTGCGTCTTCCTGCCTGTGCCTGCTCCACCAGCACGTGCTCTGGGACGTGGCAGAGCTGCTGCACAGCTTTGCTCCAGTGTGCTGGGCTTTGTAGTTTGGATCTGAGTCTTGTAAAAACTTGTTTCTCCTTGACTTGAAAACAGAGTTCACTTTTTTTGTCTTGTTGAGCAGATGTGTACTGACTTTGTGACTGCAGCAACTATTAGACTTACATTCCAGTAGTGTGTTTCTTGTTATAGCTTTTTTCCTTTTCTTAATCTTTACCCCTTACATATTCAAATTCTCTAGACTTTTTCCTGTTTCATGTTTTATGGGCTTAATTCCTGGTGTGAGAGTGAGACAATCTGAATTATTTCACTAAATAGAGCCATGAATTCTGAAATGACACCACAATACAAATTCCAAGTACACGCTTACTGCTTCTATTATAACTGATTTTTTTTTCAGTATTTAAATAGTGATCATGATAAATATGCAAATTCTACAGGAAATTAACCTGTCAGTAATAATAAGTATGTTGAAAGGTGCAATCATTTGGAGAAGTGACCATGATAAGGAGGTTGTTTCTGGCTGTCATAAATTTATGATTAAAATAAAAAACCTTTAGGGATTATTCTGGGCTCTTCGGACCATCAAATTAGAAAATCTGTGTTAGAAGATGACAGAAGGCTCTTGGTATGAGTAATGTGTTTCAGAAGTTGGCAGATGAATAGTGCAAATGTTTCCAAATAGCCTGACGCAAAATTGAGTTACTTTTTTATAAAAACTACTTAGATCAGTGTAAGTCTGCTTCTTAGATAAGTAAATGGGAAATATGTTTTGAGAATAGTCTAAAAGAAGCTGTAATAAAAATGAAAAATCTTATGCATTAGTGGAATTATGACTAGAAATTGAGTGGAATAACAGTACAAAGAATAAAATGAGGAGAATTTGCAATCAGACTTTGGCTTTGCAGTGTTCAGGGTTTAACCTTATGGGTGACAAGAGATGTGTGGTCTTCTCTCTGGGCATTAAAAATGCATTATGACGTTGACTAATAGGCTAGTCACAATAACCAAGTAACTTCAGCTTTCTCTTGGTGTAAGTAGAGCTGTCTTTACAGCAGGAGGATAATGCTTGTTTGGTTATTACATTTGACTTGTAAACCCTTTGCATTTCTTGCCAAAGCTCTTGACTGGCTTAGCTTGAAGACATTTTGGAATATAGGTGCTGCTGTCATTTAAGAGACAAAGCTAAAAGATAAGCATACGTTCTGGTACCTTTCTAGTTTATTGAAACTGGTGCCCTTAGTTGGAGAAAAGAGAAAGAGATGAAGTCTTTTTAGGGTGAATTTGAAAGCAGACTGGGCACAAACTGGAGAACTTTTCAACATCATGGTGGTATTGTTCTCTTAATTTCTTTTCCAATCCTCAGTTCTTCACACTGTACTTGTTGCTGGAAGCTTTGAAGCAAAAAAGTTCAGGACTTTGGGGGTTTTTTGGGAGGGGCCCTCAATTACAAGAATGCTGAGAACTTCTTTTCCCTGCTTCTATGGGTAACTGTCCAACAAAACTCTGTAGTATCTTGAATTACTCTGGGTAGAGAACTAGGTTTTGTCCCTTGGTACACAACCGTGGTTGTCTCTAGGCAAGAGGTTCCTCTGACTGTAAGAATTTCAGTCTGCCCCATTAATTGCAAATGAAGTTTCATTGGTTGTTCTGCTAGCATCAGCACCTCCCTCTAGAAGCCAAGAAAAGTAAGGCATGGTTGTGGAAATGCTGAGAGAGGAGGATAAAAGCATATGGACACTGTCTTCCCCATTGTCCTAGCCTGGGTGCAAATTTTCTTACCTCACCTTACCATTCTTTTGGACTTTAGGCATTGCCTGAGCAGTATGGGCACGACAGAGGTCAGGGGCAGGGTGAACTTGACAGGCAGCAGTTGTTCCTGTAAGAGGTAGGGGCAATAACTGGCTGGTGTGGCTGTAGAGAAGTTACTGTTCACTTTTTGTGTCTTAAGTTAAATTTAAGACACGAAATAAAGTTAAATCTTTGCTATAGAATACTACAAGCAAGGCAAAATAGTTGATGATTGTAGAAAATAAGTAAATAAATAAGAAATTGAAGGTGTTTCTGACTTGAGATGATATCTTGAAAGGTAATCTTTAAAATGGTCTGGAGAACATTGAAGTGTAGTGAATTAATATTTTCTAAAACTTAAGTACTCTAAAGAGAGAGAGGACTATGACTAAGAAGCCTCAATGTTACCATTAAAGATATTTGGACCTTGACATATAATTGGAATGCATAAAAATAGTCCAACTTGTAAAAGTTTGCATTCTGCATGCTAAAATCTAGAGGGATTAAACTGCAGACCAACTGTTCATTAATCTTCCCATTGAAGCATTGCTGTCTGAAGTGCAGCCAGCTGGGTGATTATTAAATCTAAGGAAGGATTTAAAATTTAGAATGCATTTTGAAGCTTTTTTTGTGTATTATAACTTTCATGCCGACACCATGAATCGATAACCCTTGTGAAAAATTAATCAAGGAAAATGTATTGTTGTTTTTTGACACACAAAAATTACACTTAATAAAGAGGGAGAGAGGGAATGCATTTATAATAAAGTCTGGTCTTTTAAGAAGGTTGTATTAAAATAAAAATATTTGTAAGACTACAGTTAGCAGCTAAATCCTACATGCCAATGGCTTAGTGTTTGCCAGCCCTGAATATAACTTTCTGGAATAGAAATGCATTCTAATGAGTGATGAGGTGGTGTTGCTGTTGAGAAATGTCCACACAAATAATCATGCATTCTAAGTGCAAAGACATAACAAACAATTCCCCAAGCACTCCCATTTTCATGATGCATTGTCCCTGCCTGCATTTGCCCTTACATTCCATTGTTCTTACCTTCCTCTTCAAACAGAAACACTTTGAAGTACAGATTGTCTTTTGGGAGAAGCAAGGAAGCAGTTCTTGTAACACCAAATACATTCTCACCACAAAACTAGTATTATCTATCCCATCAGCTTGCAATTAAACTCAGCTGTGGTGTTCCATCCTGTTTCTCTCCAAATGATTCCAGGTCTGCTGTTGTGAGTGTTTAGAACTTCTGGAAGGCCTCTGCACCACTAGCCTTGTAATGTTTTATAGAACAGCCTGGACAATGAATCTCTACAAGCTTCTCTGTCCTCATTTGTAGCAAGAGAGATTCCTCTAGGAAGTGCTTCAAAGCAGAGCCTGCATTAGGAGCTCTGGGTCAGCATATGGAAAGGGGTCTAAAATGGATGAATTGCATAGCTAGACATGGGTTGTAGGACAGTTTGTACTCTTTTAATCCTCTAGTTTGCATGTCATTATTTATTTGATTCCAGTCAAGCAATTCTAGTTACTTTTGGTAGTTGTCACATTCTTTTATCCCGTTCAGCCTGTTTGTTCTTACTTCCTTTATTTTAGTAAAAGTATTTTTATACAGTTGCAGTGAACTATCCTGGCAGCTGCTGGGTCATGTAGGAAACTGTAGGTGCAAGCAGCCTTTTCTGTTTGGCTTTGGGGTGTGAAGTATACAGCTGTGGTTCTTTCTCATAGATCTTTTGCTCTGCCACTTCTGCACACTATATCTAATTCTCAAGAACACTGTTAAAATGACATCACCCTTCATAGGATGTAAAAAAGTTTTTTCTTAGATGGAAAGTGTCTGCATTTTCCCATGTCTATTGTTGCCCTGAATTCTGGAGATCACAGTAGGAGACAGGTGCTATATTGATAGGTAGGACATCATCAATAAACCTTCAAGGGCTTAAGAGGGTCTGCTCTTGTCGTTGTTTTCCAGTGACTACCCAATTTTGCAGTATTCACGATGTGTCTGTTCTTTTCCAGTTTCCTTAGGCCACAAAGTGAAGTCAGTGCTTTCATCTTTCTTCCCACCCAACAGTGCCCTTTCTACTCCATCAAAAAAAATAAGCCACTGAAACTAATTAGTACAGGGAAAGAAAGTGGCAGGTTATTTGCTTAAGTTGTCAGTTTGCTGGCACTTTTTCAGTCGCTAAAACAGAAAAAAAAATAATGTTATGAGACAACATTTCAGGTGGCTTTGGCCCAATTTCTATTTGCTCATGTCCTTTTTGAGCATTCAGCTGCAGTGGCAGAATATATAAACTGGAAATGAAAAAGAGGCATTGATCAGTAAAAAAATACATGTACTGAAACGGTGTCCTCACTTTGCATGAAAGTATTTAGGGCTGTAGTGGGTGATAGGACTGAAAAGATCTCAGCAGACCTGGTCTGACTGAAGAGTGCCTGGTATTATGTTTAAAAATAGAGATATAGTAATATGCTCATTCAAACTAAAAGCTATTAATCAATACTCAGGTGAAAATGGTTAATGCAGAAGCACATTAATGGTAATAGAGAAGTGAAATAACCAATTCTTTTCATTTGTGACAAAATGAACCCGGTGCAATACCAATGATGAAAACTGTCACTTACATAACTTCCACTTTCAGTCAAGTGGAATAAAAACTAGAACCACAAGTGACTCCAGAGGAAAATTTAAGGAAGTGAAGGAATATTTTCCCTTCTTTATTGTACTTGCCCATTTATTTCAATTTTTCTCACAGTTAATGCAAGAAATTGGATTTTATATTTAGTAACATTGTAACCTAAGAGGTAGCACTATTATGAGAGATAAAGTGCTGGGATTTCTTAGGAATTGTACAGCACTGAGTAAACACCAAAAAGTCAGAGAATTGAGGGAGTTTTTAGCAAGGCAAATGGAAATATGAGTTACTGATTTTAAGCAAGTGTCTGTTTTTCTCAAGTTTGCAGATACCAGAGGTAGTTTTGCATAAACTAGTCATCATCTGTTGATTGTGAAATAGATAAATAAGCTAAGTAAATGGTTTTTTTCCTAATCCTTTTTAGCAAGACTGTGTTTGCTACTCATTATTTCTGTGTAAATATGCTAACTTTCTCAAGCATTTTTTCTTCAATCTTTGGTTTTTTCTTTCTGCTTTATTATTTTTGTCACCTTTTGTTGTCCTTAATCTTCTTCCTTCATAGTTGGGGTTGGACACATCCCTTATGGAATTTGCTGGAAAATAGGGCTCAATTGTGAAGTGAGAGTAAGCCTTTTTACAGTGACATCACCAAGGCATGCTGTGTTATAGATTCAATTTAAAAGCCTTTTTTTAGTCTTATGCTGTTTAAAATAGACCCTTTGAAATTGTCATAACCTGGAACTTTCCAGTGGTCACCAAAGGGAGGAGTTCTGGTCAGACAGAGTCAGCATACTGGAGAGCAAGCTGTTTGCTCTCTTATAAAGGGGAAGGGAACTCTGGAAGCAATGTGCTGATCAGCTCCTAATGCTTTCATTAAATTTCACTTTACTAACCAAAAAAATGCACTTTGGTAAAAAGAGGCTTTGCAAATTACTTCTTTGGCAGGTAGATGGTGATGGATACAGCAAGGACAGTGAGCATGTTGAAACTCTACACAGTGGAGGAAGAAATTCCTAACATGGTCAAAGAAAACTTCTGCTTTGTATTTCCCTGCTGAAGCAGTTTCATGTGTACTTAAATTGCCAATTCTTGAATAAATTTGGAAAACAGCAGAAGAATAGCTTGCGAGTGACTTACCTGGCTTGGTGACAAGACAAGCCCTGCATTTAACTTGCAAGCAAACAAATGTGTTTGTCAAAGCATGAAACTCTTCTCCCTCCCTTTGGAATTGTGTGTTGCTCAATATAAAGTATACTTCTCCTTGTGCTTATGGTCTGTATCAGTCAATATATTAAAAAGATATTGAAAACTTCTCATGTCTAGCATGCAGCTGCATTTTTCTTGCTGTGATGCTAATTAACATCTTCACTTGGCAGCCTAAGTACCATTTCTGCTGTGGAACTATGGAACTTCCTGATTCATTCTAGATCTGCTGTGTGTGATCTGTTCTTTCTCCTATATCTAAAGGTCTTGAGAAATATCTACAGGGATAATACAGCTTTTTTTTTTATTGGGAGAGAGTCAATGAATTGAAAAGCCAAGGCCTGAAGGGAAGCTGCTCAGTCTCCAGTGACATATGTATTATTTCCACAATTAAATATGAATGATGAGTATAACATATTTCAGATTTCAGACCTCATAGCATTGCCTGCAGCATTTGTACACTATTCTAGCCAGGAGAAAAGCAATAGGCAGAAGGAATAGTGTTTTCTCACCAGCAGCACATCAGATTTCCCATGCCATTACTGGACAAAGAATTTTAAAGATTTCTTTTAACAGCTGGCTGCTTCTTAGGTTTCAACAAACCAAGCATCTCAATATTTTTAAATACACAGATCGATTTCTGCTGTTTTTTCACCTATTTATCAGATTTCTTCCTGCCGCAGACAACTGGAAGATGAGAAGTCATTTTGGTAATTGCTTGCTTGTAATTACCCTTATGCAGGGTCTAGCATGAGCATTCTCAGGCATCATCTTTGGGAGATTTCCATCTTTGTGGCTGCTAGAGTTGAATATGTGGCTGTGGATCAGCCTGCAGAGATCTAAAATTATGTGAACATTCATTGCCTGTGTGAGCAAAGTCACTCAGGAGGGAATACTTGATAAAATCTTGCACGTGGCCAGAATGGAATCAGCTACGGGAAGATTTATCAAGTCTCTGAGGGTGTCCTGCCCTTCTCAGAATGGCATAAATCAATAGTGAGACAGCTCCTCAGGGCTGTTTTGTAAAGTAAAGGTTTTAATAAAAGCAAAGTAACAAACGATACTGAAACAAAAGAAAAAGCTGAGCACAGGTGTCAGAGAAGCCCTGGCACCTTGCTAGCACACCCCAAAAAGCCCTCGTGTTCCTTTGTGGACCTTTATAAATACCCAATGGCTTAGGAGGGACAACTTGGTTTGCTGCCAATAGAAGTAGGTACAGATGTTGAGGGACATTTCTAAAGCCCAGCCAGTGCCCCTGTGCTGGCACTGGGCTGACCACGGTGAGAATATCACAGAAGATTCTAGTCCATTTTCCTTTTAAGTTCAAAGGTAAAGTGGAACTCTTTTCCTTGTATAAAAACACCTGCCTGGATGTAGGAGTGCATTACTACAAATACATCCAGGTGATATTTAGAGAATAACTTCTGCTGAATCCTGGTACCACCTGAGGGCCAGTACCATGATGCAGAGTCCCTCAGCATGCTTCAGCCTGAGCAATGGGGCTTGGTCCAAGGGGAAACTGTACTGCTAAAGTGAAGATCACAATGCCTGTTCCAAGAGGAGGCATAGCAAAAGTAATCTACACCCATGCTCATGTAGGCAAAAATCTATGTACTATGCCTCACTGGGGTGCAAAAACTGTTGTTGCTGTTGTCAGCAGTGAAAAGAGGTGAAATTTGCTTGTTTCAAAAGGGTAGCTGGTTAACTTTATTAAATGAATTCAGAAGAAAACACTGCTTCTGGGTGAAACACTTTTGTGGATTTTTTATGGTGATTGTCACTATACCTGTGTTTGTTCTTATGCCCAAGGCACGAACACTGCAGTACATGACTCTGTAAAAAGTGTTGCCATCAGGAACAGCAATTTGGCCAGACATTGGCAATTGCTTGTGCGTTTTGAAAAAGCTGGCAAAGAACAAATCCCAGTGCACAGTGCTGTGTACGCTTGCAAGCATGTACCCCTGGAGCAGTAGCACACATTTTAATTTTCAAAAGTTGAGTTTTAGTGCTTTTTTTTTTTACAGATAGGTGGTTGCTAAGCTGTGGTAAATGTCCAGTGTGCAGCTGTGGTGCCCAAAAGAGCTGAAGAAAGCAAAGTAAATCACCTGAAGATTTCAACTTGTGGTGATTTCTGAACCATTAATCTTAATAAAAATAAGTCATAGCTTAATGTTCTCAGGAAGAGTAGTAGAATTATTTAAAAAAAAGGGGAAAAATAATAAATTATTATGCCTCTTTGGATGGTGATGGTTTATTACTTGTAATTTTATTTCCTTTTTTCAGCTTAATGTAGTGTGCTGCTTTAAAGAGGTTTTAAAAACAAACCAAAAAAAGCACAACCTCACTGTTAGCCAAAAAAATTTTTCTTTTTTTTTTTAATTTAAGATGTCTCACCCCCTCAAAATTAGGGAAAACTATATATGTATACTTCTAAGAGAGGTAACTTTTCATTAACAAAGTAGTGATGGAAATTCTGAAGTAGAGTAATCAGAGTTTGTAAGTGTGATTTCTTAAAATATCAATACTTTTTTTTTTTTTAACCTTAAGGTGAGGACTATGTTCTGAAGACTTACATAGATTTAAAAATAGGATCCTTTAACTCTGATTTTCCATTGTAAAAAAATCAAAATAATGCCTGGAGGATATTTCTAGGATATGAAAGAGAACAAGGGAGGAAGAAGACTTGCAAGCAATGCCTAATTTACCTTTTTTTTCAAAAAACGTGAAAAGTGCTTCTGATTTCAAAATACTGAGCAAATCTCATTAACTAGCTCAATTTACATTCATGCTCAACTGCCAAGAGTTGTTAGAAGTAGCTATTAAAATGCATTGATAACTATTAATGTCTTCAATATAAATGCTATTTCAGTAGCCAATGCAGTAATTGTATTCAAAGAGTATAAAAATAATTAATATTACTCTTGGATGTATGATGCTTGCCTAATTTACCTTTATTCTTGACCCAAAATGATCTTGTTCTTGTAATGGGCTTAGTTGAACTAATCTAAACATCAACTTAATAATTTTTGCTGTGGTTTTTTTCTTTCTTTCAAGACTGTTATAAATGCAGTGATCACATCATATCTGAAACAATGTTTTTTTCCTGCAGCTCCAAGGTATAGCAGCAGACAATACTGGCCATGATATGTGCTACCTGCTACTAGGAATAAGCCTTTGTTCTTAAAATGCAGAGTTGTGGAAGCTGTTCTCCAAACTGTCAGAAGTTTTTGCACCTTCACCAAACTAGCCCCAGCTCTTGGTGTGATGCATTGTTTGGTTTCAGTCTGGAGTAGAACTACTGAGGGGTGTGAGAGTGTTCTCTGGTCCCAGAGAACACTGCTCACAGTAATGACTGAAATGGGAATAGTTTTTATTCCTGTGGAACAGGAAGGACTTTAAGTTGATGAGATCTCTTGACAGTGACAAGCATTGCTAATGAGCTGTGCTATGAGAGGCTTTGAAGAGCTGCTGCAGTAGCTGCATAGGGGGTATTTAATATTACACAGTAATGTCTTATGCTTTGTTCTGCCTCAAGTAATGCTTCTAGCACAACATGATGATGCATGCTACATCCAATTTTTAAATAAGAAACTTATTTCAATTCCTTTTAGTTTGCAGGAAGAGAATTACTGTCTTTTGCAGAAATTTTATAGCTCAATTTAGCCCTGGAAAATTGCTGTCTTTTTCAAAAAAATTATTCTGTATGTCATAAACTCAAGAGTTCTGGTAATTTGTACAGAGCACAGCAGGAGCTTGAGTACAGAACAGATCAGAAAAGAATATCAGAAACCTGAAAAACTTTTCTAGACTTGAATATTCCTTGGCCTTTCATCAAAGTCCTTTTTGCCCTTGTTCAGTCTTTATCAAAGAGGTAATTCAGTTATTTCTTTTTAATTGTCAATTTTTGATATGACATAGTTGCCATTAATCTTGATATAGTTCCATATTTGCTTCTGGTATTCTTAAAGGAGGAGAAAATTCCTTTAAAACAAGAACAGATCCATAAGAACAAAATGTTGCTCTCCATAGCTGTGTATCTGTGTCTGGGTGATAGGGTACTTCTGAAAAAATCTCCAAAGAGAAATATCTTTAAACCTTACATGACAGTCTTTTTTTTAAGCTATGTGAAAAGGTTCTGTTTAACATGAGTGTGTTTTAAGGATGCCCCAAACATCAGTTGCAGTACATTATCCTGAGTAAATACACTGGAGATCTGTGTAGTAAACTCCCTGGTTCATCAGTCATTGTGCTGATGTTTGGCCCTAGTGCAACAAAACATTCACAGTTGTGTCAGCTTCTGGTGGAGTCTTCGGAAGAATGTTGCCATTAAAGAATGTGTTTGGATTGGTGGTGCTAGCCCAATGGCCACACTGTAGATCTTGCAGCTCCTTAGCAAGCTTCAGGAGGCCAACTGAGGCCTGCATAGTCCTAATTAGAGGGATATCAGGTACTTTCACAGGTAAAATAATGTGCAGCCTCAGTTGGAGCAGTTGATGCAATCACTTATGAATGCTCAAGTGTAGGTAATGAAGCATTTCCTTCCTATGGTCTGCATCAGTGCAGAAATTCCTGTTACAGCTTTGGTTGGTAGTCTGGAAGAAAGGATTGTTTTATGCTTAATTCAGAATGACATACAAGTAATCCTAGTAATAGGAGGAAGGTATCAGAACTCCTGGGTGACCTGTTATCTAGAGGCCCTCTGTGCGATGGCTGTGGTTTTTATTCCATGTTGTTATGAATGGGTGATTTAGATTTCTTACAGAAGCCTTGTGAAAGGTATTAGCAAAAGCATTTTTAATATGGTGTTGTGAAAGTGTGATTTAACAGGGTTCAATGTCAATATTCACTCTGTTACTCTGTGGCACAGTTGTTTGAACAATGATTCAAAACTACAAAGCCACCAAGCTACCAAGGCAGAAGTCAAAGTTATCATACAAGAAGGTTACACACAATATCAGTCACTTGCTAAATATCTGCCATTGTAAAGGGTCTCAGCCTTGAGAGGCTCAGGGGAAGATCCCTGCTATGCACCCAGGCTGTTCAGCTGGGAGAGCTCGAAGAAAACTCACTTCATCTGTCATACATATGGAACACAGTGATTGGCTTTTAGTGAAATTACAGGCAGTGGGAGAGGTATGTGTGAGATCTCTTGTACCCACAGCCTTCTTTGTTCCTTGATAAACAGGTCTTGGAAAAGCCAGCAGCTATTCACGTGTGAATTGCCTGATCAGCGTTCCAAGGTCACATGCACTGGTGCTCACTTAGGTCACTCTGCTCCTTTGTGGGTTTCAGAGAACACATGGGAACTAGAGGAGTTCTTGGCCAAGCTATGGCCCAGGCCATGACCTCCACTGGAGTCTGTACCAAACTGCTTGTTGTAAAACTGCTTGTAAAAAACACTTGTTTGGTCATGTGGCTGAGTGCACCCATCACACGCCCATTACTGTGCTGGAATGGGCATAGAACCCAGGGGATTGCATCCAGAATGCCAGAATTTAACAGAAGTGAAAAAAGCTGTTATGCAGCTTGAAATGCGTATTGTAAGAAAGGTAATAAGCTGATTCAGATGGTATCTAGTATGTCTAGAGGTTTGCTGTCCCAGAGATGTAGGGTGCATTTTGAGCTGCCACTGCATTTTCCATGAACAGTGATGCATTGAGCCCTGAACACAGGGCATGTCTAAAGTGTAAATGTGATCTCCTCAAAGCTACAGGAACAGAAGTGACCATCAAAAATGAAGAAAAATCATAGTGGCTTTTGTGGAAAATGGCAAAGGAAGATCCAAGTGCTGCATTGCTTAAAGAGGAGGAGAATGTTGGTGCTTTTGCACTACTAGAAGATGTACAGAGACCAGATGAGCAAGAAGTTTTCAGAGGCTGAGAAATCATTCTTGTGATCCTCCTGCCGTACTGCATTTGCTTGAATTTTCTTTTTCCTAAGCTTTAGAGTAGAGAATAAGATAATCATGTTTGTGTTGCCTAATTATATAATTAGTTAAATTTGGTATGATGTCCAATAAATAAAAAAATATTGTTATTTAAATAATAATAATTAAAAATATTACTATTTCAGGGGTGTGTGCTCTAGAAGTGAAAACCAGTTCTTTTCATAATATTTTGAACATCTTCTTAAGTTGTAGGCACTGCTAAATAATGATTTTTCATCTTTAAACAAAAAATATACTTTTAATGTAATTATCTAATGCTAAAGAGTATTTTGAATTAAGCTTTTTTACTAGCATTTGCAGTAGATTAAATTGTGTATGTGTAATGATAGTAAAAAAGTGAATTTAAACAGTGCTTCAGTAGATTACAGTTGTTATTGGGGTTTTTTAAGATATGTTATATCACCTTTGAATGATTTGAACTTTATCCATCAGAAACTGAAGGTGTGGTTCAGTCCAAAGTATTTAGGAGGACTCTAAATAACATGAATTGAAAAAGCTCCTCAAAGTGGATATATATGGCCCATCAAAACCTGTATTTTGAACTATCTGTTTTCTCCAGAATGTATTTTTTTTTAATAGAGCATTCCTTTTTGGTGTTTGATAATTTGTTAGCAGTGAGTAACATGGACAGTTGATGTTGATTTGTGGATTCAATAAACTAGGAATGATACTTGAAGTCCAAATGCTGAGTGACAATAGTGTCAATCCAGGATGTGTTTGAGGAAGTCTGGAAAACATTGATAGTGACACGAAATGCTTCATTAAAAATTTAGAGTTTTGTCAAATTATTTCTGAGTAATGTGTTGATTTGCAAAAGATCATGGCTGATCTGCCAAATCTAGTTCCATGCAGAATTAGATTTCTTTGTGCCCACAATAACTTTTTCTGGTATTTTATGTTTTACACGCAAACTTCTTAATATTTTCCTCTCCAGTTCCCCCCTAGTGTTGAGAGACTTGAGATAACATTTTAACATTGTATGTTTTTGAATGATTATTTAATTAGAACTAAGTCTAATGATCAATTGAAATACAGGAATGAAGGCAGTAAGAACCAGAGATTTAGTGAATGTACTTAATTAGTATTTTGCTTTAAAGATAAATATCAATAAAAATATTTTTCCTCATGGGGATGATTTAGCTGCTCATATAATCTTTGAAAGCTCTGAAACCGAGCAGATGAATCTCAAGGAGTCTAACTGAAGCAAAGGATTTTACATTCCACATGGGGTGTACCATATGCCTTTCAGGAACAGGATTAATAAGACTTAATAGCTTTTTAATGCATCGTAGTGTTTTAAATTTGTGACACATTTGATACATTCCTAATAGAATTTCTATTCTCTTATGGTTTTCTGTTGCAAACAAAGTCTTGCATATGAAATAGTTTTGTTAAATTGTTATTATTGCTTTTTAATTATCTTAAATGCAAGCAGTTCATTTTAAAGATGATGTTATTTTTTTTTCCCTCTCAGAAAAAAATGGTAAATTTCCACTTAAATGGGAGTAGTACAGTAAGAGCCTTAGGTCCAGTGGGTTCCTTTGCAGAACAAACCACGTTTTTCCTATTCTGTTATTCACACTTGGGTTTATATCTTGAGTAATTTCCTTGTATATCCACTGTATCTCGAAAAAGAATTACCTTGGAATATTTTCTTAAAATTCCATAAACATACAGGTTGTGACCCAAAACACATCAGAAAGGAACATTTTAGAGTCAACGGCACATGCAAATTGTATTTTATTTTTGCACATTGTGGTGGTTTCACGTTTGCCTATCTCTGCCAAATTTAGTGTAGCGGTTTAAGTATTTTTTCTGCTGTGAGATAGGGTTAGGAGAAAAGCAAGCAGGCTCAACTGAAAGGTAAGAAGATAGATCTATTAATACACACCAAAAGATGGAAAAATGAGAATCAAAATGAAACTTTCAAATCACTCTTCTTCACTCACAAACTGTTTACTTTCCCACAAACAACATAAAGAGACAAAACATGTGATTTTCTGTTAGTTTCACCATTTTGAACCACCAAACCACCACACACACACATTATTTTGTAAATATTACCTGCACCAAGTGTTACAATAGTGCTTCCCTTCCATGGTTAAGTGGTTAAAAAAGAAAGGTTTTTTCTGGGAAAAAAGTCTCTAGAAAATCAACTTCAGATTCACAAATAAATTTTGAATTAGTATGGCTCATAAATCAGGGAAAACGCTAGCAGCTTTACAGTGCTTTCATTCAGGCTTAATCATTTGGAATAATAAGACTGAGAGAAGGTAATGAAAGGTGAATAGTATGCTGATGTTCTTACAGTGTGTTTTGCAGGTTTGGAATTGGGGGGTTCGAGTTTTTTGTTCGTTTTGTTTTTGTTCTTTTTTTTACAAGACTGGTCCATTTACATTAGCAATACATCAGATTGTGTAATTTGCATGAATATGAGATTTCGGGTGGGAAGTGTCTATAAATATTCTTAATTTCTCACTGTCTTCTGCATCTGCTTTCTCTCATTGAGTATGCAGGCTAATGTGATGGAAGACTAAATATTGTTTATGAACAGTGCAAAGTAGCTGAAATAAGTTTGAAATCATCTTTTTTTTACCAGTGAAGCTGTTAGAGGAATGAATCATTTGTAATTGCAGACCATTAAAACAAGGAAAGACTTAATATCCTTGTACGTGTTTGTGTTGATGTTTTATTGCCGAATGGAATTTCTGACTATTCGTTGTTTTGAAACGAGATTCAGTATTTGTGTAGTCTTTTGAGGAAATTAATGTAAGCATTAATTTCACTAAGCATTAATAAGTAACTATGTCAGGTCCCATTATGGGTGAGAATTTAACCTTAGATACTTATGTTTACATAAAAGGAAACGTATCATGGTACAGGTAGAGCATAACTTGATTAGCATACATTGCTAATATATTGGTGATGGAGTTTTTAAAAATAATCTCTTTGGGCAAATAGTTTTAAGTTTAATCTGCAGCATTCCTGAACGATATCAATTAGGATATCTGTTTAAAATTACATTTTATAAGTAGCCGCATTTTAAAATATGCTACAAGAGAACGTGCAATGACAAGCAATAAAAATTTTAGAATTAATTTTTCTTGATCTGCTTGCATCTTTATACTCCTCTGCTCAGCTTTTCAGCTTCTCTCCTACTCTACTTTTCTGTATTTTGAAAGTGAAGCGCAGTAGTATTTTAGGTTGGTTGTTAGGTACACCATCTTCTAACATGAGATAGTACCTGGAGTCAGAGCTCTGCTGTGCTATCATCTCCATTCACAAAGGGATACATGATTTGCTATGGCTCTTGGGGACTGTAGTGACTAGCTGAAACTGCATGCTTAACTCCCAGTTCATACATCTGACTGAAGAGAGCAGACAGTCAGAAAGCTGATGGTTCTGTTTCAGCTTTGTGGTTTCCCATCTGTTCCTTGCATTTCAGCTGTGCTTGGGATGTTAGTGGGGCACCCAAGCAGCCCCCAACAGCTGAACCATGCAGAGTGGAGGCCCTCCATTCATTTCCCTCAGCTGCAGAAACCAGGTGGTTTTCTCTGAGTTATCCATTCAGTGGCATGATGCAGTTTTAATCCCTGCCCAAGGCACACATCCATTGTTTGCACAGTTGATCATACTGCACCATCAGCTTTTTGTTGGTTGCATCTTGTAGAGAAACAGTTTCATGAGACTTGGTACTATAAATGAGCTATGTGCAGGCCACATACAGTGTCTGGAAAGATTGACCTTGCCAAGGCCCTTCTGAAAGAAGAGATGAAAACAACCATATTTGAACACTGGAAAGTTTTTACAGAATGCTGGAGCTAATTTAATTGGTTTGTTGTTGTAATTTGCCTTGTCATATCTTAGAGTATGAGTAGTTGGGAGGGGCTTTTTTGTGTTGGTCTTTGGTGATTTTACACAAAAAATCCCATATTGTGTCTCCAGTATTGTATCTACAGTAGTAGAAAGAGCTCTGTGTCTTCGAGTCTGTCTTCTCATTTGTTAATATTGATTGTGGTGTTTCATTGCTTTTTTGGGGGCTGTCTTTTTTTTTGCTTTTATTCCTCCTGGATTTCTGTCTCATTGTGGGTAAATTTTAAATTAGCTACTGTTAATTCAAAGTTCATCTAGTCTAGCTGTTGTAAAGTTATGCATAAATACTTGTAAAACAACTTAAAGTACTTTTTCAGTCCAGAAACTTGGTTTCAATGTGGTCATCTGTTTCTTTATGAATAACATAACAAACTTGTATACCTCTTTTATATAAAGCCATCTTGTGTAGAAGCAAAATACTGGCTTGTATTCCCTTATACAGGGATTATTTTGCATTTGTGTCCCTGCCTAACTGTTTCTTTTCTTTTTTTTTTTTTTCCCTCTTCTTTTACTTTAATAGGTATTTCTCAAGAGTGACCGGGTTGCAAGAATGGTCCACAGTGGAGGATGTTCTGCAAGTGACTTTAGAGATGTTTTTAAGAAAAACATAGAAAAGAGAGTCCGAAGTTTGCCGGAAATTGATGGATTAAGCAAAGAGACAGTGTTAAGTTCTTGGCTAGCCAAATACGATGCCATATACAGGGGAGAAGAGGACTTTTGCAAACAGCCAAATAGAATGGCCTTAAGTGCTGTATCAGAGCTGATTCTGAGCAAGGAACAGCTTTATGAAATGTTTCAGCAGATTCTAGGGATCAAAAAATTGGAACACCAGTTGATTTATAATGCCTGCCAAGTAAGTATTGGTGTCATTTGGTTTTGTTGTGTCCAGAGTATCACCCGTCTGCCAGCAGGTCCAGTGCTTCCTCCCTGTGTGTAGAATCCTTCCATTTAAGGCACATCTCTGCAGTCCAGGGAGAGAGACTGCTCAGCAAGGAATCTTTGCATGATATGATTGCTGCTGAGCACTTGGATAAAGGGTATGCAGAGTATAAGGTACTTGTGCTACAGGGGTCTCCTTTTACAGTGTCACAGCTCACACAATTTCAGTGATTCTGAGGGATGTGACATGGTCTGTACATCTGCATACCCTCTGCTGAGCCTGTGTGTTAATCTTTAAAAGAAATTTCCTGCAGTAAATAAGTGACAGGTGATTCAAGCTCCTGTTGGACATCCAGTGTCTAAAAGGTTTGCATGTTAGAATTAAATGTGCTTCAATTCAAGCATCCTCTACAAAGCTAATTTTCACATTTTTGCGTTGTTGTTTTGTTGGATGATTTTGTTAAATTATTTTTCCTGTGAATTACTGAGCCCATATTTAGATTTATGTGTATAATCTCTCACTAATCAGTAATATAGTTGGTATGTAAAAATATTTTATTAACTAGTGTTCATAGTGATGGAAGTGTAAATTAACAGTTACTTAGGGAGGAGAACCTGAAGAAAAAGAAGGTATTTTTGGAAGTCTCACAACCAAGCAGCATAGATGAAGCATTTAAACTGAGATCACACATCTTCTTACACTGTCTTTAAAATAGTCAACCAGATTACAGATAAAATGTTTTTCATATATTATGCTGAAGGCTGGTTTGTAGTTATAGGCCATCTTAATATAGGAACAAATTATATGTGTTAGTGTAGCATGAAATCATGTATCTGTTACATGATCAAAACATCTGCAGTATGTAACACTCTGCTGCATCAAATTATGAGCAGTGTTTTGAACTGAAAGAAAGTATTCCTTCTTTTTTTTTTCCATTTGCCTCTAAATTCACATTCATGTAAATCACTGAGCCTCTGGGATATGTGGGTATGAAGAAGCATTGAAATCTGGAGGAATATTTCTGCTTAATTTTGGGAGGGTATTATATACAATAGAATATAGAGGCATGGGAGACAGGTTGGATAAGTCCTCAGAAGGTCATTCAGTTCAGCTTCCTGCTCAAAGCAGGGTCAGCTGTGTGGACAGACTAGGTTACTGAGGGCTTTACCAGACAGGTCTTAAAGCTTCTAAAAATGGAGACAGACTGTGCAAACCACCTGGGCAACTTGTTCCATTGTCTGAAAACATGAAAAAAACACTATTTTTTGCCAAGTAGAAACTCAGTATGGATTCCTCTCTCCTCTGGTGTCTGGTGATTGCTAAATCTTGTTTGTACATTGCTGTGGGTGGTCAAAATCTCCTGTTAGTCTGCATTGGGCTAGAGGAACACAAAAAAGTGCAACCTTTGAACAATTAAACAAGAAAATTGTTCCCTTAGTCAGGAAGTGGTTTTGATGATACATTGACTAGCTTGTTGTATCTGTATACTTGAAGGCATCTTTATTTCGGTTCGTATCTGTATAAAATTTGATGGACCCAAACTGTTTGGCAGATATCAACAATTTTCTGTCTTAAATTCTTGGTCCATAATCCATAGAGAGACTGAAATATCCTAGTGGCTAATTTTCATCTTCAAATGTGGTAGAATTGTGAGCATTCAGTGGTTGTCTTTTCTTATTTTTTACTTGAAAATTAGAGACAAAATAACCTTGTTGTGGGTAAGAAGGAAGAAAGATTGACCACCCTGACATGTGCAAAGATGACTCAATGGGATTAATAGAAGGTGCTTCTCTTGCTCTTCCTGCTTTTGAGCACTGAAGGTTGTAAAATCTCCTGTGCAGGTCTCTGAGGTACAGTGTTTACTCTGGATTCTGTAAGTATTGGAGGATGGAAGTAATGAAAATCTACTTCTTCAGGAGCAAATATATGAGCACCTATGTACTGAACTGGAAAGAATGGAGAAGGAAAGGCTTCAAGACTATAGCCTTGTTTGGGGTTCTAGCTTTCTGCAGATTTTAGTTTTCTGAGGCAAGGATGAGGTTACTTGGCTAAAGCAAAAACTTTCATTATGTACTCCCAACAGAGTTGCTACCAACAACAATTTTCATATCCTGTTCCTGTGGTCCAGTCAAGCACATAATAGACCAAACTTATGAGGAGAAATCTGTTGCAAAGGAAAAGACAACAATCATACCTAACCTTGCCAAGAAGTGCAGTGTAGACAGCAACCAGTCTCTCATAATGTAATACCTTTTCTCATTTCGTGAAATCCCTTACTTCTCATTATAGTTTTAATAATATTTTAGTTTAGACTGTATCCTATTCATTTCTATTTACAGTGTATTTATGGAAGATGAGATGAGGTTAGTCTCGGATTTCAGTCAGCACCAGCAGTTTTCATTCTGCCCTAGAAGCTTCTATCTGTCTTCTTATGGAAATGCTCACTTTCATTTCCCTTTGCTGCTGCTGTTTAGAATACTAGAGACATGCAGATAATGATAATCAATAGTGTCTGGGAGCAGTGAGATAAGTCCAAGCCCAAATAGATGTTAAAATTGTATTTTTGATAGAGGTTTTGATTAGTTTGGCTTCTAGCCTGTTCTTCTAGCAGAGAATCAGATATATGAAATTCTGTATATTTTCCAGCTCTGAGAAACAGCTGCCCTTAAAAGCAAATCTGTACAGGTATAATTTGTGCAGAGAACTCTTTTTTTGCTCCCCATTTTCTTTTTTATGCCTTCCAGTCCTTCAGAAATAGGAAACAGAAAAATGTCTTACAATGCTGATGATAAGAGTAAATTATCCTGCTCCTATAGGGCTGCTTAGCAGACAAGGGTGCTCTGTATAGCTGTAGGAGGTATTGTCTGCCAGCCTCTTCCTTGTGACTTCCTCAGCATTTAGAAACTTTTTATTGGATTTCAGCAGCTTCTGCTCTGCAGCCTGTTCTAAGTGGAGATTCCCTTCAACTCTTAAACCACTGGATCTTGATATCTCAGCCCAGCAGACAGTTCTGCTGGGCTGTGGGTTCCTGTGGGTTCACACTTGTTGCCATTGTCCGTCTTTCCTGTGATAGCAGTGAGAACCAGCATTCATTCAACCAGCAAAAATCCTGATCAGAAATAAAGTGAATAATAATAGATCAACTCTCAACACTGTCAAACAGAGCCCACATAGCTATGAGAGCTTTATGCATTTTTCCTTGAAGAGTAACTTTTTTTCACAATCTTTTAACATACACTAAATACCTAAGCTCATACTTTAGGTAGTGAACATTAACAAGATGTTCACATTACAATGTTGAAGACTTCTGTGATCTTGGTTTCAACTTCATAATTTAAAGAAAGACCACCAACTGCTGTCAACCACCCACATCTCTTTGTGATTAAAAGATTCGACTTTGTAAATGTTAAAAGGGTCAACTTTGTAAATGTTAAAACTTACACCTGATTTTTATTTACGTTGTGTTGCTTCAAGCTGTGTTTTATGATAAAGAAATGATTGCCAGTTAGCTGGGACTTAATGAGCTTGACTTGCATTTGAGATGCTTGGCCAAACTGTTTAAATTTCTTTGATTTACAAAGATCAAACGTGATACTTTCTTCCTTTTTTTTTTTTTTTCTTTTTTGTTTTGTTATTCACTGATGTAGAAGATAACTTTGCAGGAAGCCAAACTGAAAGCCAAACTCAAACTGATTTGTGGTCATACACTGTTATTAAACCACTTCATCAGTACCAGAATTTCTTTGCCAGGTAAATTGTATTTCCACACAGGAGTTTACTTTATTTTGAAAGTGCCTTTTTAGGGTTGCCTTTTTTGGCAGATCTAAATCCCCTTCTTGGATGCCCAGAGAACAATACTTTTCATAATGAAAGAATGTGAATTGCATTCTATTTTCTAACAAGCAATAAATAATTTTTAGTATAATGTAACAGTTTTTAAGAAGAATTATTTGCTAAGTGTTTTAGTCTTGACAGTTTTGGGAATCAACCACAAACAAGTTCTTTTGGAAATACCTTTAGATGGTATTTTGCTACAAGATACAATTATCTGCTTAAAATCCCTGTATCATTGATTATATTCAGCTTTTGCAAGATATAATGCTTTGTATAAGTGTCTAATATTGAGAAAAATGGATTATATTGTATCTTCTGTAATAAATATTTTTATTTTTAATCCTAAGAGTAGTGTCTATCAAGAATTCCTTCTGACTGAAGTCTGCTTATGGTGCTCAATACAGTTGGAGTCTTTCACCCAGCACTTTCCTGAGGTCCAGTTAATTATGCAGTTTTGGAAATAAGTCAGATTAAGGGCAGCTTAATTTGCAGCAAGATCTTCGTGACTTTTGAATGTTCTTCGTTCTGATCCTTTCCTTGGTAAAATGATGAGAAATAGTGCAGTTATTTCACAGATCACAGAATTTCCCATACTTCAGAATATTTTCTGTAGAAACTTTCATACCCTATATAAGTTATGAGGACAAGTGTGAGTTTATGAAGCACAAAGAATAATTATATCTTTGTACAGAAAGTTTCAATGATAGTTGATAGTCTTCTTCTTGAAGTAATTAAACAAGTACTACAATTCTGTTTAGTTTTTAGACCAAAATTTAAACAGATTCATTAATTCTTTACATTGAGGCCTGGCACAGGAAAAAAAAATGGTTTGGGCTGTATATTCTAGAACACGTAAATATGTATATCTGCAGGTTTTTCAGTCACAAGAAAGGACACTGGCTCTGTGAGATACTGTAATGTGACCAGAGCTTCTGTTAAGCCAGTGTATTTCTGGTGGTCACCAATGTCTGTCATTCCTTACTTCATGCACAATTATACCTTGTACAACCAAGTAACCTGTGAAAAATATTGGCAAGGTCCATTGCTGTATTTTCAAGGCAACATCAGGTGTTAGCTAAGACATTCTCTGGTGTCTTAAACATCCCACAGAGCTCAGAATGTCCTTTCACCTGGCCCAAGATATTCCCATTGCCCTTTAAAAAAAAAAAAAACAACCAACACCACAGTCTTGTTCTCATCACCTGATTTATACTTTACAGGAGATCTGCTGCTTTCAGGCCTTCCCTGCTGAGAGTTTACTGCTGGGTGGCTGATGCACAGCCCCAGCATGGGGCAGGGTTTTTTGCTCTGTGGATAAAAGACAGTTTTGCAGACGCTGCAGAGTGGGTGCTGACAGGACAGGAGCGAGAGTAGAAGCTGCCAATGGGCTGAAAGGACTGCAGTGGTATGAGAGATGTCTGGGGAGAAGAGCAGCAGTGATTTTGTGGGACTGAGAGGCTGTAGATTTATAGTTAGTATTCAAGTGTTGACTGGATTTTTATATGCTAAATGTGAGTCTAGAAAGTTTCTGCACATTATCATGGGATAATAGTGATGTCCTTCCTTACAGAACAGGTTAGTCCTTTAAAATTGTCCTATGTGTCTGTCAGCCTGAGAAGTGTTTCATGCCTATTGGAGGAGAAAAATTCAAATAATCACACCTCAGGATTATTCACACATCTGCTTTTAGTTTCTAGTACCTGTAAATACCAGAATATATATTCCTCCATGCTGTCCTCCAAAAAAAAAAAGAAAAGTTTGCTTTCTGATTGATTTTACCCTCTTCAAGGGGAAGAAAAATCTGCCACTGTCTGTTCTTAAGCAGAATAATTCAAACCAAGTATTTCAATGAAGAAATAAATTGTCACTTCCTACAGGATTTTGGGTGTTGCCTTTTATTCATGAGATGTCATTCTTGATTACATGCATATAGGATTTTAATATGAAGTTATTTCAGTAGTTATATTTTCTTAATTTTTTTCTGAGGTGCTTCATTGGTATTTTACTTCCATTCAAGAGGTTTGGAAAGGTCTTGCTCAAGCCAAAAAAAATTCAGTGTTTTGGGGAACAGTGCTGCAACCTCAGCTATTCCTCCCAAGATTATTTCTGTAATCTTCTTGTAAGAAATTCAGAGCTAAAATGAATGGTGTTTGTCAGGCCAGTTTGGATTTTCAGCTTAATAACATGAGTTCTGATGAAAAAGAAAGTCTAGTAACCCCAGGTGCTTCAGTTCTGTTAGCATGCAGTGATGATATTTAATAGGCTGGAAGGAGAGTGTTTTAGCTCCTGTAAAGAAATGTTTTTTCTACAATGACAGAGTTTGCTGTGGGAAAAAAGTCTCTGATTGGCCCAAAGGTTGCTGATTTAGTCTCATTTACTCTAATGATAGAAGAGTGATGGAAAGAATATTAAAACATCCTCAGAAAAGCAAGTTACCTTTTTACCTTGCCTAAGTATCTGACCCTGAACAACGTTTAGAAGCCATGCAAGCTACGTAAGGAAATGCTTTGAATTATCTTTGTTTGTAGCTAAAGCAATACTGCAAAAATACCAGGGAGAAATGGTGTGTTGGCACCATTAATATGTTTTCAGTACTTGAGGTATTGCAGTATCCTTCTTATTCAGCTATTGGATGAGGAAATTTGGCTTTGACATACACATTTGAAATAAAAACGAGTGGATCTTCTGAAAAACATGACACTATTCAAAGCTTTATTTGTCCAGTATAAACGTAAAGAAAAAATTCTGAAGGATAGTTTTGCACTTTTATTTTAGGATTAAATTTGCATGAGGGTTTTTCTATCATAGAGCTCTTTATGCATATGTGGCTTCTCTTCTGCATCTGCATGAGGGAGTTGTATATTTAGGGTCTCTAGTAGACTGAGAGAGTATCAGCACTCATAAACTGGTGGATTTACTTGTGTTGTCTGAGTTGGCATCCTCATAGGCCTGTTCTCCTGTGCATCACCTCTCTTGTTATGAGAGCCTGACTGGGAATCAGCAGAGAGAAGCTGAGAATCAGTCACCCATCCACCCTGCTCTGTCTCGTGCCTTCTCTGAGGATGGAAATCAGACACTGGGATTTTGGCTGCAGATCTTTCTTTCAAGCTGCTTTGCTTTCTAAGACTGTCTTTGGCAGTCAGTGAGTGAAGGAACAGCAGTAGAATGGCTGTGTTAGCACAAAGAAGTAAGGAAGTTGTTTTGGGCTTTGTTAAAGGAAATCCTTTTAAGCTTTTAATTTTACCTTGCCTGTGTTTCTTCCCCTAAATACTCTTCTGGATCTTTAATGAAGTAATTATTGGTGTTTTGACATTCACTTGAGTTCTAGATCCAAGGGAGTTAAGCTTGCCTGAACACTCAAAGCCAAAAATATCCAGCTCTTAACTTACACTTATATTAAAATCACCAGTGCATTTGACTCATCATGTTTTATACTACCAGATGAGAATAAAACTTGTCTACTTTGGTATTAAGGAATAAAAATAAATCTTTTCTACCAAAGGCTGTTGTATTATTAATTTTTTAATTATTTTTTAATCTTTTTTAAGGAAAGATTCTGTGTCTTCAGGTAGGTGAATACAAAACAAATCATTTTAACAGCCACATTTCCAGACTGATGATTAAGTTTATTAATATGTCTGTCTGCTGGCTTATATGTGCATTTGAATGAATCCCTGTGAGCAAGCTGAACAAGTTAATGACCCTTAGCATGAATTTGTCACTTGTTCTTCTGATGGCATGATAGTATTCTATATTTCTTCTTTATTGATTTGAAGTGAAGAAGTTTTGCTTAGACAATCACTTGTTTCTCTGCAGCATTTTTCATCCTGGGGTGTCTTCAGCAGCCAATGTGAGGCTACTCCTGTGGAAAAGCCACAGGAAAAGGATGACCCTGTTTCTGGATCTTTTTTCTTCTGAAGATTAGCTGCTTTTTTTTTGAGTTTTTGAGGGAGAACCCTCTTAGCTCTTCTTCTTCAGAGGAAGTTTCTTTGCAACTAGCTGCCGTGACAAGGTCCTTAGGGGTTCCTGCACCCCAGTCACTCCAGAGGCAAAGATGCAGGTGAATGTGGAAGTGAGCTGTCTCTCTCTCTCTCTCTATTTATATATGATAGATACAGATTTTGTGGCCGTAAACTCAGGAATCAGGAAGAATTTCTTTATCATGAGAGTGGCAGACTGTCAGAAAAGGCTGCTCAGGGAGGTTTCTATCTGTACACTTCAGGTTTGACTCTGCCTTGACAGGGAGGTTGCGTTAGATGATTTCCAGAGGTCCCCTCCAACCCTTCCTATTCTGTGATATTTTAAGTAAAAATGTAATAGCACCTCCATAATACAGGATGGACTGCCCTATGCAAAAGCAATTGTTTGTGTAAAATGGTTAAATCTACAGCTCTCTTTGAATGAACTATAATTAGTGTGTTTATTTTTTTTTTTTTTTTGTCCTCTAGGAAGGTATTTGTGTGCCTGTCCTAAAAATCAGAGAACTCTCTGGACACCTTTCCAGCTGTCTTCTCTGCTGAGGCTGTCCTGATCTCTAATCTCTCATCTCTAAGATTTCAGGCTGTCCATCCCAGATACCTTCTCACCTTGAAATCTGATTGATTCTCAGCAGAAGAGCCATCATGCTTTCATTTATTCCTATACTTCATGTTACAAGCCTCAGTGATAGTTGTTCAGATTCAGTCTGGTGTCTGTGCTGAAGCTGTCTGATTTGTGATTAGATGTTCATAATTTCAAACTTCTGAAATGTTTGCAAGGAAGTGCCTATTTCTCTCTCCAGGTCTTCTATAGGTAAGTGAATTATCTTCGTTTTAGTGCTGTAGGGATTGTATAAAAATTCTCAGGCCATCTAAAATAACCTTATTTAGTAACATGAGTAGAGATTTAAAAAAAACCAAAAAAACCCTCAGACTAAAAGTTTACAGTCTACAGGGAAAAAGTAAGAGAATAAAAATAGGATTCATCTGCACCTTTTCCTTATAGGAATCTGTTTCTTCAGATAATTAATAAATAAATTGACTTCCAGACATTTTAGCTATATATAGGAAAATTCTGAAATAAAATTGAGGCTATATATTTAGAAGAAATACCAACTTCTAGCTGTTGTTGAAAGGAGATATTGTATGGTAAGCGTTTTGGGACTGCAGCAGGAGAAATATCCCTTTGCAAACGATGGAAGGGAAGAGTCACTCCCTTCTCACCTCTGAATAAGCTGTCTTCCTAACTGGTCATGCAGTCACAAGGTTCTTTTAATGTGGGAACACTAAACTTCCTGTAAATGAGGGAAAATAGTACTGAACCATGCCTGAGAGAGCCTCCAAGGGATACACAATTTCTGGAGAAGCTTTGTTTTATTCCTAGGAGCACTATAAACTCATGTTCCAGTCAATCTGGCACAGTCTTCCCCCTGTACTGTGTCTTTTCTCAGGAGGCTGGAGGCAGCAGAATCCTGCCTGAAACTCCTACCCCTCCTTTGGGAAACTTTTCTAAATGATGATTCCATTTTTACCATACTGGAGCAACTACTTTGCCTTAAAGATGGATAGCAGACATTCTGTAACCGGTGTTCCCACACATGTTTGATGTTAGCAATTTCCATGCTTCCAGGAGAAGAGAAGCTGGAAGTTTGTAACTTCTAGCAGTAGGAGAAAGGCTCCCTATCCCTCTGCAGTTGTTCTAGAAAACTGGTTCAGGACCCTGGCTGCAGAAGTGAGTTGTGTTGTGGGAAGAGTACATGTTGGACACTTCAGGTTGTGGGAGTGGGACCAGAAGAAAGACAAAGTGAGCGTTATTTGTTAACTTCACTCTGTCCTGGACAAAGGCACCCATCTGCTGGACAAACCTTTATACTTGCTTCTAGCCTGGATCTGTGATGGTACAAAGATTCCTGAGCCCTTTAGCCTTTCAGCTACTGCCTCTTAATCTGTGAAAGCACCAGTGACATGACCTCGACATCAAAGGTGACTGTAAGACACTGACAACAAAGATGGCCCAGGGTGACACATCCAACTTGACAAGAAAGCAAAAACATGATTGTGGACAGGACTTCTAACCTAACATGGAGGATTTAAAAGCAGATTGTTAGACTGAAGAGCCTAAAACTGTTGCTTTTGGGGCCTCACTCCATAGGTCAGAACCTTCATAGATAGTCAGATTCTCATGGTGCAACACAAATCTGAACTTTGCCTTCTTCCATTAACCTCTGGATTAAATCTGTTCTTCAGTCTTTACTCAACTATTTGGGATTTTTTATTTTGTGGATAGGTGTCTATACATCACACCACCGCTGACTCCTAGAAACAGGTGGAAGTACAGAACATTCTCCAGCCTATGCTATGGAATGGAGCAGAAAGGGAGAAAATTGGATTCTATTTCTGCTATCTTCTAGTTATCCACATCATATTTACAGAAAGTTGTCAGCCTGAATTCTGTCTAGTTAAGTCAATGATACTTAATTACTTAAAAAAAAAATACTGACATTTCATTCAAGGTGCTTTTGCTTACTTAATGCAATTCTCACTAACATTTACTGCCCTAATTGTGTATATTCCCTTTGGTTTCAACACCCAAAAGAAATTCTTACCAGTGATTAATAAGGCAAGAAAACATTCTGCATGATATTTTTGGAGAGAGAGTAGGGTAAGGAGAAGGAGAGGGGATTTCCTTATGAAGAAAGGATGACTTCAGGAAAATAGAAAACACTTTGAGCCTTAAATATGCATATACCAACAAGATTTGCATGCTAATCTTTCCGTTGTCTTGGATATGGTAATCTCTGTGCAGGTGGTGGGAGAGGAGGAGGATGGAAGACTGTTTCGAAGGAGGATCGGGACATGAGTCATAACTCATTTAAGGCCCATCACTTCCTGCCTGGGGTGGGTGTGGGAGGGTATTCCCTAGGCAGAACCTGAAACTAAGTTGTATTTAAGGTGACAGCCAGTATCTATTTCAGCAGGGTCTGGGGGAAGGTGAGAGAGAGAATAAAAACGCCCATTTCTTTGATCATCTTACTCACCAGAGATTACCAGTGCAGCTGGGACTTCCACAGTATTCATGGTAGGCGTGCAGATAACTGCTTAAGCACTTGAAATAACTCTGGAGGCTTTTTGGTTTCTCCATTGATTACCTAGGGGTACCTACCTACATTTCTGACTTAGAAGATACTTTATTTAGATGGTTCAGTAGGCTCTGTAAATAGCTCTGAAGCTTTTTGCCCTGCTTAGCTGTAGGAAAAACACTCATAATAAGAAGACAAAGACTTGAGTGACAAAAAATAAGTAAAAGTTAAGCTATTTTGTGTGTGGATATTCATAATTTTGTGGTGGCAAAGTTGGAGTGGAAGGCATTTTCATAGTTGGCAATAACTGAAAAGTTTGACCTTTATAGTGTGGAAGACAGCACTGTGATGAGTATGAAAAGTTTGTCTTGATGGTATCCCTGATCTCCAATATGCAGATGTGAAAACCAAGATACAGTTAGATAAAAAATGTTTACAGTATGGCATATTACAGACTTATTTTTTTCATTTCCATTAATAAAAAAAATGATGCTTTGCATCCATGTCCTGGATTTATCTGAAGGATGTATCTCTTGTGACTAAATCTGTAAATAGTAAAAACCTGTCATCATTATTCTTCCTTCTGTCACAGCATAATGTGCTTTTCTTGTGTTTTCATCCTGCCTAGCAGTGGTGGCCAAACATTGTAGTTTCAGCCAGTAAGAAGAGCTAACCTGGGTTTTGTCAACTGATCTGTTGCATTGCAAATGCCAAGAGAAAGAGGCAAAAAAATTGAATTGTTTGCAGTGGCACTTCTGACCTGTGCTAACATCTTTTTACTCCTTTATAACCCCCTACAAATTCACTAATTTGAATCCTGATGTGATTCTAATCACATTTAATTCTGCATTTAATATTTATATTTGTTATTTAAGAATAGTGCTGCTCTAGACACCCAGTGGTCTGACTCCTCATCATCACATGACACTTTCTTCTGAATGACAAACTCTGTTGTAAATATTCAAGTCTAAGTAGCAATATTCTTATGGTAGTCTTGATGTTTTTAAAGGAGGTTTTGGATAAAGGTTTCCTATGTTTTCCTTTTGATTGGTTCCTAGGGAGTTGAAGCGGTGTTTCCATCTGCTTCACTCTGTTTACGAGAATGGTTGCATATTTATTCAATATATTGTGTCCTGGAAAAGGTGGTGTAAGGGAAATCTCTGACTTTACAGATGAGGTGAAAATGTTTTGTGTACTCTAATGTTGCTTGAGCTGCAGGGAACTCCAGGAGGATCTCACAAAACTGCATGGGCAGACGTGTGACAAGTTGTGATTTCGTTTAGCTCCAATGTAGCTAAGCCAAGGTGCTACATCAGAGGAGATACAAACCAGTGCATGTCCAGAAGATGCTGAACTGAGCACAGGCAATTACAACCCAGAAGGACACATTGGTCTCCTTGTGGTGAAACCATTAGTTCTTTATACAATAGTACCATAATTTTCCTGCTGAGTATAACCTTCTTATGCCCTCACATTCTGAATTGTGTGCAGCTTTTGTCTCCCTCCCTGCAGCTGAGAAGGTTGACAGGGAGGAGTATGGTTGAAGTTTACAAAGTTATGGAGGTCATGGGTAAGGTGAATGTGTACCTTCTCTCAGTAAAGTCGTACCACCAGAAACTGGGACACTCAAGGAAATTTGTAGGAGATTGAAAATGGAAGCAATGCTTCCTTATATGACTTGTGGAAAACATCCTGAACCTTTTGTAATGGGGTGTGATGAGGGCAGAGGTTCAAAAAGGTTTGGACAAGTTGCTGGAGAGGTCCATAATTCAGCATTAATAGGATTTTGCCTGTGTGTACCATATAACATGCCACACATTTCCTCAGGCTCCACAACTGTCATTAGAGATGTTTGCTTTGGAGAACAGCCAGGCCTCAGCATTTTACCCAAATAATCTCTTCTGCTGTCCCTGTCACACCCACAATTCTGGTCTCTATGGACCAAATTCAGGGGGAGTTTAATGTTGTCATTTTCTTTTTCAAATTTGCTTTTATTTGGGCTTTTTTTTTTCCCTTTCAGAATCTGCTGGTAGTAATGTCCAAGTATTATAATGATTCCAAGGCTAAGTAAGAGTCTGTAATACTTACAGAAATGCTAGCTAAAGACCATTAAGTGTCTAAGTACATGCTGTCAGATTTTTCTCTCCCTGTTGCCTAAACAGACTGCTGTGAATAAATAAATATTTAAAATATCTGTATCTAGGTCAGAGTATCTTTATCACTGAATGCCCACATTGCATAGTAAACAGCTTCTGTGAACCAAATAAAACATCAACTTTTATCTTTGCATTAAGTCAGAGTTAAAAGTAGTAGCAGACTCAGTGTGGAGGTAGTGATTTTCTTTGTAAATATAAGATCTTAGCAGACTTTCTTCAAATGGTGTTATCCCAATACTTAGGCAAAATAGTAATATGTGTGCATTATCCAATTCTGCTTATTTGTTTACATACTACTTGTCATGATTTTTTCAAGACAAGAAACAGATTTCAACTCTTGGAATTTAGGTTATCAGAATACCAACAAACTTATAAAATAAAATATAAAAAATGTTTTATTTGGGCAATTGATGCAGAGCAATTATATGACTGTGTTGTGGAAAGGACCATTCCTATAAATTAGTGAAAATCCTGGTTGGGAGGCTCTGGTTTCTTTTCAGCATACGTAGATAAAAATGGTGCTGGGATCTTTTCAAATCCAAATAGACCTACAAAAACCTCATACCAAGTGTTCTGTTCACAAAATATGAGTTCAACCCTGTAGATCAAAATATGCAATAAAATATTAAAGACTACATTTTAATTTGATCTAGAATAAATTTTGAACTGTTAATTTATTTTTTAATTTTTTTCAGTAACAGTAATATTAAGTAAAAAATGCATGTCATTTGGGACATGACATTTGGGACATACAATAAAGGCTAAAGTTGTCTGGCAAGGTTAATTCACTGTTAATAAAAGGTTTTTCACTACTTATAGTTTCTCTAAAAGGTTAATAGCAGTCAAGTAGGAAAGATGATTGATAGGGAAGCAGTCATTGGCTGAAGTTGCATTGTACAGCTGTACATCACAGTATTAAATAAACTCTTTCTGGGTAGAGATTTCCTCATTAATACATGGTGTGTATTTAATTCTTCAAATATCTTACCATTTACAGTATTGGCAGTGTAGAAAACGGAGTGGATTTATGTTAGCTCTTCCCATTGTGTACATTGTGACTAGCTTGAATATTGTATGTACTTCCTTTCCTGTTTATTTTCAAGTCTTATTGTAAGTTTTACTTGGGATTTTGGTGTTGAAACTCCCTGAATGAAATGAATCATGAGAGCCATTGTAACCAGTGAAAAATCAAAAATGCATATACTTTATTTTCTAAACTTGAATGTAAGGAAAGGCCATATTAAATTCTCAGCTTTGATTATTTTGGAAACTGCCTAAGGGTCCAGAAAGTGGCTGATTTTAAAAAAAGTCTGTATTTTTAAATTGTGTAGTTTTCAGTGTTATTTTTTGACAAATTTGAATGATTTTTAAATTCATTTAATTACATAATATAATCATGACTCTTGATTTTGGGTTGGTTTTAATATTTTTATGATAACCATATTTCATAAATCAGTATCTAGTAAGTTGAATTAATGAGTACTAGCAGTTAGTATAAGTGATATCTTACAAATTAATATTGGAACCAAATAAGCAGGTTCAGGAGTTTATAAAAATATTTCCAAGAACAAAATATCTCACCATCTGAGATTAACCATGACTTTTTTGAGCTTTTTAGGTAGTACCAAGCTTGCAAAAAAATTCTGAGTGAGGTCCTATATCTTTTGTACACATTGAAGTTACTCAGGTACAGTTCTTGACAACATTGATTTGATTGGATTTTATCTTCTTTGTTCAGCTGAAGCCAGTGTAGAGTATTTGACTATTGACTGGCCTTGCTCTTTACCTGCATTATTACTTTTTTTTAAAGATATTGACACACTACAGAGAGTAATATGCTAATTGCTTTCTCTGTTCATCTAAAAACCTTCTATCTTAATTTCAATATTTATATGATTATAAAACTGCTGTTTACCCTCCCCCCAAAAAAAACTGGTAAAAAAAATTAGCACTCAGTAAGATTTTTGACTAAAACTAATTTTAACAGGCATTTGAGCTTTATGTGGGCAATGTGTTGCCAGAAAACTGAGTGATCAGCTTGGCCAGTTGTCTGAGAGGCAATCTTGTGCTCTACTAGAGCAAAATCAATACAAAAAGCCTGTGAGGCATGATGGTGCATTGGGAGAAGTTGTTTGAACACCTAATACGAGTTTTGGACCTGTGCAGCCTTTATAAGTCTACTTGCTGGAGATGAATTGAAAGTAAAAATGGTTTCAGTGGTTGCTAAGTTTTGTCATAAATTTTGCTGAAAACAGTCTACTGTATTCTACAAGAGAAATTATTTCAAAAGTAGGTGCCTTTTCTCCCTCTTTATTTTAACTGTTCAGATTTTCTCTCTCTTGACATCCTTTCCCTTACGCTTCACTTGATTTTTTGTTGCACATATTCTAAAACAAAATTCTCCATATATTTGCCAAAACTAGTGATTTTTGAGGGATTTATGTATGTTGACTGGGAAAAGGAGTTGGGAAATGAGTTTTTAAAATTTTTGGTTTAGAGTTCTGTGAGAAATCCATGGGATTTCACTATCACAGTCTGGATCATCTGTCAGCATAGCCATCTGCATGATACGTGATAGGGATTCATGCAGAGAACATGAGAGTTTTAAAATATCACTTTATTGATCTCTTTTATGAATCTTAATTAATCCTCTCTATAATCTATGAACAAGGAAGAGAAAATATCTTAAAACTAAATGGCACAGACTCCTCTGAAATAGAGGAGTGATGACATTTTCTTTACTTTTACAACTGTGTCTTGCTTGCTGTGAAACAGGAGGCAGAAGGTTTATCAAAAAGTCCAGCAGTAGCTTAAGAAAGCTCCACACATCCTGCCCTTTAATTAAATCTGGTTTTTACCTGCTATATGATGCAGGAGCAATTTACTTCCATCACAGTATTATCCTTCAGAAGTTAAGTCCTGTTGAATTCATGTCCAAAAGTGATTGCAATCATGAACTGGGTATGGCTGCTCTGTTTTGGCCTGACTTGAAATTTATTAATTCTTCCACTTTCCCATATTTAGTTGCTAATCTTGGTTCAGAAACTTGGTAAACTTTGGGGATCTCTGCAGGCTGTTCGTGTGCAGTGCCCAGTGGCTCCTTAGCGCTGCAGACACCTTTATTCTTTTCCCAGGCTGCTGCTTTCAAGCAGCTCCGCCTGTGTAAAGATAAGCACAGGAACAAATCCTGCGGGCCTGAGAGGCGCCAGGTCTGTCTGAAGCAAAACCTTTTTTTAGAGTCAGAGATAAGAGCAGCAAGGACAGTGATCTGAAAACTGCCAGTATTTGCATCTACTGCACCCATTACCTGCCTGCTGCTTTCTTGATTGACGACCAAAGCTGAGTGCCAGGACTTCCCTGTCCTCTTCCAGCCTAGCTCCTGGAGTCCATTAGTTGCTTCCAAAAACCCATATTTTTCATTACTGCATTATCTTGACAATTTATATCCAAGTCCTTTATTCCATTTGGTTTATGTTGAAAGTTTTTACCTTAGCTGTTTGGCAGTAGTCAGGGATGGAGCCTGCAGGTTACCTCACAGGGGCAGCTGCAAACAACCTTTCAGCTCAGCAGGGCTCAGACTTGGTTATGTGTGACAAAAGGTAGCTATAAAGGAAAAACAAGCATTGCTGTCACACAGAGTAAAAAAATACTTGAATTTCATGTTGCAGAAATAAGAGCAAGTACTTAGATATGTGTACCATCATTTTAGTCATTAAATATAGGGAAATTTATAATGCTATGGGCACATATATGTATGTATTTTCATGTTGACATTACTGTGAATTAGAAAGCTACAGGGAAGCTAACACAGCAGTAATAAAATGGTCACATGGAGGAACTATCAGTTTAAGCATTGTAAAGGTAAAGAACAATAAAAAACAATTGCAGAAGTTCTGTGTTCATCTATACACAAGCTGGTCCCATTTCTTGGGCATAGGGTATCTGACTTTGTGTGTAGGGTAATGTAGGTGTGTGCTGGGGGCTTTAGCACAGCACCTCCTGGGAGCTTTGATACCTTTTTTACCTTAAGTTACACATTAACCAGATTTTTTTTTTCTAGTCTACAGTTTTTCTTTTGGACCAATATACACTGCTGCATTACACCCTTGCAAGTAATTTAAAAAGAGAAAAAAAAAATTGAGTGGGAATCACAAAGTATGCTGTCTTTGTCCAACCTGTTAAAATATGGAAACATTCAGATGTATTTCGGTTCTGTGCTGTTCAGGCACACAAATTAAGCAACAGTTTTTCAAGTAAGATAGTATGATGTTTCTGAATAGTAATTTTAACTCTGATATGTTTACAGTCTTTCTTAAATGATCAGATAAACTGAGGAGCATTGACTTCATGGAGATTCAAGACAGAGGGCAGCACAACCTGAAGAAGTGTCTGAACGCAGCTTGATTTATCCTCTGGTAGTGGCTGTTTGTAGCTTGACTACTGCAAAAGTGATTTTTCAAAGGTTGTGACCAGAGTTGAGCTGATTTTCACAGTTGGGATCCTGCTAAATGTCAGATCCCTACTTCAAAGCAAGATACTGCTTGAACTCTTTGACAAGGTGGTCACCACTTTTCTTATTATGGATAAAGCAATGTATTGTCTGTTGTCTATCATGGTCACTGCAGAAGCAAGGGAGTGTTTTGGCTGAAATCCTTAAAGCAGAAATTTAGAGTAGAAAACTTTAGTCTGTCTTTCAGAAGTAGACACTTATACAAGCAGCTGAAATCCTCTTAATAAGAATTGTTGGGCAACTTGCATTTTGAGGATATTCCCACTGCCTCTCCAAGATAATTGCCCTTTTCAGAGTGGGAAAAAATAAAGGCAACTTCAAGTATTAAGGAATTTTTTTTTTAATTAATAGCTTGATGTCTGATAGTGGTAAGTTTATTTTAGAAAGCTGTTTTAATGTAACACCACTGGGGGAAGAGATGATGATCTGTCACTTTTTTTCAAAGTAACTTTTTATTTACCCAAATGTAGTCACTCATAAGTACTGATTTTTCTGATGAAGCTTTAAAAATCAAAATAATCTTTTCAGAAGGAAAACCTGTCTTACTCATGCTCATGCTTTTGCTCAGTTGGGAATGTTCCTACTGAATTAACTAGCCCTCAAAAGGGCAGTCAATGTCTTTCCCTAGGTTTTACAAGTTTTCAACACTGTATATGTGGCATTTAGGAGAAATATCGGTTTGTTTGGTCAGGACTTCTAATGCATCTGATTTACTGAAAATAGGTCTCTGGTGTCTGTAGAGGGTTCTGTAGTGAGGTCCTCTGCTGCTGAAATACAAACTATGTATTGTATTGTTATGTGAGGTTTAAGTGACATGGGAAGCATCTCTAATGTTGATGCAATCAGTGAATAGCTATGTTATGGTACAATTACTGTTGCAGCAAGCTGAAAAGTTTTTTGTTAAATGAAATTTCTATGTACCTTCTTTTTCAATAATCTCTAATGCTGTAATTTTTAAAAACATGACTTCATATTTAAGAGTGGGAAGCATTATGTATCATGCCTATGTAAATGTGAATTGTTCTTGAAAAAACCAAACAATACCTTTTTACAAAGCCTCTGTTATAAATCCTTTCAAAGTAGTGGCTTCTTTTAACCACATTTCAATTGCAATACTGAGAAGAATCTGAGTAGCTGTTCTGCACTGCTACATTTATATTAATTTCTATGCACTGTCATGCTTTTTTAGTTTTTATTTAACAGTTTGAAAATAGCTCCAATGGTTGTCGTCACTTGATATCCACAGATGTCTTGGGTATAGATCTGATCCCCAAACACAGAATTAAGAAAAAGGGCACACTTGATGTCAATGATTGTTACTTCTCTCCACTCATGTGATGGGGTTCTATCAAGTGTCTCCCTGTGTAAAAACGTGAACACCACTGAGAAATTCCAAGTACTGCTTATCTTCCCAGAATTTTCTCAATCCTTCTGCCATTTTCACTTCATATACAGTAGATAAATATATGATTGAGTACACATTATTAATCACTTGAATGCATTGCTTGTAAAGTTGGGGTTTTTTTCCATGTATTTTTTTGAGTTTAGAATAAGAACAGGTAGAGTGACCTTGCATGGAATGAGATATCAAGGTTACTGTTTTTCTGATTATCACTTCATTTTGCTTACTGCAAAAATAATATTATCAACAGCTTTACTTCTTATTGGGACAGACATGAATGACCTACCAGTCATTATTACCTTGGCTCTTTTCTGTAAGTTAAGCAACCTTATTTGCTTTTCACCTCTTGAGCTTCTTTGCATACTTTACAAAACATCATTACATACAAACAGCAAACTCATTAGAATTTATAAGTACTTGAGGAAGAAGACTGAAGTTTTAAAATAAGTAAGTAGGGAAATCACATTTTTAAGTACTCAAGTACAAAGAGATGATGGAAAGCAATGCAGAGTTAAGGTAAAAAGTGCTAAGGTTTATAAAACTAAGTTACATATTCATTAACTTGAATGATCTTTTTTTTAATGGAAAAATAGCTAAATATCAGTCTTTAAATAAAATCTCTTTCTTCTTCAAATGAGTTAATAATGGAGGCAACCATTTAAGTTGTGTATTGACACAGGAAAAAGGTTTTAGCTTTGCTCCATTCTCCTCCACTGTCTTTTTGCAGAAATGAAAATTCAGTCATTGAAATTACCTTCAAGCAGATATTTTCAAGCAATTGCCCATCATGGGATATATTAGTAAAATAATTTTTGACCTTCTCTTTGCCAAAGAAGAAAAACAAAATTGTTTTTCATATTGGACAGGCTTTTATACTGAGAAAACAAACAAAAAAAAATTACACAAGTATGTCATTATAATACAAAGGAAAAATAGAAGTATTTTCGGTGACAAGTTCAATAAGCAGTCTCTTCTTCTGAGAAATGGAAGAATACAAACTTGAGAAATTTTTTGGAATACTATAACTGTATTCTGAAAACTTGAAACATTTTCTTTCATGGAGAACAGTCTTGCCATTTATGCTCACAGTCAAGTTAGGAGGAGATTTATTGACAAGCTTAAGTGGGAGAACCCTTCAGTCTGGCACATGATCTATCTTCTACTCTCTGGTATAAACTTGAGCCTCTTTTGGGGATGCTATCCAATTTTATTCTCTTTCTTTCTGGTAGCCTGGCTCAGTTTCTGCAAGGATCTTGTAAAATGCCAGATTGCTCAAGTAGTGGATTCCACGTTCTGTTATCACTGCTGTACTAGCAGTGAAACACTTTTCATCCTGTTTCTAAATATAGTCAGATTTGCATTAAGCACATTGCTCTAATTGACCTGTAAGCACTGGATAGTGCATTTTTAATTGGGTTTTTTTGATTGTTTGTTTGTTTGTTTTAAATTGGAATCCTAGTTTTCACGAATGCTTTGATTTAAGAAGCATTGGATTTAACTGAGGAGCATTGTAAAGGAGGTGGTGTTACATATTTGGTGTGATGCATTCAGAGTAGCAGTCTTAGTGAAAAAAACACTGAAAAACTTTAGTCCGATGTAATGAATAATTTGCCAAACTAATTGTATGTTCATTAGCTGGAGATCTGATTTAATTAAAGAACCAGGTTTTGCCAGTTTGCATCGCTAATCGTTTTAAGATTTCTTTTAGTCAAGAGTGTTTCAGGTATCCTTAAACCTTAGCTATATACCAGATGCACTAGGGTAGTTTCAACATTTCCATGTCAGTGTTTAGCCCTAGGGACAGAGAGATCTCTCATAGCAGCTCTATCTTTGTTCTGGTTTGGCAATTATTCAGGTAAGATGGCAGGATGTGGCTGATCTTTTCCAGATGTGTCATTCTTTTTTCTCTTAACCAGCAGTGCAGGTCCATGCATTGAGCCCCACTTCACCTCCTCTCCCCTCCACTGCCCTTAAGAAGTAAACAGGTGAAAAATGAGTTGAGGAGTCTCCTTCCTGTTGAGACCCAGCTGTTCTGTTGAGGTGAATAGATGTGTCCTTCCCCTTTACCTCCCTGGCAGAAGTCAGATGTTCAGTCCTGACTATTCTGTAGTTATGAAAATATTGAAAGTTGACAAATCGGATATGCCTTGATATGAGCAGTTGGGCAATACTGGGAGAAAAGAGCTTTGTGAGTAAAGCATAATCATATGGTTTTCTTCCATATACCTATCCATGCCTATACAGGAACTCATGGCACTAAAGAGCAAATTTCCTTGCAAACATTTCTAAGCCAATCTGTCATTCCAGTTTTCTGATTCATGGAGTAATTATTTTAGCTGCTATTTTTATAAAGAAATTATACCTCTTCTGTATAGCCTGAGTATTAAAAATGCAAGGGATTTGATTGTATCCTTCAGAAACCTTGACTGCTCTGACTCTATAGTGGCCATTATATTTCTTTCATCTTGATGAGCCTCAAAGCTGTGTATTTGCTTAGTGTTTCACTGATTTTAAGATGGAAGTCAATTTCTCTTATTTTTTAGCTACATGGCTTGCTGTAAAGTTAAAATATAGTACATTTTCTGACAGTTGGATTTATTTTTGTTCTCTATCCAAGCTGGATAATGGAGATGAGCAAGCAGCCCAGATAAGACGTGAACTAGATGGACGACTACAACTGGCAGAACAAATGGCAAGGGTAAGTGATTGCTTTCTTGTACCAAAACCATATCTACATATGAGATGGAGTGGGATGATCCATAATGTATGCTTCCTGTTTCTGATTCTAACACTAAGCAGAAGATTGTTTGAAAACAATTTGGCAGGTGCATGTCTATCTGCTCTGAAGAGTGTCTGACAACTGGAGTAGGGAGAAAGCAAAACCTGGTTTTGGAAAGGCATATCCTGTGTGATCCGACATTTCCTTCAACAGCAAGTCCACTTCTCCTTGTTGTTTTTTTACATTGGAAGGAAAAAGCATCTTAGCAAGAGGAAAGATCTAACAACAACACAGTAACAGTCTGTTTCATTTGTCTTCTGTGTGGGCATATCATTATTTGAATGATCCTCACAGGATATAGTACAGTTTGAAAAACACTGCTAAGAGTTTGGGGGTTTTTTGCTAGACCCTGAGCCTTGGCCTGTGTTTTTAGTCTCTGACTATAAATTACTGGTTTATATTTTTAGGGTTTTTTATATGCAATTTACTGGCTCTGTCATGCTGTGATGAGCCAGTCCACACAACTTGCTGCAGGAATTTTCAGTCACGGTCAACTTGGTCTTTGTTATTGAAACAAAATCAACTGTAAAGATTTTAATATAAAATATTTTATGATAGGCCTTATAACACATAACAATAAAAATTGTCTGGTTTAAGAGCAAGGTGTCTGTCTTTGCAGACAATATATTAGGATTGGTATTTGTTTCTCATTTATATGTAAAACATATATTTTAGAATAATTTGCATTTTTGTTTAGTCTTGAATGACACTCTCCTAAGGATCATGTATTCAATATTTGGAGAAACTGCATTAAATTGGCTCTGTATGAGTTCATATATGCACTATACGTGTACATATGTTTCTTCTTTGTGTTTATTCTTATAAATACAGTATTTAAATACTATTGTCTAACTTCTACAGAGGAAAAAATGGATTTTTACATTATCTCTAATGTTTAAGAGAGAGATTATTATTTAAAATAAACCAGTGCATAGTAAGTAAACATTACTGTCAAAATGAATGACCCATTATTAAAAAGAAAGGTAAACAATGATAGGACTTTCTTGCCATGGTTGTAGTTTATTAGCTGTATATTAGAAGCATGAATGTGATTGACTTATTTTGGTAGCATGGGAAGTAGATGAAGTAACAAAACTACTAGTGGTCAGGCCATTTTATAGTGTCAGTTTATAAAATATTGAAGGTAACATTAAAGGTATATTATTAATTACTATGCTTACAACACCTGTAAGTAGAAGTACTTAATGTGTGGTTCTTCAACTTGGGTTTATGTTTACATGATTTGGGGAGATGTGCAAGGCTCCATTTTGACTTTATTTCTTCTTTCCAAAATTAACTGTACTGTATTTATGGGTCAAGATTAACCTTTCCATTACTGTTTTGAAGACATAAAAACAGATAGACATTGAAATTATTACTTGTATTTTTATTTATTGTCTCCTAACTGAAAGCAAGTCAGTAAATTAACATGATATATATATAATGTGGGAATTTTTTTTTTTCTGGTCTAACTTTTAAAATACATTTTCCAAGGAAAGAAAATTCCCAAAATTTGTAACAAGGGAAATGGAGAACATGTACATAGAAGAGTTGCGGTCTTCAGTGAATTTGCTGATGGCAAATTTGGAAAGTCTGCCAGTGTCTAAAGGTGGGCCAGAATTCAAACTGCAGAAGTTAAAGCGATCACAGAATTCTGCATTCTTGGACATAGGAGATGAAAATGAAGTTCAGCTGTCAAAGTCTGATGTGGTTCTCTCCTTCACATTAGAGGTAATCACAAATTTCACAGAAAACTTGTTGATTGTTTAAATTACTAGAATATCTGCCTTGATACTCTTTTGTTATTAGTTCTTTCTTGGTAATTTTAAAATGCTATGTTAAAGAAGTAAATTATGCTTTGTATCTTTGGTAATTATGATTTAGAATACAGGGTTCTTGCTGTCACTGTGCATTGCTATTGTAAATGGTAGAACTTGCTAGTAATATTAACAGTGTTCTAGTGGGAGTGGACCTTACTGACTAACCTCAGAGACATTCCTGAGCATCACTGCAAGCAACAGCCACTGTTTTTTACAAGTTGAATATTTCCTTAAATATCCTGTTTATAGAAATATTTTTAAAAAAAATAAAAGCCATAGTAGTAAGAGAAGACTTATTTATATTCTTCAGCTGTTAGAAATTTTCAGAAATAGACAGACATATAGAAGCTGTTTGTCAGCTAATGAACTAATACATCCACTAGTGACAGTTTCCTTTGGAAGGAATGAAATGCAACGTTTTTCCAGTGTTGGAATCCAGAATTGTTAGCACAGAAAAATGTACTGTGCAATTAAGTTAGAAACTCAGGAAACTCAAGAAGTTTCAACATAAAAATGAGTAAACATGAAGTCAGTGTTCAGCAAGGACATATATTTGGTATGTGGAAAGACCATATAGGCAGTATTAACTAGAAGGATCTTTAGTGCTGTCTAACTGCTTGAATTCCTAAACAATGGATGGAAAAGAGGAATGATTTGATCATTCTCCCTGAATTGCTGTTATGATTTATAAATCATAGTAGTATTGATAATTTATGGGTACTATAAAAACGGTCTACATGATCAATGGCTGTTGTCTCACTGTAATATTTACAAACTAGCAATTTTGCAAGACACATAACCATTACTAACGTTCTGGGAGTTCTGAAGTTCAAAGGATTTTATAGCTGGGGGTGAAGTCTGGCTTAATTTATGGAACAGAGTGGCACATGTGCAAAGAAGTTTAATAGCAACATATTGTAGTAGTTGCTTGCTGACCTAAGAAACTAATTGCCTCTAATGAGACCAAAAGTAGTCATTATTTCTGGCACCTTTAAAACAAATTAAATGAACATTGGTTTACATGTAAGGTTCCATTGAGGGCAGCTTATCTTGATAGAGTACATTTTTCCCAGTTTCTTTGCATGGGCCCAAATGGAACTGGCAAGAAAAACAGCTTTTCCAAAGAAAGCAGGGGAACCTGACTGTCTTCTCAAGTCTTCTGAATTAGAAACATCTGAAATACGAAAATTCCACTAAGTTCACACTGTGACAAGATTTAAAAAAGGCAGAGAGCATTTAAAGTAGAGCTGCATTTGGCTTTTCTGAGCTAGTGTAAAGTAGTCTAGAGGGGGTGAAAATCTATAGGATCTGCCAAGCTCATAATTTCCCTGGTGAGGAGAACTTGCAGGGCACAGCTGGTAGTGGTGGCTTTTTCTGTTTCTCTTCTCCTTCTCCCCCATATGCATACTGAACCTGACTGCAGGGAGAAGGAAAGGGTATGCATAGTGGAGGAAAAAATTACAGGAGCTGATACCTGTGCTCAGACCTGCCTCTGGCTCAGCACAATACCCAATTCCTTCTGAGGTTCAAGGGTTGCAACCTCCAGAGACACAGCACCATAATTTACCTTTCTAGATATGATCAATGTATTTATTTGTTTACCGTCAGACTTTGTCACCTATTTGTTCTATAAATATTCACTTAGATAACTATTAAAAGATAGTTTCTCATGTATAAAGATTTAGAATTATGTTCAGACATTAGTCTCAAATGGTACTATTGGCACTTAAATTATGATTAAATTGTGACTTTTTGGTCACTGCCCAAGTAGAAACAAAGCAAAAGTTTTAATTCCTTCTAGATGTTGTTGACAGTAGAAAAAGAAGATAAAATCAAAACTCTCCTCTGTCATAAAATTTGAGTTGAGTGGACTTTGGAATTTTGGGAATTTTTCCTTTTTTTTTTCCTATCTTCTCAGTGTTTAGTACTGCAGTAGTTGTGCTGTGTAATCTTTTCTGAAGGATGAACTATTTGCTTTTTTTCCCTCAGATTGTTATAATGGAGGTACAAGGTTTAAGGTCAGTTGCTCCCAATCGGATTGTCTACTGCACCATGGAAGTGGAAGGGGGTGAAAAGCTTCAGACAGACCAAGCAGAAGCTTCCAGGCCACAGTAAGCCACTCTGCTCTTGCCTCAGTATTTCTTTTCTGTCAGAGAAGAACTTGTCTGTTTTTCTTTAGTTTTTACAATTAGCTAAGTGCTAGGTTATGTAGATCTTTTCCTGAGTAGTTATCTCGAATTCTTTCTGAGAAGTTAAAATACAAATAATACTTATTTATGGTGAAGTAAGTATGAAGTCTGCATGCTGTCCAAATGAAAGCCATTGAATATACAGGTGAGAAAAAGACCTAGAGACTGCATCCTCCAAAAATACAAACATCTTGATAGGTGTTAGCCTGAGGTGATTTTAGGTATTCTAGGTTAATGTGCAGGTGGCCTTGTGGAGTGTGACTTGTACAATTGGAGGGAAATCAATACTTAGTAATCAATCTTGACAAAGCTTGCTCACCTGCTGAGCCTATTTCATTTTAAATTATAGGATCCACTTCTTTCAATTAATTTTTGATGGAGGCAGTCAGCAAACTGACTTGGAGGGGGATAACATCATGCCATCTGTAGTTGAACCAGTTAGTGTAGCAGAGAGTAGGGAATTAGATTGGTTGATTTGTTTGACCTACAGGCTGTCTTCAGACACTTTTCACTCTGCTAAAATGTCATTTGGAATCTTTTGTAGATAACTTCCCAGACAGTATGTTGGGCTTTTACTGGCACCAAAGTGTGCCATGTGAAAGACAATTTAAAAAATTCCGTTGTTACAATGTGTAATAAAACATCTTCTATGGAATTGGGATGGTAGCTTCTATTTCATTTAGACCACAAAGACAGAATTTTTTCAGGCAAAATTAGAAGCACAGTTTTATCTGTCTCTTATATGGCTGGGAGAAGAAGGAGATTTCATTTGGTGGACTTTATTCTAGCTGGGGCAACTTTTCTTGGCAAATAAGCCAGCAGCATATTCAAACAGCTTTGCAGAACACTAAGTATGTGGGACAAGATGTAAAATTCATTTGTCACAGTCCCTGGCTGAATTCCTTCTCCAGGGTGTTGGAATGCTTATCCTTATCATTTCCATGTACTATGCGAGGGCCTTCTAAAATGAACAATAATAAAAAAGACACACAGATGTACACATTGAAGCAAGGTCATAAGTGGGTATTCAACATCACCTATTTATTTTTTGACCTTTTGGGGTGTTTTCTGGTGGTTCAGGGTCCCATGAGACTCACTAGGCTTCTTCATGGCAGGCACATTTCCAAACTCTCTTTTGGCTTACAGTTGCTCTCACATTGTTCCCTGCAATATGTGCCTACAGCCTTTGCATGCTGACACAGCCAAGGTTCTTGTTTCTTCTGATGATGTATTGCTCTTTTTCCTCACCCTTGAACTTGTTTAGGTCTGTTTTAAATGCTTGGTTTGTGCCTCTGATGTCATTGGTATGAGTCTTTAAATCACCTAGAATACACAAGGTTTTGAATTTTGGGCGTATTTATCTCCCTTTCAGAAAACAGTGTGTGGATGTTAAGGGTTTTGTTTTCTCTAGCTATTTCCAGATACAGTGAAAAAAACATGGTAGGGATGGTTCACAGTCGGTTCATGGCTTATTTATTTCATGCTGCAGGTTATGGTAAAGGTTGTAAAATCAGAAGTACATAGATGCATGCAAAAATTACCAAGTGATTAATGGATTTTCCTACTTGTAAAAGTGGAAGCTTTGTGAAAAGGAAGTTCCAGAAAACGTGGAGTCAATACAAGAACAACTGAAGTGTTTCTAGGAAAAGGTGTAATGTTAGGACTTGCTCCAAGCTTTTAAACTGATTTGATGAACTTCAGACTCAGAAGGTATGAGTTGATTGAATATGGGAGAAAGACAGATTATGGGCTATTCCATGTAAATTATGTACAAGCCAAAGTCATGTGGATTTGTTTGGAAAAAAACTATGCGTCTTTAGAAAATGGATTTTTGAGAAATGCCCTGACTTGTAATCTAGAAGCACATGAATGGGAGTTACTGGTGCTGTTGACCTGTTGTCCTGTAAAACAATGTAACTTAAAGGGGCAAGGATTATAGAGTTCTGAAAAGTATCTAGTTCTTTTGCTCCTCTGAGTTGTGCTCTTTTCCATTTCTGGCAGAAGTGATTAGGAGACATTGGCATGCAGTAGGATTATGAGTATCTAGAGATATAGCTTTTGAGCACAGATAGAGACCTCGTTTGAGGCAATGGGGGAGGATATTAAATTAGACAAGCATGAAATTAGCAAATTACAAGCAAACAGTAAGAAGATGGAGGAAGCTGCCTATGGAAAGGGACACGCTTTCTTCCACAGTTTAGTTTTTCTGTTAGAGCCAAATCAGGTTTTCTTGGCAGTAGCAATATTGCTTTTATTGATTGGTGTTGGAGGCAACTAAGAGGGCTTAGCAGAGTTTAATCAGAAATTATGCTGGTGGAAGAACACTAGTGGGCAAGCACAGCCAGACCATTTCTTTCCTGATACAGAAAAAACAGCTGTCAGATGCCTGAGGCTACTGCCTGCCTGCTTTGCCTGCTGCTGGAGTTGGCTTCTTAGTGGTATAATTTTTGGTACTTCTTTCTGATATGAAGGAAAAGTATCGGTGAGGCTGGAGGAGATCATAACTTCAGATTTTATGTAGGATATGCACCTAGAAAAGAGTACCAAACCTCTCATACTAAGCATGGAATGAGACAGTGATGAAAAGTGAATGATTACCACCAGCCTGCTGTGGGAGACTGCTGGCAGGAGCTTCAAATCATGTTCTTGTCACACATATTTTTCTGTAGTCAGTTTATCGTTTTGAACTGGTAGCTACATTTGCAGGGGGGGGGAAGTATAAAGAATTATTTATGCCTATTTTTTTTATTTCTGAAACATCAGTATATGCAATGCAATGCTACTACTCAGTCAGAAAATTCAAAAGCTTTGACAGTGAAAAGGAGAAAAATAAGATACTCAGATGAATGTTTCAGCATGCCACTGCAAGCCAGTGTGATCTTAGAGGAGAGATTAATGGAAGCATGAGTCAAGTGCACCCTTTATTCACAATTTATCAACTATTCCAAAATGCTGAATATTTTCTCAAGTATTTTTATACATGTATATAAGTATTCCTCTAAATCCCTGAGTGCCACCTTAAGGGTAATATGAAAGCTAGAAACAATATTCATTCTTAAAGAGAAGATGCCTGATTAAAGTTCCTGGAAGGAGAGAAGAGTTTTCATCAGTAATAAATGTTTTCTGTTTTTTTAATGCATGTAACCCTTGCTTTCTCTCTCTTTGAATAATAACTTTGTGAGTTTAAGTGCTTCATTTCCTTCTTTAGCAAGCTAAATGAAGCACTGCTTATGAGTATCTTACTGAGGAGCTAATGGTCATCCTAAAATGCAAATGCTATAGAATATTGTCATTTTACTGAGCTTATGTCTTCAACAGTTTTACAAACAAATCAGTTACACAGCTTCACATGCAAACACTCTGAAATTTTTATAACTGCCTGTGAAATATTTCTTCATTCCTTCCCACTGTTTCCTGCCTTTTAGCCCTGCTGAAAATCCCTCCAACATAGCCTGTGACCTTTTCTACCAGAGATCAGTTAGCAGAGCCCTCAGAGGGCCCTTTCACTTGTGTGAAGCTTTGCATAACTTTGTTGCTGTGCTGCCACAGGGGGTCATCTGCAGAAATGCAGTGTTAATTTCATTTTTCAAACATTACTGAAGTGGCCTCGTTTCTAGTCTTGTGGAGTCTCGTGTTCACATTTCTTTCTTATCCTTGATTTTATTCATTCTGAATATTAAGTAATGTGATTTCTTGTAAGTGCCATGTTTTAGGCATGTAAAATCATGCAAAAATTTTTTAAAAATGGGAATATACTATCATTTAGTACTACATGTGACATTTTCTTGTCACATATTTATACAATAGAAAAAGATCATATCTTGATGATGAGAAAACTTTAATAGAGACAGGACATTCTTTATGTGAACAAGACAAATAAGATGATCATATTTTACTGCCAGTGATTGTAGAATCGTATTTAAAGGGCTATTATTTGTTAGAAGTTTGTGAAGAATGCATGATTAAATCTAACTAGAGAAGTCAGTACTACAAAAATAAACTAAATGCTGCTCACATTATTCTTATGCCATATTCTACCATCATTAATTCCATAAAGTATTTGAAGTATGAGAACTTGTGCATGCATTAACTAACAACTGCATAGAAAAACTTCTACAGAGCAGTTAAAAAAAAAAAAATGAAAAGGAGGAAAAAGGCCTAATTTTTAAAATTTAAAACTTTCTTAAATGACATGTGCCTGCATAACATAAATGGTACTCTTTTATACCATGTTTTGAGTATATGGTCTAAGACAACATTTCTAAAGGGAAGAAGGACAAATAACATTTATAATATTTGACAATCATGTTCCAAACCTCAGAAAGTTTTCTTTCTTTATCTTCGTCATAGTCCCTGCAACTGTATAATACTTTATTTTTGATGAAGGGAAACAAGGGGACAATAACATTTAAAGCTGTCACCTAACTTGTGATTGACGAGACAGATGTAGAGTGTGTAAGGAAAGAGAAAGCACACCTACTCCTCTTTTCCCACATGCCACTGCTCTCGGATACACCTGCATATATGAAGTTTGTTTCATTCAGTAATACTTTAATTACACTGTTCATCTTCTGCAGTCATTCCTCAGATTGTTTTCGTGTGTAGGAGTTCCTGCTCTTGCTTTTGCACAAGAGAAAAGGTAGAATGAAAAAGTTGTCATTGCCTCATGCTGCTTTGATTCTTAAGTGGAAAATGAGAGAATATACATAGGAAGAAAGGCAGGAGAGGAACATAAGTTTTGGCTGATCAGAGAGGCAGTAATCAAACTCTTCTGCTGCTGGCAAGCTGACTAACTCTCCTCACAGTGTGGGGGTTTTTCTGTTCTTTGTCTGGGTGCCTTTTTATTGAAATGAGTATATTTGCATATGGGATTTTTTACATGGGACTAATAAGGCTGCATTTTCATAGTGCTTGGTCTAACTGTGCTTAGCTTACTGCTCCTATGCTTCCTGTTGTATCTTCTGAGGATAAATACTCTTCAGGATTTAGGTTGTCAATCAGGGTTTTTTCACTTTCTCCTGTTCTTTAGCCTGTTTATTACCTCTGAAAGATTTTTACTTGCAGCTAGGTGCTGCAAAATCCAGTTTTGATCTCACAGATCAACTACAAAGTAAATCATCCTACTTTTGGCATACAGAGTTATTTTCTTTAAGTTGTAAATACATTTTAGGCAACATTTACAAAAGCGAGGTTGTATGTTGGAGAACCTCTATGTATTTTTAGTAAGATCATTTCACAGGCTAAAGTTTGAGAGACATAATTATGCTAATGCATGCAATGCTGAAAACTTGGTGAAGAAGAGCATGATCCTTTAATAGTATTTTGGAATTTTAGAGGGACAAATGAAATCATGAGAGAAAACAAAGTGTGTCTGCTTTCATAAACTAGGCTTGACTGAGTTGTGTAATGATTGTTATAATTTTCTCTAAGATTCACCTTTATATCTCTAAAGGATAAATTCCATTATTGTTTTTATCTTGTCAGATGTCAGTATATGTTTCTTTTTGGAGAAATTCACACAATAGGGTAGAAGAAACAATCTTTAAAAAAGTTGGATGCATTGATTAAATATCATATATGTTTGTCATACAGTTGTTAAGAGGAAAAAAAGAAATTAACACTAGGAAATTTTCTAATGTTTCCTTGGTTCTGCAGAGGAAATGATGGAGAAGAAAAAGAATACACATTTATCCCAGTGTGTCTTCTGGATTAATGATGGAAGAATTTCACAAAAGAAATACGGATTCAGCTGAAAATACATTTGATAGTTTTATTCACTTGGTGCCTTGGTTCTATGATCTGTCATTGATTACTATTTTATATTGTAGAAGAAATGTTTTGTCTCTCTCATTGCAGAGAAATATGAATTATATACAGATACAATATTAAAAGATATTTGAAAGTCCATTGGATAATAACCTGAGCAACCTAATTTTAACTGTTCCTGCTCTACACAGGGTTTGAACTAGGTGACCTCCAGAGGTTCCTTTCAGCCTAAATTTTATGATGATTCTATGATTAACTCCCAAAATATTCTAAGTCTATCTAAGGGACTTGTGAAAGCCTCTACTGTTAGAAGGGAATGTTCAGTTTTCAGATAAAGAAGCATAGCGTGGAAGAAATTGAGATGGAAGGGGATAGTTAGGTTGTTTGTATTCCCTGCTCTATTTGGATAGTTAATAATAAACATAATCCTTATGTCACCAAGGTATATATTAGGATATATAATATATATACCCTATATGATGCATACAGCATATAGAGAGAGTATTAACCCTCCTTATCTAGAGGCACCGCTGGAAAGAATAGCTGTGTAGTTGTCTTTTTTTAAAATGTAATATTACCTTACATGTCTCTTGCAAGATTGATACCAGTTTTATTTCACAGTACCTTTTGGAAATCATTGGATTTGAAGATGAATGTCCCACCCATACCTTTCACTGTAACAATCAGAGCTTGGAGGAAGCCTGTTTACACACAGCTTAATGCACAAGTTGTATCTGTTTCCAATCTCATTCCCACCTGATCCCCAACAAATGCAACTAATATCTTGCAGACAGATAGAACCTTTCTATAACATTTCTAAAGCATATGCAGATGTGTGATCCAGCTTAAAACTGGAAGGTCTTTGGCTATGAATAGCATGGTGAAGCTAGTTAAATCTTGCTTCTGAGCAAAATGGTTTTGATCAGGCTATTCCTTATTCTAATATGTTTACCTGGTCTCTGGCTGGGTAAAACTGAAGGCAAAGGCAGGCTGTAAAATTATCATCTAGAGGGATGTGCCCTGTCAAAGAAAAATGTGGGGTTGAGAAGAATTACTTTAAATTTTACCCCCCATCTTCTCCTGGAATACTTCAGTAGATTGAAATTGAAATTTGTGTTTCAGAGTGGTCTGCACCTGTCTTATCTTTGAAAAGTTTAATTATTCTTTGTGGGTAATAGTTGACATGAAAACAAATCTTGAATTTTGATGTGACCTAAATGTTTGATTTTACATTGTTAAAAATATTCTGTTGTATCTTGATTTGAAGAGACCTTTCAAAAATTTGCTTGTATGTCTTTTAAGCAGTATGACACATGTGCACTCAAATTAATTGCTAAAAATTTTACTAGATATAGTGTTTGAATGGAACACATTTTACAGCCTAATTTAGTTTGGGGTTGTTGTTTTGGGTAAAGAGAAATCTTGAGAAAAAGGATTTGAAAGAAAGAAGTTTCTGCTTTTGGATCCTGTTCAGGCTAAGAATACTTTATACATCTCAAATGCTCATGACATTCAGAAAACTGTTTTTCACCCCACTATGGGCAGACTCTTCTTTGCCGTTACTGTGTTAGTATGTGCATTGATCCTCAGAGATGTCGAGACGTCCAGTACTCTTAGAATACAGAACAGTCCATTCAACAGATGAAGAAAACATATTTATAGGTCCTGAAATTTCTTAATAACTACACATCATTTAAGGTGTGAGTCTACAGGTTAATGTGCCTATTTGAAAGCAATACCAAAGCAGTGGATTGAGAGTAGGAGGACAGCAAAAACAAAGGCAAGGTAGCATGGACAGCTGATAAGAGCAGTACAAGTCAAAAAGAGCATTAAAAGGAGTTTCAGAATAAACCACACCAATTGGTCTTATGCCAACTGGAATACTGACATTTTCTGATTTGATTCCTGGCTGTTTCATGATAGACTCTGCAGGCTCAGGTATGTCAGCCTAGTTTGTGATTTGTTTTCCCACATCTTTAGACTGACATGACAGCATCTACCTGCTTCATCAAAGAGCTGTGAGTTTATCAGTGTTTGTACAACACATTGAAGGTTTAAAGTGTCACAGAAATACAAAGTAACATGAAGTAAATAGGAGTTGCAACCTTTAACAGTGTTGTGATTGACTCATAATTATGTCTTTCAAGGAAAAAAGTGAAATAAATATGCATATAGAAATTTTGAGAGCATAAATCACCACCTCTTGCCCTTGTGCCCATCACCAGTCTCTAGGTGGGTTTGAACCATGGTGGGAAACAGGAGGTAATGCCTCTCATGAATTGTTCACTTAATAAGTACCAGTGGCTGCCAGTGCTTGGCAGTGTGTCAGTGTAGATGCACACCCATGTAAATTTTCACCTTGGCCTGTTGCCTGTATTGAAAGTGAGATGGGAAAACAAGACTGATAATTCATTCATACTGTTTTATATTTGTAATGACAATGCTTGTCATAATAGCATTCTGTACTGATAGAGTGCGCTTTTCTTCTTTTCTGTGTAGGAAGCCTAAATGAGTGTTTTTACTTAGTTGCTTATTATTCACTGAACCCCTCTTCTGGTTTGCCTTTCTGGTTTCTATTAGATACTTTCCTGTTTGAAAGAAAAACTAGTCACAGTTTTCTTGTGATTTTCTTACAAGTAATTTTTCATATATTAATAATTTTTATGCTTAAATATAAATACATGATTGTGCATAGATCATTATTAACTCTCAGATAAACAGTAATTTTGAGCTCTGTTAATTCCTTTATTTAAAACAGTTATTTTACCAACAGCAAATCCTGAAAAAAAAATCGGCATATTAACAGATTATTCTTTTTTCCTTTCATATAAATCTAATTGTATAAAGGAGCTTTACAATATTGATATCCATCAAAACTCTATCCTTGCTGTTGCTTAAGTAACAATTTGGAGCTTTCTGCTCCTTGAGAAAAAAGTTCCAAGAAAGGATTCCCAGTGTGTAACAATCACCCTAAAACCTCGTAATTTTGCTGCAGAATCCAGAAAAAGAAAAAGAAAAAGAAAAAAACTATCCAAACATTTTGGGGGTTTTTCTGAGTGACTACACTAGACAGTGACTCAACAATGCATTCAGAAATTAAATGATGGGCTGCTTAGTGTGTGCAGCTGCAGGAGCTGAACACAAATTTTCTGGAAGGGAGCTGCTGAAGAGATGGTTTGTTAATCTGCATTTCAAACCGTTAGTGTGCTGGGTCAAAAGTTCCTACACAGACAGAACTAAATGATAAGTGGTGAAAGACAGGAGTGTAGACTCCACTTAGGTGGAAGCAAAGGTGACCTTTAAAAGTAATTGTGTGACTTTCCATGCTTATACCAAGACTTACCTTTTTGCTGTACTTTCCCTTCCGCCTGTCATTCACCACTGTAGAATAATTTCTTTTTCTCCTATCTACATTTTGTAGCTTTGGGAACACTTTGATGGGAACCTCAGGGTTAAAACCATTACCATTGTCATGCTCCTTCAACAGCTGACAGCCCACAAGATAGTAGCTAAATAGAGAAAGTATTTATGCAAAGTATCAGTGTTTCTTCCATAGGGGTTGTAAAACAGTGAATGTGTAGTTCTCCTCAAGATTTGCACTTAAAATAGTGGAATCACAATAACAGGGAAGAGCAGAGTCACAAAAGGTTAGATGAGGTCAGTAATGAAAGGCCAAGACACATGGCTACCTCATGGTTCAGTTTGCCTGAGCATGGGGCTTGTCCGTGCTTCTACTGTGTGGATGTTATGATTTGTTTAGAACTTTCCTTATGCCTTGCTTTTCAGCTGCAGTTTAATGTGCTTGCTCTGAATGAGGAAATTATGCTCCTTGTTCTTCCATTAAAATAAATGAGTAATTTTAAAATAGAATAAATAGAAGATAAATTTAAAAAAATATATTTTCCAGGGAAAACATTTGCAATGTAAATCCCATTATAAGCATTACAGAATAATGCTTCTAATGCCTGGTACAAGCATACCAGCTCTTTCCCTTGTGGTTCCAAACATTAATTCCAGGTCTCACTGATGTACTAGAGAATGGATACATATATAAATCAATGTATATATATATATAAATAATGGTTGTAATGTTGCATATAAGAAATAATCTTCACAATATTAAATCCTTAGTACAATAAACTTCTGCACAATAAACTTCTGTTGCATGTGCAGTACCTTTCCATATCCTTTTTCAAAGGGAGAAGCTGCAATGTTCATATTATTTTGTATGGTGGTCATAAGAAAAAATAAACATGCTTTTTGGGCTGTATGAGACAGCTGTTAGAGTTAAATCTATGATTTCTAGTGTAGCATCCTGGTGTCAATCATTAACAAATAGATGAGTATTTTTGTGCTCAGAAGAGAAAATGGAATGCTTATGGTATTTTTCCAAGTGTCAGCGGGGAAGAACTAGTAGCAATTAGCACCAAGTAATACTCTCTTTAGGAGTCTCAGTAAAAACACCAAAATCAGATAAGTATGGATTTAACTCTGTTTGGGTGAGTGGAGCCTCCTTGTCAAATTACAGATTTATTGTCAGGTTGCTGTGGCGTGGCTTGCACTGCTGGTACAGAGCCTGGCTCGTGCTCTCACATTTTCTCTGTGTCTGTGCAGCTGGACATAGTAATAGGCAACACTTCATAAATTCCACACTCACACAATCCTTCACTAACAACAGAAGGTTTGTCAGGCCTGGATTTGAAGTGTTTTAATGTATCAGTGTACTTGGATGTGTCAGGAGGTGCTGAGCCTCCTCTGACCTTTAGTTTCCTGCCATTTCATCTCACAACTTGCACTATGAGATGGTTTCTAACCTGAGGGTTATAGATACCTGGTTTTGTACAGTTAAGGCTTGTTTCTAAAGACAGTAGGAACAGCACAGTTCATATAGATTCTTGACATAGTTCAAACACAAAGATATTGCAGAGACCTCAACCTACTATTTCCAGTCCAGCTCCAAGATGTGCAAAGATGAAGTGCTGGTAAATCTCTGACTCCTGTGTAAGATGCCTAACAAACAGACTTGGGTGAGTCTTCCTGCTCATTCCAGCTCTGTCCACATCCGTGTTTGGATAGCAAATAAGAAAACTCTTCCAGATGGCCTCTTAAGGTAATTTAATCAATAGTTAAGAAACACATTGAGGTTATGCAGAAGACTTAAGCCCAGAATCAAACCCAGGAAGATGCAAAAGATGGCACTAAGAAGACCAATACACTCTGGTAATGGTTTCAAAAATGAAATTTCCATATTGCTGAGGACAAAAAATAGTGTAAAAAAATCTGTAGAGTTGGTATTTTATCAGAAATTAAGTATTCCAATAAATAGGGCTAAAATAAAATTTCTAGATCTTTGCTTAGAATAATAAAGTTTATTACATTCCCTCCCATGAGCTCATAAAAAATTTTGACTAACAGAGACCATGAGTTAAATGGAAAACCTGAGAGAGAAATTTGCTGCTGTTTCCAGTGTATGAAATGTGTTCCAAACTGAAGTAGAAAAATAAATTCGCTTAGAGGGGTTTCTGTGACACAGTGATAAATCTTTAGCTGAAATAAATGTTCACCTTCTTCCTGGCAGCAGGTACTTTTGCAGTGAAGGGAAATAAACTTTGGTAATATATTTTGTCTCTAATTATTATATCAGCCCACATACCTCTGACAGCAGCAGAGAAATATGGTGAAAAGACTGTGGCTTATGGAAGATGAACAAACATCAAATCACTGCAGTTTCTATAGGAGAGAGAATGAGTAGGTAAAAGCAGAAAAAAATATTTAAACAAAGGAAAATTATGTGGTAAAATGAGAGCCTGAAGAGGCAGAATTAGGGTTTTTTTCAGACTTAAAGTTGGTAGTTTTAGAGATATCCAATATGCTACATGGGCTGCAGCTAACAGTGCTGTGAGCTCACTGCAGCAGTTAGTGTTGAAATTATTGGTACTTTCAGTGGTTCATCTAGCAAGATTTAAACAAACAAACAAACAAACAAACTATGATGATAGTTATTCAGTATAAATATTGCATGAGATCCATACTTGTTTTGTCTAAAATTTTGCACTTCCCATCTGGACACTTTCAGCACCAAAATTGTTCACATTACCAAAAATCATTGCACAAATACTCAAAAATCAATGGTTCCTCCAAAGATGTGGAGGTGGTTGATTTTCTATTTCCATTGCTTGCATACATTTGCTAGTTAAAACATATGCTATTACAAATATGAAGCATTGCATTTTTCTTTGTCTCAAAGACTTACTAAAGGTACACTGTCTGTAAAAACCAATCTCATAAGATAGTTTAATTAATTTGCTTATTCTTTCTTCTCATCCTTTCTTCATCCTTCCTTCAGGAGCTCCATAGCAGACCGAGCTTTAAGTAAATTATCTGCAACATACTTTGACTCAAACAAGATGAAAATGGCACAAAGGAATTGCTTCTCTGTTCACAGAAAGCCAGGTTTCAAACTACAGGTTCACCTGTATGAAGAATAAAAGTCAGCTTTAATATTTGTTTTCATGCATAAAATATTTCAGTTATTGATGTTGAAAGTTAAAATATAAAGAAAAGCAGCTTTTCTTTATTTGGCATTGAGATTCTGGAGACCACATTGTTAGTTCCTATTTAAAAAGGAAAGTAGTTCAATTAAACAATTTAAAAGTCTTCGTCTTATGAATAATGTGAACAATTTTTATATGGTGGTTGACTTTGATGTCTGTGGTTCAGAAAAAAAATCCTTTCTGGAAAGTACTGTATTTTCTTCAGAAAAATATCAGGTTGCAAACCCAAACTTAAAAGCATTGATTTGTCTGACCTATACATAGCAGCTTAGCTTTTAAATTTAAAGGAGATGTTCTGCTAAAAAATTCACTCCAAAGAGGTTAAGCAAATGCAAGAACCAGAAA